>JAEQBH010007045.1:0-202203 GCA_016808115.1 Tetrastigma voinierianum
TAGATATGATATGTCGAGGTTGCGAGCTAGAGATCTCCAGGATTCTACTCACAATGGACTTGAGGGTCATGGACATGTCAGGGTTCAATGTCATCCTTGGGATGGACTGGTTGATGGCATACCAAATAGTCATTGATTGTGAGCATAGGAGGATTACCGCCTACACACAGGATGGTACTCGCGTTATGTTTCAGGGGGACAAGCACGACGTTTTGCCCCAAACTGTGTATGACTCCGGATGGCACGGACAGTTGATGGGTTGGCTAGCAAGCCTTACCCTGGAAGACGAGGTGAGATCGGACTTGGATCTACCTCGGGTTGTGTGCGAGTACGAGGATGTTTTTCCGGAGCTACTGGGATTACCTCCATAGAGGGATGTAGACATCTGTATCGAGTTACACCCTGGCACGTCGCCTATCTCTATGACTCCGCATAGGATGACACTAGTTGAGTTGCAGGAACTCAAGGTCCAACTACAGGAGTTGTTGGACAAGGATTTTATTAGACCGAGCACTTCACTATAGGGAGCTTCGGTGTTGTTTGCAAAGAAGAAAGACAAGACCCTTCGATTATGCATTGACTACGAGCAATTGAGAACGAGGGTTATGATCAGTGGTACCATTTGTGGGATTGATGATATTTTGGGTGCGGTTGAAGGGGAGCGAGGAGTCTCAGATAGCATGCCGCGGGTTATCATCGGTGAGGTTAGGGAGGCAGGATATCCTCGAATAGCATTTAGGATGTGCTATGGGAACTTTGAGTTTATGGTGATGCCCTTTGGATTGATAAAGGCACCAGCAACATTCGTGGACCTCATGAATAGGGTTTTCCCGACTGTTGGATCGGATTTGTTGTAGTCTTCGTGGATGACATTTTGATACTCCCAGTTTGAGAGGGAGCATGAGGATCACTAGGATTGCTCTGCAGCTGTTGAGAGATCATCAGCTGTACGCTAAGTTCAGTAAGTGCGAGTTTTGGCTTACTGAGGTGAGATTTTTGGGACACGTGGTGTCAGCCTCAGGAGTATCGGTGGAACCCGAGAAGGTCGAGGTTGTGATGAGTTGAGAGAGATCGAAGTCGGTCTTCGAGATACATAGTTTCTTGGGATTGCGGGAGTGTCTGGGAGGTTCGTTCGGGGACTTCTCAGGCTAGAGGCACTATGTGGCCGGAGGCTGGAAGGAGGTCAAGTTTGAGTGGGATGACCGGTGCGAGAAGGCATTCCTAGAGCTGAAGAGGAGGCTTATTACAACCCCTATTCTGATAGTCCCAAAAAGGGGACAGAGGTACACAATGTATTGTGATGCCTTGAAGGCCGGACTAGGATGTGTGCTGATGCAGTTCGGGAGGGTTATAGCTTATGGTTCCAGACAGCTAAAGAATCATGAACAGAATTACCCCACACACGACATGGAGTTGGAGGCCATAGTCTTCGTCTAGAAGATTAGGCGCCATTACCTATACAGCGAGCAGTTCGAGGTGTACTCAGATCACAAAAGTACCGAAGTGCTATCTTCACCTGAAGCGGGACCTCGACATGAGGCAACGGTGGGTGGAGTTCTGAGATTATGACTTCACTTTGCATTACCACCTTGGTAAAAGCAAATGTGGTGGCTAATACACTCGATCGAAAGATCACAGGGGAGTATTAGCTAGTATAGCTTCCGGGGTAATAAGATGCTCCAAAGCGTGGGGCAGTTCGGACTCTGATCTGGCGAGGAGTTCACAAATACGTTAGAGTGCAGTGGTTTGCAGTCGCTGGTGTCAGGGTGATTAGTCGAGGACGGGATGTAAAGATATCCATGAGAATGGGGTCGGTCAGAATACACATGAATGGCGAAGTGGACTCCACACATATGGTAGTCTTCGGTATAGGGGACAGGTAGTAGTTCCCCAGTTGACGGATCTAAGAGAGGAGATCCTTAGGAAGTTTCACTGTTCCTGATTCGTTATGCGTCCAGGCGGCACGAAGATGTATTGTGATCTTCGTCGCCAATACTACTGGAGCAGGATGAAGAGACACGTTGGGGATTTTGTTCGACGATGCCTCAGTGTCGACGGGTTAAGTGACAGGAAGCCCCGGCGAGCCTCCCGGCAATTGGAGGTGGGTGAGTGGAAGTGGGAGCACGTCCGCGATGGACTTTGTGACCCACTTGCCCGCGGTTTCTGCGCGGAGGCATGCGGTATGGGTGATAGTAGATCGGCTCACAAAGTCGGCACATTTCTTAGCCATGTGGATGACCTTCACACCGGAGGAATTCTGTCGGTTGTATATCCGAGAGATTGTCCGGTTACATGGAGTGTCAGTGTCCATAGTGTCGGATAGAGATCCCAGGTTTACGGCACACTTTTGGAAAGCTTCAAAAGGCTATGGGGACACATTTGACTATGAGCACTGCATTTCATTCGTAGAAAGATGGTCAGTCAGAGAGGACCATACAAATTTTAGAGGACATGCTGCGAGCATGCGTCTTGGACCATAAGGGTAGTTGGAAAGAGCACTTGCCCTTGGTGGAATTCGCATACAACAACAGTTATCGAGCCCAGTATCTGGATATATATGGCACCCTGAAGGGCTTCTGGAGGCCATGCCGATCAGATTTCTTCCGGGACGGAGAGAGGTGGGAGAGAGATCCATCAGCAGTTCGGATGCGATTAGAGACACATCCCCCGAAGGTGAGTTTGATCTGTAGCGTCTTCTCACGCGGCTGATCGGCAAAAACTCCGTACGACAAGCGGCGTCGACGTAGAGTTTGAGGTTGGCGATCACGTCTTCTTGAAGGTGATGCTGGGAAGGTGGTCGAGTTCGGCAAGCGGAAAATTGTGTAAGATTCTCCAGCCCTTCGAGATACTCAGAGGGTAGGTATTTGTGAAATCTGGGTTAGCTTTACCGCCTAACATGTTAGGTGTCCATGAGGTATTCCACGTCTCCATGCTCAGTATACTCGAGATCGGCTCATGTAATTGAAAAGTTGAGGAGAGATTCACGTGACCTGAGATGGGACCTTCGAGGAGGGACCAGTGAGCATCATGGATAGCCAGGATCAGGTGTTGCGACGCAAGACCATGAGGCTAGTGAAAGTACTATGGCAACACTGTGGAGTGGAAGAGGCAACGTGGGAACACGAGGACACGATGCGGGTCACATATCTCTTCTTGTTTAGGGATGAAGGTACATGGGTTAGTTGTTTAGAAAATTAAAAGACTAGTTCTGTCGTGGGTGTGCTTGCGTTGCGCATGCATGTGAGTTAATGTGGTTGTGTGTGGAATTTCGGGACGAAATTCTTTTAAAGGGGGAAGAATGTAAAACCCTAGAAAATTCAAATTTTCTAAGAAAGGGTAAAACGGTTAATTCGGTCAAAAATCCAGAATTTCTTTAGATCTCGGATGACGAAACAGACTTCACCGTTGAAATCGTCTCACGAAATCTAGTTACACGTCGAATTTCGTCGAATTCCAAGATAGTCGGAATTTTACGTTTTTCGAGGCACCGAGAGTGGTACGGGACACTTGGCATGTGATGGGTAGATCGCAGTGCGCCACGTGTCAAGTGCAAGATGTCTCAAACAAAAGGGCTCAAGTGGGACCCTTAGAAGACAAGTGGCAACCCATAATTGGGTAAGAATCCAAAGTAGATGGATAAAGGGATAAAGTAATCCAAAGGAGCCAATGAGAGGCTGACAAGTGGCATGAGTGGACATCCCACTTGGCAGCTCTGGTTCCAGCTTTGGTGGGTGGAGGAAAACGAGAAAAAGGGAGAAGATAGTTGTGAAGCTCTACCTTCTTTCTAAGTTTTTAAACTGATCGGATCGCGGTTTCGAGAAGGGAAAAGCTGATAGGGAAAGTTCATCCTTGCGGCAAGAGTTTATCGAGGCGAAATCGAGGAGTTTGACAACTCTAAGAGGTAGAGGTTTTCTCTACTTTCGATTATTCTTGTCTAAAAAGCGATGAATAGTTTGGGAGTTATGAGGCCGGGAATGGCCATGCATTCTAATCCCAAGAAATGGGACCGAATGTTTGATGTGGGGACTATACTTTGAGAGTCCGCGGTTCGATGTGGGACTGTTTTGCACAGTCCGAAGTGATATTTGAACTGAAATTGTCCATGTGCGTTGCTTGTATGATATTGCTTGAATTGAATCGCATGAATTGTGTGAAAAATGATATGTTAATGCATGTAGAATTGATGTGTTAACATGATGGTTGCATGGTATGGAATCATATTGCGATGAAATATAACTGTGCATGAACCATGAAAATTCATATGTTTTGCATTCGTATGCACATTGCATCTCGTCTAGTCGGGTGCGGGTGGATTGTGATGTAAATTCACCATTCTTAGTGGATGTGTGTGATGGGCTCGAAATGGGACAGCGTCCAAGGTCGAAACCCACGGGCTAATAAATTGAAATAAAGGAAAAAAAAAATCACATGTGTTCGAATTTGAGCAGAGTTGGGGGTAGATCCACACACACGGGGTGAAAGTCCCAAATCGCATTATGCGGAGTTAGACATGATCACCGGCGGTGAAAGTCGTAAAAATGTCGAAGAGCGTGCGTCGATCCTACGATTATCGACCCCAAAAGAGCGTGACCCATTAATAAATAAATAAACAATTAACACCTGCAGGAGAATCAATGATAAGTCGGATGAATGATTGGAGGTTGGTCCAATGAGTTGAGTCCATAGAGATTGGAACTCCCGGGGGCTGGTTTCACACTTGGCTTTGCATGTGAGGAGTGGAGTGGGGACTCTGGGTATAGTCGCCAGGTGGTTTCATCTCATGCATGATATAAATCATTCCATGTGTAAATTACCAAATTGTATGGAATGTGGATATTGATTAATGATGTGCCATTGCATGTGCATTTTGGGAGAGACAATAGCCATTGTAGGAAAATTTGACTACTAGGCATTACTTGCGCGTCGTGGGAATGATTTTGGTCTTTGAAGGTGCGCAGGGATGGAGACACATTGAGGACTGATGGCGAAGAAAAGGTCAGATTAGGCCTCATTTTCGTATTATGTAAATTTATGGGTAGAAAACCCAGTTTCTGTACTGTGAAAAGAACAAAGGGTTGTAATTCAACTCGTTTATGTATAATAAATACATTTTGGCAAGTTTTCCAGGTTCAAATGGCCTTTGTAGTAATAAGGCTAATTTTCGTTGGTTTTAAGGTGTGCTGAACCAAAAAAAAAAGGGAGTTGGAGTGCAGAAGGCCAAAATGGGCTACTGCCCATTTTCAGCCTTGGGTCGCGACACTGCAGTGGTGTCGCAACATAAGGGGCTAAGGTGTGCACGGCGGCGTGCACACTGCACGCCGCGACACAAGGACCTCAGCGCGCCTTGAGGTGTGCACAGGAATGGCTTGTGCCATGTGAGGCCTCTGGGTGCTCTGTCGCGGCCCGGGAGATGGCTTGTCTTTGCGTGTCTAGCCAGAGAGCTTGGCGTCGACAGGAGGCCGGATGTTGGGTGTCACGACAGGGCCGAGCGTGTGGGCGGTATCGCAACAGGCGCATGCGACAACGCGTAGTGCTCGCGCGACAGAGCGAAGTGTGCGCGCGCTGTGCACACGACCAAACGACTACAGTGCACTATTTGGGTTACTGTGCATTGACACTGTTCATGGGCACTGTTCAAAAAAAAAAGTACAAAAATGACCCCTGGGTTTTAGGGCGTCAGCGTTGTCGGTTTATATGACAAATTTTGATTCGATAGAGTCATTAAATCTAATCATGTTTTGATTATCTTAGTAGTCTGGAATTCTTCGATATTCTTGGCATTTTTATTACTGCTCATATGTGAGTCTTAAATCGGTCATTTGTTATTAACTGGATACTATGTCATCATACAAAAAGTTTTAGTATTTTTTGATTATGTTTTGTATTAGATTATATTACTAACCTAAATAAATAAATTTATCTCTTTAAAAAAAACAAGAATATTATTTTGTGTTCTCTAAAAATAAGGGTTTTGATGTTCTTCGATGTTTTTCGAAACACCAAAAAATGAAAAATCAAACAAATTTTAGTATTCTTCTTGTTTTTAAGAAAAATAAAATTGTTCTTTGAAAGCAGGAACCAAACAGTTCCTTAGTAAATTTTTCTATTAAACAGAGACACAAAAATCCAATTTCACATAATATTTAATTATGTTTGATTTTAATAATAAGAAAAAGTTTAAAAAATAAAATTTTTATATTTAATTAAATAAAGTGGAATTAAAACTTAAATAAAATTTATATGTTTCAAAATGATTAACTTTTTCCTATTTTTTTTCTCCAACTACTGACTCAATCACATAAAAATAGAAATAAAAGAATGCAGAAGTTTTAATTAAGATGATTTAATTATCAATATAATCCTTATATTCATAGTACATAAACAACCCGACTTAATTTATTAATAAAAAGAAAGAGAAATATAATTATAATTCACTTTAGAGCATCTTCAATCCATTCTCTATTTTTACTTTATTTAAAGATTTTGACTCAAAAAAATACGCAACCGATAGCCATTTTCATCTACATATTCGGAGATCGGAATGAGTGCATCTTCAAATATGGTCTAAATATGAAGATCACTATTCACGTCTCCAAATTTAGAATGTTAATAATATCTTATTCCTTGTATTTTAATATTATATTCTTATTATACTTATTATTTTATTATAATAATAATAAAATAATTATTTTAATAATATATTATAACATATTGTATTTTTTAAATATATTGTATTTTTATTATTTATTATTGTATTAATTTTGAATTATTTTTAGAGTATACAATATATAGGAAAATGATTTTAATAAATTTAAATAATTTAAATTTTTGGTAAAATTATTTACGATATTGATATAATACATTTCATTATTTTTGTAAGTACAAGACATTAAGATTTTAATTAACTATTTCAATAATTTCTTAGAAATAAAAATACAACTTTAAATTGAAAATAAAAAAGAACATAGAGATTACATCATATGATGTTTTGCACATCATTTACTTAATCCAATACATTTGAGCTACAAGAAACATTGTTGCAATACATTTCCCATAAATATTCAATTAATGCATTTCGAAATGCATAATGAACTCCTTTATCACAACAAATATAAGTTGGAACGTTAAAGATAAGAAAAGGAAATTATGAAAAAAAAAATCTTGATTTCATACTCCTGATGCCGTCGTGTGAGTATTTGAGTGAAAAAAAAATGAAGATTATTGAAAAATGACTAGTAAATCCCAAGAAAATGAATCAAGTTGTCATAATGATGGTAATTTTAGTAATTTTAATGAATGTATTTGTGAAAATTATGGAGTGATATCTGGTTGTATTAGTTTTATATAGTATTTTTATCATTTGATTAATATAATTTCATTATGTAGCTTTTATTAATGTTGTTTTATTTTCTAATGTAATATAATATTCTATAATATAATATTTATTAGTTTAAAAAAAGCATTTTTTAGGTTTTTTAATATATTTTTATTTAATAGAAATTTATTTATTTAATATAAATTCATATTTATATTTTAAATAAAAATAAAATTGTATATATTATATTTCCTAAAAATATTATAATTTTGATAAAATAAAAAGATTTGAAGAATGAATAGTGATTTTAATTAAAATTGTGATTATTGGTTGGAATTGAAACTCCTAAAATGTGGTAAACATCTCGAATATATAAAAAAAAAAGCTAATTTAAATTGAAAATAAAAAATTGCTTATGGTTCAGATGCTTATAAAAAAATATATCTCCGGCTTAATTAAAAAAAAAAATTATATACTGTTGGGATAAACTTGAATCATAGAGTTCGTAAAGTTTGAGCTAACATTGAAATTGACCACAGTAAAATAGATTCAGTTTTCAAACCTACAAAACTACATTTAATAACAATCATGGGAATAAGATTAGCTAAATTGAAAAAAAAATAGTGATTGGCTAAAGAACTTTTTTTGCTACCGTAATCAGGTAAAAACTACTGTTTTTTAAAGTGGATAACGACAAAATAGATAGATGATTAAATAAATAAATATATAAAACCAATCATATCACACTTAATAAGATATTAGAATAAGAAGACAATCTTTCAAAACAAAAAAAGAATAAAGAAGACAAAAAGTGCTTTTGTTGTCATCGGAAAGACAGTGAGAAGAAATTTCATTATTGGGTTGTACAAGTAGAGTTAATAAATGCAGGATCAAATCTGAGCAAGAAAACATCTAGATCTAAATATAAACAAATACAAATAGGCCAATTTTTTTGAAAGTAATTTATTTTTATTTTAAATTAAAATATTTATTTATTTATTTTTATAATCCATTAATTATTGATAACGTGATGGCACATCCACGCAAATAAATTCACATTTTCTTTTACACAAAAAATTATTTTAAGTGTATAAGAATCTATTCTAGCACATAATTTTTCTCGTCTTTTATCTGTGAGTCATTTTCTTTAAATGATAAATTGATTTTTTTGTAGTGCTTGCATCAAAATCATACATCAACTTTTTTTATATTTTCCTTAATAAAGTAGTTCTCACATGAATCCTAGGTTTTATCGTTTTTAAGTGATTTGAGTGAAATCGCTGCCTTAGTACATGTATGATTGTTATTGTTTTGATCACGGCTAGTGGTTGTAATGAGTCTTACGATGCAATGGTTTTGATTTTCATCACGTGATATGACGTTTATTTGTTTTTGGGGGATTCAAACAAACAAAATATATATATGATTAGGAGACAAAAGAATGGAAATCGATGGTCGTTAGTAATACTACGAAACACGGTGATGTATTATGAAGTCTGATAGTAATAGCAAATGTGTAGACTTAACTATCAAATATATAGACTTTTAGTCGTTTTATTATGTTATTAAGCACGAATGTTGTTCGTTTTTGTGGTTTTAGCGATTTTTGATTACTTGTATTTTAAACCGATATATTGATAGTTGAAATCGATGAAATTACTTTCTTCAAAAAAAAAAAAAGTGTATAGAATGTTTTGATAATGTGAAGATATTATATGAAATACTTATTAATTAAGTAGTTGAGGATTTTTTGTATGAAATATTCAGCAAAAAAAGAAAGGACATTAAAAAACTTAAACGGAAACAACTTTATTTTTTAAAAACAATCTTAAATGCTTAAAAACATAATAATTGTTTTACTTGATCTATGAGAATGATATGAAATGAATTGATTACCTTATGAATTCTTGATAGCTAAGATCTAACTCACAACTTTCAAAGTGAATGGCACTTGTGTGATGTGTAGTTGTTTACTTGTAAGTAAACAATTGAATGACATAAACTTGAGAGTATGACTTGTGACCTTAACTTTTTACTTAAAGAAAAGAAAATCTCTTTGTCTTCCCATCAAAAATCATATGAGAGATCATTAATATGTGCAAATAATTTGTGATAGTGGGTTACAACCTTGAATACATACACTTAATTTATAGGTTATGCATTCATCCCCCATTACTAATATGCATTATGCATATATTTTAAATATCATAATGAAGTTACAAATAGGTTGTATTTTATTTATCTTATTCATTATATGTACCATATATTTCATAGGTTATGGATTTCCTCCATCACTCATATGCATTATGAACACAATGAATCTCATAATGTTGGAGTTATGAAATTTGTAACATTATATTCATAAAATTGATATTTACTCCATTTTATAACTTGTCTTATAACATAAGATTTTTGGATACCTAATCAAACAATCGTATAAGACCACATTTTATAGAATAACTAACAATTAGCTAACAATCTCCCACTTGGCCTATATGATCATATTCAAACATAATATGACTATAATACTTTCTCAAAATTGACATCTTTTAAGTAAATTTAATATTTCCTAGAACTACCAATACTAAACCATTGGAATAATGGATTATACAACGACCTAATATTCTTAAAGGATTATAGTACTAGAACCCCCATTAGCATAAAGTAATGGATTTTATAACATAATGTTAATCCATTCATGTAATAGTCTCTTCAACTTTTAAACATATGAATTGTGCACAAGATCAATGTCTAAAAGTAACATCAAAATCAAGAACTTTATTTTCATTATGTGATCATATACACTCCACTCAATCAGTCTAAATTGACAAAGATGCTACCAAGCCCATGTGGCGACATAATTTATAAAAGGCGAGGTGGAAGAGAACATTGTTAAAGGATGCGCGATATGAGTGTATTCTCAATGTGTTAAATCGAGATAACTATATTTTAAACTCTCTCTCTCTTACAACCAAATACTTAATATCGATGTGTTTTGATCCTCCTGTAGTTTTATTAGTTTTGGAGACTTGAACAACAACATTGTTATCACAATATATTCTGAAACAGTCTCCATTATGGGAATCAACTTGACATGCATGCTTGAGACAAAGTTTCTTAACATATTGCATGACACATAACTTCGTAATAAGCTATATATTCTGCCTTCATTGTAGAAGAAGCTATCAGTGATTGCTTATGACTATTCCAAGAAATAGGTCCATCAGAAAGCATAAAAACATAGCTAGATGTAAACCTTCTTATATCCTTACAACAAGTATAATTAGAATCAGAATAACCAATAATCTATAGATTATTTGCTCTTCTTAATGTCAAAGTCCTTGGTCCCTTGCAAATAACACGATACTTTCTTAGCGCCTTCTATTAGCCAATACGGATTACTTTGTCTACCAAGCACGCCTGCTGCATAAGCTGTGTATTATCGTGTGTAAACTTGAGCATACATGATACTCCTACTGTAGAAGCATAAGAAATTTTTTCAATTGATTATTTTCAATATCACTTTTAGGACATTGAAGTTCACAAAATATGTCCCCTTTCACACTAGGAGCAACATTACTATAACAATTTTGCATGTTAAATATTTTAAGAACTTTTTCAATATAGCTCTTTTGGGATAATCCTAATAATCCATGCGATCTATCTCGAAGAATTTCAATTCCTAGTACATAAGAGGCTTCACCAAGATCTTTCATATCAAATTTCTTAGATATAAATTGTTTGGTTTCATGAACCATTCCCATATTGTTGCTAGCAATCAACATATCATTAACATACAAAACTATAATACAAATCTTGCTCCTAGGGTTCTTAAGGTATATACATCGATCCACTAGATTTTCTTTGAAACCAAAAGTGATGAGAATTTCATAGAACTTAAGATACCATTGTCTATAAGCCTACTTTAAACCATATATGGAGTTTTTGAGTTTGCATCCAATATATTCCTTGCCTTTATTTTGGAAACCCTCAGGTTGATCCATATAAACCTCTTCATGAAAGACACCATTCAAGAAGGCAGTTTTAACATCCATTTGATATAGCTCTAAGTCAAAACGAGATACTAAAGCCATGACTATTCTTAAGGAATCTTTCTTAGAAACAGGAGAAAATATTTCCTTATAGTCGATTTCCTTTTTTTGGGTGTATCATTTTGCCACTAACCAGACCTTATATATTTCAATATTGCCTTTAAAATCATGTTTGGTTTTAAAAAACAATTTGGAACCAATTATTATAATTCCCTTGGGCAACTCTACAAGATCCCAAACCTCATTATCTTCCATCGATTTCGACTTTTCTTTTACAACATTAAGCCCATGCATTTGAATTTTCACCCTTGGTGGCTTTGATCATGGAAAATGATCTGTGCTCTAGATAGCATTAAATATCATTAAGATAAAGAGAAATTGGTTTAAAGGGGATAAAAACAAAAGTTATTTGCAAAACCAACCCCTTACTTTTATATCCTTAAATATCTCCATTTTAGACAAAATTACCCCTTCATGTGTTAAAACCCAAAAAATATTGCAAATCTAATCCCCTTCTATACATGTTAGACTTAACCATTATTAAGTTAGCATTTGAACAAACTTGAAGGGTGTCAAGTCCAGGTTTCTAACACAACTTCTATACATGTTAGACTTAACCATCGTTAAGTTATATTTGAACAAACTTGAAGGAGGTTAAGTTTAGGTTTGTAATAGGTACAATAACTTTATAATTTGGACTTAACCATCGTTAAGTTATATTTGAACAAACTTGAAGGAGGTTAAGTCTAGGTTTGTAACAGGTACAATAACTATATAATTTGGACTTAACCATCGTTAAGTTATATTTGAACAAACTTGAAGGGGTTTAAGTCCAGGTTTGTATGGTGGTTAGAAGGGTAAATTTTTCAAAATGATGTAAAAATATCCTTCATTTTTGGGTTTTAAGAAAAGGGGTTAGATTTGCAATTCTTTTTTTTTTTTTTTTGCTTTTTGTCCCTTTTAAGAGTTACCCTAGATAAACTTCTGAGTCGCGAAATAGCATGTGCTTTTTCTCCTTGATTTGTAAGGTACTTGTACAGTTGGGATTGTTTCATTTCCCTTATGAGTAGCCTCTTGAGTCATACCATATTCCCATATTGGTGTTGTTACTCCATTAGAGGGATCTTTAGGCTCAATTATCCACTAAAAGATTCATTTTCCAAAACCGACATTTCTAGATTTAACAATTTTAGAGACCTTGATCATGACAATAGGAATCTAAAACCTTTTTGATATTTTAGGATAACCAATGAAAGGAGCAACATGGTTTTAAGAATCATTCTTTATTTGTGGATTAAAAATTGTAACTTAAACTGGACATCCCCATACATGTAAATAATTTAAGGTTGGTTTCTTACCTACTCATAACTCATAAGAAGTTTTTGTAACACCCAAAAATATACCATCACAGTTTTATAACATATTTAGGGTATAAAATAAGTTAAATTTGAATTTTAAATTTATATTGCTAGAGCAGAATGAGTAAAACTAAAATTAATACGAGTCAAGAGGTAAAATTAAAAAATGTCTACGTGAGGTTTCAAGTGTCTAGATAATAAGTTTACATGCCAAAATATAATATTGAGAAGTTGAATTGCAAAGAAAAGAAAAATGAAGAATTTGAAAATACAAAGGGAAAAAAAAAGAAGCCAAAAATAGGCTTTTTGGCGAAACAAAGGTCTTGTGAAGGAAAAGAGATAAGACCAAATTTTGGTCTTGAATGAGATATTTTCTCATTTGTGAAAGAGAGGAGCTAGGGCTAGAGAAATTACGGTGGCGGAGGAAAGGAGGTCATTTGGTTTGGTACGTCTGTGGTTTTGGTTCTCTTTGGACAAGCTAGAAGGAGGAAGAAGAGGAAAGTTTGTTTCAAAAGAAAGAAAACAAGGTTTGAAACTCCTTAGTCCTTCACTTGTTTATGATTGAGTTAGGAAAGCCTAACTCTTCTAAATGTGTTATATGGTTGTTTGAGTTAGTTTGTGATCCTCAAATTGAGAATCTTTTATAAAGGAAATATTTAGGGTTTTAGGGAGATCTTGTCAAATTTTTTTTTCCCAAAACCAGCGTTTTTGTCTTGACTATATGACTATCACTCATCAAATTGAGTGATTTAAATTTCTGGGTAAACTGAGCTGGAAAACAAATCTCCTTAAAATAAGTTTATTCAAATTTAGTTATTAGACCCGGAAAAATTCGTCAAAGTGAGAATTTCACATTTCGGGTCAATTATAGTTAGGTTAATTACATTTTGGTGTTTCATAACAGTTTTGGTATTTAGGTCATAAGTTGAGTTTCACTAATCCAAATTGAGTGATTCAAATTTCTGGGTAAACTAGACTTCTAGGGGAACAAATATCCTTGAAATAAGTGTATTCAAATTTGGACCCCATTATGCCCATAAATTCGTCAAAGTGAGGCTACATTTTAGTCAATTACGGATTCGAGTTCGTGCGGTTTAGTATGCGAATGTATCGAGATTCTAAAACTTCATACTAGTGGTCCAGAATGAAGAGAGATGTTTCGGAATTTGTGACCAAATGTATGGTATGTCAGAAAGTGCAAACAGAACATCAAGTTCCTTCGGGATTGTTGCAACCTATTAAAATACCCGAGTAGAAATGAGACCAAATCATAATGGATTTTGTGGTCGGGTTACCGTGTGAGGAGAAAGCATGGTCCAGTTTAGATTCGTGGTAGACCGATTGTGATCGCTCACTTCCTACCAGTAGAGCGGGTTATTCACTTGATAAGTTGGCAGAGCTTTATAAAGGAAGCGGATTACATTTACATGGGATTCCGGTGTCTATCATTTTAGGATAAGTCAAGAGTTTACCTTGAGATTTTAGGGAAAATTGTAAGAGGCTTTAGGCACTTAACTGAATTTCAACACAACTTTCCACCCGCAGACGGATGGACAATCAGAGATAGTGATTCAAATTTTAGAAGATATGTTGAGAAGTTGTGTGATCGACTATGAGGGTACTTGGGATAGACATATTCCTTTAGTTGAATTTGTGTATAACAATAGCTTCCAGTCGAGTATTGGAATGACACCTTACGAGGCTCTCTACGGAAGGAAATGTAGAACACCATTGTGTTGGATAGAGTTAAGTGAGAAAAAAGTAATCCACCCCGATTTGATTAAAGAGACTGAGGAAAAGGTGAAAATGACTAGAGAAAGATTAAAGGTAGCCGCAGATAGACAAAAGTCTTACGCCGACTTGAAGAGAAAAGACATTCAATATGAGATCGATGAGAAAGTGTTCTTAAAAGTTTCTCCTTGGAAGAAAGTCATGCGATTCGGGAAAAATGGCAAGTTGAGCCCTAGGTTCATTGGGTCGTATGAAGTGATCGAGAAAGTGGGTCAAATGACATATAAACTAGCCTTCCCTCCAGAGTTGGAAAAGATCCATAATGTTTTCCATGTTTCAATGTTAAGGAGGTATAGGTCAGACCCATCACATGTGGTCTCTTCGGAAGTTATTGAGCTTAGACTAGACTTAACATACGAAGAAGAGCTTGTAGAGATCTTGGCTCGAGAAGTCAAAGAATTGTGGAACAAGAAAATCCCATTGGTCAAAGTATTGTGGAAAAACCACAAGATAGAGGAAGTCACGTGGGAAAGTGAAGAAACCATGCTTCAGCAGTGTCCATAATTGTTCAATGAAGGTAATTCGATGACGAAATTCTTTTAAGGATGGGAGAGTTGTAACACCCTAAAAATAACCTAGCAGTTTTATAACATGTTTTTAAGAGTACAAATAAGTTCAAAATTACTATTTTAGCCGAGATTTATATTGTTAAAAAACAAAAAAAATGATAAAACCCGGAAATTATAAAAGAATTAAGGTTAAATTGGTAAAATGTCAAAATGAGGATCCAAGGGTCATAAATGAGAAGTGTATGTGCCAAAGTGGAAGAAGAATGTATACTTGAGACAAATGAAAGATAAAGAATGATTAAAAATATAAAAATCGAAATGAGGAAATAATGTGCTAGCGAACCAAGACACAGTAAAGGTTTTGAGTTAAGACCAAAAATTGGTCTTTGAATAGCATTTCTCATTTAGGCATATCTTACATTGAGGGTGGAGCACGGTTGAGAGAGTGAGAAAGGAGACGAGTTGGCTTTGTGCTCCGCCCGAGGATTTGGAGCGAAACAAAGGAAGGAAAGGAAGAGAAGAAGGAAGTGAAAAGAAAGAGATTAAAGGTATGAAACTAACCCTAACCCCCTTTAATGTTGTGTTTGGGTTTGATGAAAACCCCAAATCGGAATATAAGTGTTTTAAATGGTTGTAGATCAGTTTTAGGGTTGTTTTGGGTTAAGTTTCAAAGTGCTTTTGGGTTATGATTGGTTTTGAGAAATTTTTGTATAAAGGAAATGTTGGGGTTTTAGGGGAGATGCTATCAAAATTTTCCAAAACCTATGTTTTTGTTTTGGCCATAACTTGGCCATAACTCATCCAAATTTAGTGATTCAAATTTATGGGTAAACTAGACTTCTAGGAGAACAAATATCCTTGAAATAAGTGTATTCAATTTTAGACCCATTGGACCCAGAAATTCATCAAAGTGAGGCTCTGTTTTCGGGTAAATTCTAGTTCAGTTTGGTACATTTGTAGTGTTTTGGAACAGTTTTGGTATTTAGGCCATAAGTTGAGTTTCACTTATCCAAATTGAGTGATTCAAATTATTGGGTAAAATAAACTTCTAGGAGAACAAATATCCTTGAAATAAGTGTATTCAAATTTGGACCCCATTAGAACCAGAAATTCATCAAAGTGAGGCTCTGTTTTTGGGCAAGTGCAGTTGGTTGAAGATACGAGTTTTGAGTGTTGCAGTGATTTTGATATTTAGACCATAATTTGAGTTTCACTCATCCAAATTAAGTGATTCAAATTCATGGGTAAACTAGACTTCTAGGAGAACAAATTTCCTTGAAATAAGTGTATTCAAATTTAGGCCTCGTTGGATCCGAGAGAAATTCGTCGAGTGAAGCTATTTTAAGAAAGTGCAGTTTATGTTTCGAAAATAAGTAGTCTTAGTTGTTTTGAACATATCTTGAGTTTCAGTACTCCGAATTGGATGATTCCAATTTCTGAATAAAATATATTTATAGGGGAAACAATGGACTTGAAGGAAGTTGGGTAAAATGTGGCTTATTTGTTCCAAAAAAATTTTACTTGAAGGAAGTTGGGTAGAAAACAACCCTAACTAGAAACCTAAATAAGCCAACTAATATTGTTCTCTAATTGTGATGGATTAGGGGTTGGTGAGGAAGCTGACCGAGCGGGTTAGAGGATAGGAATCAAGGAGCGACAACCTTTTTGGGTTTGTTCTCCATACCTCTCTTCTTATTTCAAGTTTTGTGATCGTTGGTTGAAATTATTTTCAAGAAAATTGTATATGTGATTTGTTTTAAGCGATTTGGGAAAATTGATTTCAAATGCATTGCTATAAAAATTACATGAGCATCAAAATGTATTATTTGGGTATAAATGTATATACAATATTGTAAATTACTATGACTGAGTTTTAATGCCCTTAATAGAATGTTATCTGTCATATTCAAGTTAAGGATAGATTGATATACCAATAAAGGTCAAACTAGTAGTACTATGAACGAAATGAAATATAGTGGCATACCGATCCGTAGCCCAACAGGACGGTATCGGTAGTGTACACACAATGATTTTTAAATAACCAGTTAGCAGCCTAGCGGGACCGTACTGTGTTATAAAATGTTTTTTTTTGTACCGGTCTACAACCTAGCGGGACCGTGTCGGTGATTCCGTTATCCTAGGCACCAAAAGAAATTGTTAAATTCGTTTAAGGGTAAAATTATAAGTAATATGTGAAATGCATGATTTGAGTTTCAAATGAAATATTGCATATGAAATTGTATACTTTGAAGTGATAAAATGATTTGCAAATGAAACTATGTGAAATAAGCACATATATATAATGTATGTTACATGGACTATTGAAATTATTGCCCAAACATTGTTTCGAGGAAAAGCTGCATATTTGTATTTAATTGAAATGAAGAGAGAATTGCATAGAACCACTAAGCATGAAAATGCTTAGCGCGTTGTTTTTATCATCGCGCAAGTACCGAATGACTAGGGACAAGAGTAAAGACCACAGAGTTCAGAGTCATCGTCAAATCGTGCAGAGTATAAGTAAACACTCCGTCTCATTCATATATTTCGTCCTATGACATTATTTGATCATTTTTGTAATGAAACCAAAAGTGTATAAGTTTTCATGGGAAGAACATATTTGATTTATTTATGGAGATGAACCTTAATAATGTTTTGTAAATGATAATGTTGAAAGGGCATATATGCCATATTAGATAAGTGTTAATTCGACAAAATGAATTGTGCCCTCTTTAAGCAGAAATGATTATCACGACATTTATTTCTCTGATGCCCAAAATGTATATATGGTAAAACCGATTCGCATCCTCGAATCCGGTTTGGCCTCCGGATCTGGTCGGGTACGAGGGCGCGACAACTTGTGTTTTCCTATCTATGGGGGCAAACAGACTTCAGTTCTAAGAAATGATTGTGAAGTACTGGAAAAGAAAAACAATCAAATCTTAAAGAGGATCATATCCTACAAGTGGTTGTTTAGACCCTCTAACCTTGTTTAGGAATGAGGCGTTCTAAGCAATGAAATGTATAGAGTCAGGAGGCATTCCAAGGCTATACTACCTTGCCATTGAACAAGTTCAGGATTCAAACCTATAATAAAACTATTTTAAGAACCTGCTGCAAATCGATGATCAGAACACTGATCCCATTCCTAGTGTTTGGATTACATCTCAACAAATCTGCTATTTCAGAAGATTTTTACTGTTTTTCTTGTGTTATTTTGGATTTTTTCATTTCAGTTTAGTTTAATTTCCATCTCTTATAAATTGAAGTTCAAATAGTGATGACCTTGAGTAGTAGGGGTAATTGATCTTTAGATCTTCTTATCAATCTTTGTGGATACGATATCAGGATTTAAAGGTCCACTTTATTACTTGTACGACATGTGCACTTGCAGCTATTTATTTAAATAAGTCTGCATTTTAATTTTATTTCACATAGAGTAAACCAGCAATAGAAATTTCAGCCCCAAAATAGTGACAAATTTATGGGCAGCACTGCTATTGGGTATTTAAGTGAAACGAAACAAAAAGAAAACGGTCAGATTATGGTTTATACTCAAATCGGTCAATCAAGTTTTTGGTGCCGCTGTCGGGGATCGAAGCAAGAGGTTTATAGATCAATATTCCAACAAAAAAGGGAATTGCTAATTTGAGGATTAACAATTTTCTTTTATTTTATTTTATTTTCTTAGACTGACAGTTTATTTTATGAATTTTGCATACTTTAGTTTGTTTTTCTTCTATTTTGTATTTGTTTGCTAAATGCTTTGTAACAATGAACACTCTATCAATAGACGAGCGCTTATGCGCACTTGAGAAGAAGATTGATGCTCTCACCAGCCTCATTGATCAACAAACTCAAAGAGCACAAAAATATGTCAACTACAGTGGAGGTCAAGAAAACTCCAAGTTATAGTTATAAGAAATAAGTCAACCCAACTTTACGATAATGAAAGGATTTATGTCTTGCTAGAAGGGACATAAGAGAATGTAACCGTGTTCAAAATTTGAAAGAAATCGAGAACCTACTTTGGTTGAGGAGAAAAAGAATGAATATGCAAATGAGGTAAAGCTAACAATGGAAAAGAGGAAAGGTGAAGAGCAACATATGCAGACCAAATTCAAAATGTTTTGGTTGAGGTTGACAAGTTCAATTTCCCCATAGATCTTGTAATTTTGGGTAGGGAAGAGGACAATCAAGCCTCAGCTAAAGGAAGACCTTCAATGCCACATAGTGAAACATAGGTGGAAATCATAGAATATGGGAAATGACCTTACTAGTAATTAAGGAAAAAGTGAAGTTCAATCTCCACCGAAGCATACAACTGATTGATGAAGAAAAGAATTGTTGCATGCAGATAGAGAGCTCACTTCAACATTTTAAGGGGCAAGCACCAGACTTCCTTCAAGAGGAAACTCTTGAAGGAATTGAATTAAATACCAACTCTGTGTCCACAAAAGAGTTGGAGTTAGAGCTTAAATTGCTGAATCTGGATGTGGAGGAGCTCATCCTTATGAAGGATGAGGATGAAGAAGGAGCATTGGCCACAAAAGATGAAGGGTCAATCACTGCTCCTGCTCAATATCATTCTTCGAGCACTGGTCTAAATTGAACATGTCACCCTTCATGATGGGAGCTGCAGTAGGTGAACAATTTTCCATCCATAATCTCTTTAAAACCTAGTTGATATAGGTTTCTTGAGACAAACCCAAAATGCCTTGAGATCTTTCCCTATGTATCTTTATGCCAATGACATAAGATGTCTCACCCATATCTTTCATATCAAAGTTTTTGAACAGGAACTGCTTCACCTTATATAAAATCTTGTCATTTGTAGCCCATGACATATCATCCATGTATAAAACAAGACAACATATCTTACTCCCACTGACCTTGTGGTATATACAATTATCCATGACATTCTCTTCAAAACCAAAGGAAGAAATGGCCTCATGGAAGTTAAGATACCACTGTCGGGACACTTGTTTTAAACCGTTTATGGATTTATTAAGCTTGCACACCAAATGCCCACTTTCACTTGAAGAAAATCCTTTAGGTTGTTTCATATACACCTCTTCCTCTAGATCACCATTAAGGAAAGTCGTTTTCACATCCATATGATGTAGCTCGAAATCAAAATGAGCTACTAAAACCATGATAACTCGAAGTGAATCTTACTTTGATACAGGAGAAAAAGTCTCCATGAGTCGATTCCTTCCCTTTGAGTAAACCCTTTGGCAACGAGTCTTGCCTTATGTCGCTCAAGGTTGCCCAGTGAGTCTTTCTTGGTTTTAAAGACCCACTTACACGTTACACCCAATGGATTTTACACCGATAGGCAACTCGATGAGATCCCAAACTCGATTATATGCCATAGAGTCCATCCCAACTTTCATTACTTCATACCATAAGTTAGAATCCTTAGAACTTATGGTTTGTGAAAACGTTTCCGGATCATGTTCAACTCCAACATTATAATATGATTCTTGTAAATACACTACATGATCACTAGGAATAACTGAATTCCTAACCCGAGTAGATCTCCTTAATGTTGTTTCTTCATGAGGAACTTGCTGCTCAACCTGCCACTCAATAGGTTTATTCCCCGACATTTTGGTGTTCCTCGATAATGAGATCCATAGGTTCAGGAGTGCGTGGATCTTCGATGATTGGTTGTCTTATACCGCTTTCTACCTCATAGGTATTTATGACAACTAATCTATGACTTGGACCAGGGGCTTGACTTTGATGATGATCTTTTTTAGACAAGGTGTTGTGAAATTGACTGTTCCACTAACTAGATATTTCTCGAGAAATTTTGCATTTCTTGATTCCATAATCTAGTGGTATGAGAAGGATGATAAAATCTAACCCTTGGACTTCTAAGCATAACTAATGAAATACATACCATAGTCCTTAGGTAAAGTTTATTCTCTTGTGGATTGTAAATTCTTGTGGGCCAGCATCCCCATATGCGCATATATGCATGAAAGCAGTTTCCAACCTTTGAATAACTCAAAGGCGTCCTTGGGACAACCTTGGTTAGGACCCGGTTCCATATATACACTACCGTCTTTAAAGCCTTAGTCCATAAGAAATGAGGAAGGTTACAATTACTCTTCATACTCCTGACCATGTCTATCAATGTTCGGTTCCTTCTTTTCGCCACACCATTCTGGTATAGAGAACCAGGCATGGTGTATTTGGAAAACAATCTCATGCTCTTGAAGAAATCTAGCAAAAGGACCAGGTACTTGTTCATTCTCTGTGTATCTACCATAGTATTCACTACCTCTATCTGATCTCACAACCTTTATTTGCTTACTACATTGTTTCTCTACTTCAGCCTTGAAAACCTTAAAGGCTTCTAATGCTTCATCTTTGGAATGGAGCATGTAGAGATACATGTAACGTGAGAAATCATCAATAAATGTGATGAAATATCTTGGATTACTACCATCCATATTAGGACAACAAATGTCCGTATGAGCCCTAACAAACGTTCACTCCCTAGTAGGCATACTTTTGGACTTGTTGGTTTGCTTACCTTTTATGCATTCCATGCAAGTCTCAAAGTCAATGAAAATCCAAGGCACTAAGTACCCCATCATTCACTAGCCCTTTAATCATTTGGATTGAGATATGTCCCGATCTTGATTGCCATAAGAAGAGATCTCGTTCATAATACATCTTTTAGTGCAAACAGTCATACTTAATGAGTTATAGTTGTTTTACAGTTGCACAGTATAAAGACCATCACACAAGGTATCTTTTCCAATAACTTCTGATTTTATTAATAAGAAAAAACCAAAATCTTGAAAGTTACAAGAAATTCCTTAAGGTACTAGTGCAAAAATTGAAATTAAGTTCCTAGAAAGACTAGGTACATAAAAAGTCTTTTCCAACTGCAGTACATAACCACTAGATAACTCTAAACTGCAATTCTCAATGCCTCCACATGTGAGCTCAACCTCCCTCCTGAATGGATGTAACACTCACTTTCCACCGGCTTCCTTAGGTTTCTCATACCCTACAAGGTATTTGAAACATGGATTGTTGAACAAAGAATCAATCCACCATGTATTATGAAAAACATTTGTTAAATTGGACTCAAAACATACAAAGGAATTGAAATTACATTTCTTAGCAAGCCATTCTTGGTGCTTCAAGCAGTCTTTCTTCATGTGTTCCTTCTTCTTACATAAGAAACACTCTGACTCCTTCTTAATGTTAGACTTAGGCTCGAGCTTACCTTTACCCTTGTTCTTCGCTTTCTTCTTCTTGCTACTTCCAAGAAGTGTGAAGTGTACCTTTTTCCCCTTCCTCCATAAGAAGCCGCTCTTCCTCTTGAACACACAAGATCAAAAGTTCACTTATTGACCATTTTTCCTTATGTGTGTTGTATGATATCTTAAATGGGTTGTATTGAGGGGGTAGGGTGCACAGGATGTAATGAACAAGGAAGCTCTCTGACATGGCAACTTCTAGCGACTTGAGCTGAGCTACAATGTCCATCATGCGCATGATGTAATCATGCACACCAAGGACTCCAGTGAGCCTTAAGGTGGAGAATTGAATTATAAAATCTTGGCGAGATTTCGGACTTAGCGAATTGCTCATCAAGTGCCTTCATTAAGTCCCTGACTTTTTTGTGTTTCTCAATAGGACCACGAATACTAGCCGAGATATGAGTTTTGATAAGCATAATAGAGAGACAGTTAGACCTCTCCCACTTGTCATATAACTCTATTTCAGTCTTAGTGCTAGTAGCCAAGAGGGTTGAAGGCTCATCTTTTCTTATGGCTTAGTCTATATCCATACATCCTAAATGGAGTAGGAGACTCTCTCTCCAAACTTTATAATTGTCTCCTTTAAGTTCAGGTATTTCTAACTTGACATAAAAAATGCTCGAGGTTTGGAAAACTACCAATTTTAAGGACATGAATATTAGAAAAAGATTGAGGCCAATTCAAAGAAAAATATTATGCATGTGTACCAATGCCTCACATGTTAAAGATTAATCTACAGACATGGGACTTGCCTGTGGGCTAAAGTCCTACTCAAATAAATTTATCTCTAAAATTTATTAGGGGGGCCTAGCGACACAAGACTTGCCCATGGGCTAAAGTCTCATTCAATTAGGTTTAACCCTTTCAATTCTTATGATAAAACTAGAAGACTATGTTCCTATTCTCAATTCCTGTGGGTTGAAAATTATAATCCAATATTTTGTCATAATTAATTAGAAAAACTTAGCTAAAATTTTTTCTAAATGAATTACAATAAATGTTATAGTGTGATCGTCCTTAATATAATTTTTTAATGGTCAAGATCCTGGACTACTCTTGACTAATAAAAATTGTGGTCCTGCTTTATTATTCGTTGAGTTATAAGCAACTTGAATAATAAAATCGATTGAATCAAGATTATGGAATGTAAGAATATTATGCCAATCATTAACTCAAAAGAGGCATGCAGCTTGGTGGTACAACCATTTCATATGGATCACTTGGTCTAAGGTTTAAAACTTATTAGAGTCCCCTTTTACCTTTTAAAATTACACAAGTGAGACAAAAAGTGGGCAGACCCAAAACTACCTAGCCCAACTGGTAGGCAAGCCCATGCCTACACCTTTGGGTTTTTTTTTTTTTTTTTTTTAAAATCTAAAAAAGAATAATTTGAGAAAACTTTATTCACAAATAATCTCATAAAATATTCATAAGAATATTTATTCCACAAACAATCATGCATTTCATAATCTAAAAGATCGTTCCTTATATATAACATGCCAATACGTATTTTCTCCAAATCACATACATGATAATTTTTTTTGAAAATTTGAGAAAATCTCCAAACAAGAAATATGCAAAAACATGCAATTCTTTGTATTTTCTTCATAGCACATACATGAGAATTATTATGAAAATTAAGAAAATCTTCAAACAAGTAATATGCAAAAACATGTCATTCTTCGTATTTTCTCAATATCACATACATGTGAATTATTCTGAAAATAGAGAAAATCTTCAAACAAGGCATAGGATACAGAGCACCACCGCTCTGATACCAAATGCAAGATAAAACATAAAAAATGAGCGAATCTCACAAAATTCAAAAGAATGAGGAAACTTTTAAACCTTACTTTCAACCATTGTCAGAAAAGGAAGACTGTAAAAGGAAGAACGTTGAGATCTTCTAGTGCCTAAAAATCCCTTTCTATGATGGTGCTAGAAAAAGTTTTAGAGAAATCGATACAAGTGATTCAACGACAAAGGACTAATATGGAAAAACCATTACTCTCGTTATTATAGATTAAAGGCAAATTTAAATTCTAAAACTGTTATAGAATTAAATCTCATATATTGTAATTTATGGGTCATACTAATATGGTAAAACGGTTGGAGAAAGATGAACCAACAGTTTAAATTCAAATGGATTATTATTATTATTTTTTTACTAATGTGTCATCACTTAGTTAAAGAATAAAATTAATGGGTTAGTCAAAGAATCATGTGTTATATCACTTATACCCAAAACATGCAAGAATAAAATTATTAATTAATGGGTAAGGAGTTAGGACCATTAGTCGAAAAGTGCAGTGATAGAAGACTCATAGTTGACGGCAGTGAAATTGTCGAAGCACACTCTCCTGGGAGAATATCTCGTAGTCGTAGAGACAGAGTAGATCTGTAGACTAGACTGGACAGCCTGAAATCGAAGGACTCGGGAAGAGCTGGAAACTCCCAATGCCAATGATTGTAAACCTAAGTTATGTCATTGAATAAATAATGTTCACATCATATGAATAATGAATAGTCCCAAAAAGTGGAAACTTGAAAGGACTTACCACCGACTTCGGCCCATCTATGGAGTTAGGCCTACACATTTGTGGGGAGGAGCAGGGTTGCAAAGATGGGCCGGACCTAGGAGCAGGTGTAGGTCGATATAGTTAGGCCCACCATGCTATGACCCTGAGTTGGGTGTAGAATTTGTATGAGCCAAGCTCTCGAACTATTTCGGGCCATTTCAGCTCGGCTCGGGGCTCGACTCGTGAAATTTAAACGGCGAGCTTGGGCCTTAATTTGGAAGCCCCGGTAAATCTCGAGGGCTCGGCTGGTTCGACTGAAAAAGCTCATTTCGGGCCGCTGGTTCCGTCAGTCGGCTGGGCAGAGGCTTCCGCTGCCGGTCTCCGACGGCGAGATCCCAGTCTTGGGGTGAGATCCGACTGGTCTTGGCCGGGGTGAAATGCCCAGTCATGTGTCCGGATATCGATGTAATGGATCCTTAAGCTCTAGATCGGTCGGCGTGGATGGCGAATCGTAAATCCTCACAGGCGGAGTTAAGGAGACGGCGACGGCGAAGGCGGTCGAGCTCGGCGAATCCAGCACTCATCGGTACGGGGAATTTAATACCTAGATCTCTAGATATGCTCACTAGCGGAAATGGTACCCACGATAGCGCGAAGATGTCGGCGACAGTATGTTCCAGTGTGGATAGCGTGAAGAAGGTGTCGGCAAAGGGGACGTCGAGGAAGGACATGGATGTTGGGTATGACCCACTGGTACGATCGGTCGATCACGGTGTCTGAGAATCCAGTTCTGAATATGAGGGTATTGGAGCTCTGTGGAAACTATAAATTTGGTGGCCATGAGCTTAGACAAAGGTTTGCCAATCTTGAGTAGCATTGAGGGCATATGCGGGTTGATACGATGATTGACTGGAGTAGACGAAGATCAATCTGAATCTGGGGTGTGGGGCCCTTTGGATCTTGATGCTTGGATAACCCGGCGCATCTAGGCGTGGTGGGTATGGGTAAGGAGCATCAAGGGTGATCGTGGGGTCAGGGTTTCATGAAATGAGGAGCTGGGGCATACGGGTTTGCCCGGAACAGACGATTATGCTTGGCCGGAAGTGCCCGCAGTCGATTTGCGAGGGTATGAAAATTTGGGTCGGCCAGGTTCGACATGGTGGAAGCTGATTGGATCTCAGTCCGACGATGGGTGAAGCTATGGGTCTTGAAATTAATCCTGCAGCGGCTTGGTAGTCGGGAGAATTGGTGGCCAACAACCATGTGCGTGGTATATTCTTAGAATAGTTTTACATTTATTCTTAATGAGGTTCTTGGCGGGAATCTTTTATGATATATTATTTCTTTATTTAGATAATTGATTAAAACGATCATGTTTCTTATTCGATGATTTGAATTATCTTATTCTTGTTTCTACTTGATTTCTACTTGTTTAATTCTATTTCATAATTTTTCGATTTACCAATTTGTTTGTGAGTGGAGTGTGTAATCCGAGAAAAACAAATGTTGAAGGAGGTAAAGAAGCTTTACTTGACTTTAGCATCAATTGCTAAATCAACTAAGGTAAAACAAAAAGTTACAAAAAGTTAAATCAACTAAGCTAAATCAATTGATGTATTTGTTATCAGATTGATTACAAAAAGTTAAAAAGTATATGGTGAGAGAGTTGATTCACAATCTGAAACACATATGAAACAAAGTTGGTCTTGAACTTCGAGAGCTAAGCTCGAGCTCGTTCATATGGAAAACGAGCCTAATGAGCTCAAGCCAAGTTTTTTTTTTTTTAAATCAAGCAAAGCTTGAGCCTGATTTTAAGCTCGTTCAAAAGCTCGGCTCGGGCTCAAGCTCGCTCATAAATTAACAAGCCTATCTCGAAATGTTCAAAGCTCGGCTCGGCTCGGCTCGTTACCAGCCCTAGTTGGGTGGGCGCATTTGCCCAAACGATACCGCAACCAAAGTAGGAGTGGACATGGTTTCTTTAACCGAATCGTGATACAAAATAAAAATTAATTGTTGATTTTTAGTTTGTTATTTATATAAACAAAAAATTTAATTATTAATATGGTTAGCCAAATTTTCGATCAACTATATATCGGTTTTTTGATTAACCATAATTGAAAAAAATAAATTTGTAATTCTATAATCATATATCTGAGTTAAATTATAATAATTATTATAAATACAATAAAAAAATATGAAAAAAAATGAGCCACAATCTATTCATTTACAATCCCATGACACTTGTGCATTTATAATACATTCATAAATAATATATTAAATGCATAAAATAAAATAATTTAATAATGATTTATTTTAATCAATCACATGTTTTAATAACTTCAATAGAAAAAAAAACCAATCAAAATAAATCATAGACTATATGTTTCATTTTGAACAAAAATGGTAAAAACTTGATTTGAAGGAATAAAAGTAAAAAACGATTTAATACAAGTAGAAAACACTATACGCTTCATTTTGAATAAAAATTATAAAACTCGGACTCATTTAATAAAAGTGAAAACGATGCACACAAGAGAAAACATTATATATATATATATATATATATATATATAGTATATATATATATATATATATATATATATATATATTTATATTAAGCTAGATTTTTTATAAATCGAAACCAAGATTTACGTAGTAACAAAAATCAAAATCGACCGCTTGGCTTGATTATTAACTTATTTTTTTTGCCTGCTGATTCAGATTAGCTTTTTCGATTGATTCAATTTCTTAGGTTTTTTTAATCAACTCCTAAATGAGAGTGAGTTGTGAATAAACGTAGTCATTATATCAGATAATAATATCGGCCATGCAAAGTGAAGATATTGAGAATGCTTAACGTTGGTACGAGGTAGTTAGGTATATATGAAGCGAGACCAAGTGAAATGTAGTAGACTGACTAATAGTAGAGATGGAATCGCTATCAGCGGGGGCACAATTGATTTGGGTTGATGGCTAGTGGTGACCACAATAGTGACGGTTAAGGAGAGTGACATACCAAACATTAGGCGCGTCTCCCATTAAAAGAATGTTGGAAGGACAGTGCCAATGCGCCAATGCGCCATGATCAAGACACCAAAATGACACGCCTTATTCTCTTCCTAATATAACACTAACACTGCTGGAAGCAGCAGATATCCACAATGACCAGTGACACATCGTCAGATTCAATTTCAGGGGGGCTTAGATTAAAGGGGCATTTGTTAGTGTTCTATTTTAAGCATATAAAGTTGGTTGTTTTTTTAATATTGTATTTCTATTAAATATTATTAAATTATTTATTTTTTATACACTTAAAATTAATATTTTAATCATACTACAGTTAATTGGGGCTTAACTTCTTTTTTTGGCGATAAAATTAAAAAATATTTATATACGCTTATAACATCTTTAATTAATTAATAAAAATAAAAAAATAAAAAAGATAAATTTTTATTATTATCATTGTTAAAAAAATAATTGTTATATTTATCTATTTTATATAATTAAAATAGAAATGTAAAATTAATAATTAAAAATAAATCGTTTCTTTAAAATATTTTGTATTATTTTCGACTATTTTTATGAAGATTTTAAAATATGTGATTTTTCTTTTAAAATATGACTTTTTCTAATTTTGGATTTCTCTATTCAAAAGAAAATTTTAAAAATTAAAAAATAAGCCATGACAAAATAAAAAAAAACAAATACCCCCTTAACATTAGGACCTGTTTTGATCATATTTTTTAAAATCATATTACATTACTTAAAATATAAGAAACACTATTTTGATTGCTTCCTTAAATTAATGTTTCATTGTTTAAACACAAAAATTGTTTTATCAAAAAGTTTTTCATCTTTTGCCTCAAAAATAGGAACTATTTAAGTTCTAAGTTTTGCAGAATTCCAAACGTGGGTTTTAGCTCAATGTTTCAATAGTCATACATTTCAACTGGGGTAAAGTTAGGAGTTGACTTGGATTCCCTTTGGATACAATGGGAAAATCGTTTACAATTTTTTTTTTCAGGGGGCACTTGCCCTTCAACAAACTAGCTACTTCCAAAGCCTAAGTTATAAGAGTTATCTTTTGTCATCATATGCACGTACAAACCCTATTTTTGAAAACATAAATATATTATTATCACTGAAAACAATAGAATAATTATTATAGGGTAATATCGTCATTAATGATTCGATATAAAGTTTTGACAGAACCTAAAATGGAGGAAAATAATTTAATTGTTATAAATGATTAATTGATAACTATGAATGACCATATATTTACCAGTGAATAATTATTACGGTATTAATGACTATAACACTATATATATAAGTTTCTAGAAGAATGAAAATACAGTTTTCTTCTTAAATTATCTCTATTATCTATTTTATCTCTTCTTTATCAACACGTTATCAGATGAAATTATGTGGAGAAAAGATTACAGATGAGGAAATGCTTAAGAAAACATACACCACTTTTCAAGCCTCACGTGCTCCTCGCCGGCAAAGAATATGTAGAAATGTCGCTTACCAAATATTTTCAGCGATCAGACGTCTTCAGAATGATTGGTAATAATGAACAGCATTAAACCACTCAATTCAATTTATCGATCTATACCATCGTCAAGTCAATGCTACTACAATTCAAGTTAGCAGACGCGGGCGCCATGCCGGCACGGATATATACAAGTGTCGGCACGCACAAGGTCATATAATTCAAATCAGAATTATAATCACCTCAAACAAAGAATACCTCCAACAACCACAGGTTAATCGCTCGTAAAATTATCCGAAAGGCAACAGGTCACACAAATGCGCCGCTACGAGATCGAACGTTATTGGGACGCGAACGAAAAGGCCACTGGGCCTCATAATTGCTGCATCACCAAGCATTCGTTAACCTTTATCGTGCCTCCATGAAATGAAAAGACAAGCAAATCAAACAAATTTTATCGGGACAGAAGACACTACTGATTCGATGATCCTTTCTTTGATGATGACGGTAAGTAAAGATATTTGAAACATTTTGATGTTTATGATTTTTTTAAAGATCCAAGTGGAAAAATTGACCATTTAATTGGGGATGACAATGTGTGTTATGATTGCAACATATGATTATCCTGTTACTTTTTTTTATGTTATTTTCTTTTCTATATTGTTTTTCCATACAGTTATCTATAATGAGAACTTTGATTTTTTTTTTAAATTTCGTTTTTTTATTTTGAAGATATATGGATTCCTCTCGCACCGATCAATTATATGTCATCTGCCGGGTGATGCATGTCTTCGCCGATCGGCGGCCACAACCCGCACGATTCAAGGTGGATAAGAAATATTTTTTCAAACTTCACATTACCAATCTAACGTCATACTATCTCATTCAACTGACAAAGGCTCGCAAGCCACCATTATTCCCATCGGAAGACACTAAATCAGTAAATCAAGATGCCCTTTATTCTAATAAATCTAGTAAAAATTTACCGCTTCAAAGATATTCGCCGAAATGGATATCATATCAAAACTATGAATCATACAAATGAGATTATCATTACTTCTATTATTTTGGGCAAAATGTATCTTGAACAATCGTTTCTTTATTCGGGTTATATCGCACAACTATTATATCTACTAAATCTTATGTCGCGAACCAGAAATTCAACATCAAATGTATTTTTACTTTAGCATGAATCCACTCGGGGCATCCCGAATTTCCATGATGCGTCAGATAGTTCAAAATTTTAATGGTATCCACAACGTTGCACAAATTTTAGTAATTACCTATTATACCAGGTCGCTTGCTCCAGCAAATTAATTATTAAACCACATAAAATGCTACATCAATCCCCACTTTCTTAACGTGATTCAAGAGGATATTTCATGGCCTATTCACCCACCCAAGGGACCTTCGTTATTTTATGGTTTTAATCACGCTGGCCCACTGGTTGCCTCACGTGACGCCTCTTTCTAAGTAGGGAATGTCAGTTTTCATGATTATCGCTCAAATAATTCACTAAGAGCATAATTCCATGATCACCCTATATCAAGACACCGCTCGATAATGCCGTGAATTCTCATCTCAAACATTCACGATTATCAGGATGCCTATCGGTGATATGTGATGCTCAACATCCCGTTGCCACGCTCATCTCGAACGGCCGGTCAATCTTTATCAAACGCCTACAATCATCATGCACCATTACTCAAACTAAATTGCCTTTATCGGCATGGGGACATACTATTATACATGTCGCAAATTTAATTCGGGCCGCCTTATACCAATCACGATTTATCACCATTACAAGCATTAAAGGTTATTAACATAATATTTTTGCATTGCGTTTTTTCGTCATACTGCTTATGTTCCACCGCCTACACATCGACTAAGTTAGGTTCTCAACGCCGTCTCGCATTTATGTCGCTTAATCAGATCTATTATAAATTATATCGAGCCTTCATGGGAAGTTTTTACTCGGCCGATTCCAGATATCAATAATTGATGAAAATATTTTCCACTATTGTGGGGAGATAAGCCAATTCCAAAAGAACGGCATGAAATTACATTAATGAGTCATCTTTATCTCACTGGGATCCTCACAGGATAAAGCAATATGAACTAGAAGTTCAAAAATAATTCATTTACAAGGTCTCGCTAATCAATCGCTCGATGCTTTTATCGATTCAACAAAAGTTACAAAATCACATATCCCGTCGCAAATATCCTACCGAGGATTGGAAATCCCAACAGAAAATTACAAAGCAAAGATGACAAATGAACCTAAGCCACGATTAAAACCTCGAAGACCTATTTGCTCCAAAGACACAATTCCTTAAAAAGGAAAAGTGTTATATCTATGACTTCGAAGAGCATATAACCGCGTTCTCCGTGTCGATGAACAAGTGTACTCACGAGGCAATTCGCTCAAAGAGTTATCTCAATGATGTACCGGGTACATAACAATGAAGAGATCGCTATCAATTATATACACGTAGGGAAGAATACGTGGATCGAAATACTACCTATATAAATAATGCTTTTTCTTCCAGCGTAAGCATGACATCATAAGAAATGATGAAGATCAAGAGTCGTTAAAATGTGAATGGAATGTCGACATCAAAATGATCGGGTTAAATGAAAGAAGCAATCAAAACGTAATTAAGATCACTGTTAAACAAGAGGTATTTCAGATCCGCTAGCTCAAACACCTACAAATATACAACATGTTGGATATCGGATGAGTCTTCAGACGAAAGTTTAAATGAGAATAATGAAATAATGCGATATAAAGCACGCCTGCGGGCCCGCTGTTTCTCACAAAGACCCCGAATCGACTACGAGGAGACATATTCTCCCGTGAACGGACGCAATCACATTCGGATATTTGATAAAGTTTGCCAGCCTCGAAGGACCTGATATCACGGGATTTAGCCACAACATATTTATATGCGCATTCTGCATGCTAATGTATATATGAAAATCCTCGATGATTCACATCAGTCAAGAATGAATTCAAAACCACTTTATGCACGACATTCAATCAAGTCGCAAAGATCTTTATACGGATTAAAACAAATTGGTCAGAACGCGGTATTAATCTTTGCCAAGATTTATCAAATAAGGATATGTGAATAATTCATCTCATTCACGCCGCTTTCATCAAGAAACGTAAAAATGGATCGCAATAATACAAGATACGTAGAACGATTTAAATCGACAGACTCTCAAGAGCTCACTGCAAACAACCAACTATTTAGTTAAGTGAATTTCCGCATCTAAAGATCTGTAAAACAAGATATCAGTTCTCGGCCCGCAGATTGAGCATTGCTTCGAACGGTGTATCGATTCATCAATCATCATATACGTAAAAGTCCCAAGCGCTTTTATATAAATAAATCACACCTCCTAGTTCCCTATATTGTTATGTCACTAAGTAATTAAAGATCCATTCCTACCAAGAAGAAAATGAAGAGTTACTGTCCTAAGTACTATATCTTAATTCAATTTGGTGCACTAATGTATCTTCGCAAATTATACCGACCGCATTGCTTTCTTAGTTAATTTATTAGCAAGATACACCACTCCAACTAAAGGCGCTGAATAAATCAAACATATATCAGATATCTCCGTGGGGACAAGTGACATGGGATTATTTTATTCCAAAGCAATGGAACCACAATTACTTGGCTATGCAGATGCAGGATATCTTTCGGACCCTTACAAAGCTCGATCACAAACATGATATATATTTACTTATGGAAATACTGCAATATCCTGGAGATCAATTAAACAAATGATGGTGGTCACCTCCTCTAATCATTCAGAATACTACATGCATGAAGTTAGTGAGAACGTACTCAATGATCAATGATACAACACATTAGAGAATCACAGGATTATCTTTCTGGCTAAGAATAATCCAATGCGATTATATAAAGACAACGCCGCATTTATTTCGCGCAAAATCAAAGGAGGATATTAGCGCATCGAACTAAACACATTTCACAAAAGTTCTTCTACACTCATGAACTTATAAAGACGGTGAAATCGATGTGCAACAACAAGGTCCAATGATAATTTAGCGTATTTATTTACTAAAGCCTGCGGATGAATACACAAGAATTATAGCGTTAACTTCAAAGACATTCAAGTCACACTTACCACATTTCAAGTGTGAGGATGTACTTTAACGTTGCGGTTTTTCGACTACGTCTTTCGTGCCCAATGCATAATCAGACAAAGATTTATGTCCGAAGCAATACGGATCATCGTTGACGCTGCAACCGATCGTGAAGCTCGTAAAACTCCGCAATACGCCGGAAAAGCACCGTAGCAAAAGTGTACCTAGACACCTTTCAACATGTACCGAGACACCTATGCAGCTGGCAAGGGGCCAAAGTGTACTAGTACACCTTCAACACATGTATCGGCACACCTACGCAGTAAAGTGACACAAGCCAAAGTGCACCAGACAACACTAACACGTGACCGGCACAATCTGCAGGGAGAACCACGGAATCGAAAGTAGGAATCCGATCTTAACACAAGGGCACACTTCAGAATCAACTTTGAATGCGGATCACATCGAGGGGTATAAAAGCCAGAGGATATGAGAGGTAGTTTTTGATTGGAGGGTCAGGTTTTCATAGAGGAGAGCTCTTCCTCTATGAAACCCAACTCTGTAATCAAAGTCGCCAGTTCTCTATGAGCCAGCCGCGAAGAAAGAAAATCATTCTCGCCAAACCAGTAAAGAAAGGCAAAGGAGCAAATGTATTTGCCTTCTAAAGTGAGGACGTATTCGAGAGTGACGGCGATGACGAAGATGTGGGTCATGTTTCGCGAGGGTTCGAAATGGAATGAAAATGTGGCCTAATCAATCAGAATAGTGGGGATTTCACCGCGCAGAGGGGTGTGAAGTCGATATTTCCGCATTTCATCCAATCGTGTTATTCACAAACGTAATATGCAAGCCAGGTGCACCGAGGTTCAAGGATATTTACCTACCGCTGTCGGAGTTTTATATTAATATGAAAAGAAAATCGCCAGGCCGCTACCTTATTGTAGAGACCACACCGACGTAGCGTGATACCTGATCACCCTCGATTCGATAGCTCGCCTCTACAAAGATGTTCGCCCCCGCGCCGCACCGACCTTACCCACTCAGTGGCTATCTCTACTATGCCCGCTTGTTCATCGGCTACGTGTACTCGCCCCGTGACCGGCAGCCAACTTTTCAGGCGAAGAATTTCGTACTGTGAGTTTCAATGAATACGATCGATTAACAAGATTATTCACATTTTAATTCCACCTGCGGTAATTCAGAGAAATCCCCTTGTACAGAGAACAAATTCGGGGCTTCTATATGAAGTTACGACCGGGAAGCTTATCGATTATGCTTTAGTCATATGGTGCGATGAGGGACTTCCCGCAGCTTCGCATGAAAGTAGACATATTCCAGCCTCATCTCTCGCGACGAGTCTTCATGGAAGCCGCAGGATGTTGGGAGTGGCTAAGAAAAGAGGGTGCTTCCAGTTGGGCCTATTACAAACAAAACTGAGGCCAAGAGCCGAGTCAAGATCTACCAGACCCTACCACAGCCTCCAAAGGGCTATTCTCGGTCCCTTCATCTACAAAGACTATCACCCATGAAAGAATATCCCATTAAGAGAACTTGAATGTAGAACAAAAGGCGGTGGTTCAATGGCATTTGTGAAACAGAAGCACAACGCAGCCTCTAAGCTCGAGAGTCATATTTTCCGAGGAGAACCTCATACGCGCATGCCAATTCTCCCGACTCGAGGGAGATTCAGAGGAGCTCGGATGACCGCCGCATGAGGATGCATTTTCTTCTTGGGATGACGAGGACGACGTCGTGGCAAGAGCTTATTAAAGGACAGTGGTGTCATAATTAGTAGCGCATCTTTTCAGCCATGTTATGCCAACACCCATTTTGTTCATTTTCCCCTTCGTTCAGCCTATGGTCATTACAAACCTTTAAGACCTTTTCGATTCCACAGGTTCGCTGCTTTTCGACTTTACGCAGGTAGTCTCCTGTTTATGTTAAATGGTCAGTTTCTATAATATCGATCATTTCAGCTCACTGCTCAGATGACCACCTTATTTTTCTTCAATTCCATGGTCCCTTATTCAATAAATTGATTTGCGGTTAGCTCACGTTATGTTCATCGCGAAGACAAAGGGTTAGTCTCTAAATGAGTCATAATCGGTGCATACTAAAGTAGTGAAGTATTATGTTTCATATTTCATATTTCGAGGAACTTGCAAAGCTTAACTGCATCGAACGCACTCGCTGGAATTCATAACCGGGCTGGTATCTTGGTTTAAATCTCGCTAGTGGACTACAAAGACGCAGTCAGTATATGGCTTAATACACACCGAAAGCAAGAATTATAGCGTAACTTAGCACATTCAAGTCACACTGGCTTCAATATTTCGCGTGAGGATAGGTACTTTAATCGCTGTTTTTCGACTGCGCGTGCTCCTAAGGTCTAATGCATAATTGTACAAAGATTTGCGTCCGAAGCAAATACGGGATCATCGTTGATGTCGCAACCTATCGTGAAGTTTTAGGAATCGCAACAATGCCGGAAAAGACTGTGAGAGCAAAGTGCACCCAGACACCTTCAACATACCAAGACACCTACGCAGTAAAAGTCAAGAAGGCCGGGAAGCGCACGCAGACACCTTCAACACGCACCCGCACACCCATGCAAAAGTGACAATAAGCCAAAGCCAGTAATTCCAGACACCACTAACATGTACCGGTACACCTGTGAGAACTACGAATCGAGTAGAATCCGATCTAACGTTAAAGGGCACACTAGAATCAACTTTGAATGCGGGATCACATCGAGAGTGTATAAAAAGCCAGAGGATAGAAGGAGAAGGCGCTTTTGATTCCGAGGGTTAGGTTATGAGAAGAGCTCTCCTCCATACAGAAGTTTCATCGGACAGTGGTTGGCAGACTTATTTTCTCTCGAGATTTTCGATTCAAGCACATATAATCTTTCTCGTATAACCATATTTCAAGTTTCCATTCTCGGCATTCTCAGATTTTTCATCCTTGTGTTTTGCAATTGAATTCTCGATTTTCTCAAAGTTCTTTTCATGAATAAATTCTCTTCAATTTACATTTCCCTTATAATTTCAAGGAGTTCAAACTTACGCTGTATTTCCTACATAAACTCACCTCGATCAAGGTAAATTTCCCTCAATCCTCTTTATAATTAAATTATCAAGGCTGACGTTATTCGTCATTGAACTGTAAAACCTTAGCGTCAAGCATCCTCGACAACGCGTGTGAACGAGATCCCCTTTGCATATCGCGCCAGGTTGGACACAAATGCAAGTTAAGAGTTCAATTAATTTAACAAAGTCACACATCATTCAATCATCTTTCTTTCAAAGCCGAGCATTTACGATAAATCTTCCATCACACTATTTATCACCCGCTTCCTAAATGAGACTCAGAAATAAGAGGTGGGAATTACGTGATCATGTGGAAGTAAAACCTGCTAATCCCAAAGAATCATCTTTCTATTTTAAAATATTCAAATCAATCAATCATTTAATCAAACAACACAACCCCATACAATTCCCTTTTAAATTACACTTTTTCAGGGAGAATAGCTCCACGATCAACAAATTTAGACCACTCCCTATTGAGACGACCGCGATTCCCACAAGATACAATGCTAGACAACCTTAATTCCACGCTGAGAAATAGAATTCAAAGATACCTAATAAGAACGAAACACTCGCTTTCTCGCAACATTCAAGAAACTCAGACAAGTTGGCATGCGCCGCCCAAAGATCTTCAGTCAAAAGTCAAAGATAATATAAACGTTGACATCAGACTTTTTCCTTGGCCCATGTCACCCATCGCTTTATCGACATTGTAATTTATACAGACAACAATTTAAATGATGGCCATTCATGAGTATTATAACGCATTCAATCGATAACTCCGAATTCCACCACATTTCATTTATTAATAATTACAGATTAACGATCAGAATACTATATATGATGAAGTTTCTCAAGAATTTAAAATACAAATTTTTTCTTAAATTATCTTTATTATCTATTTTCTCTCTTCTTTATCTTTCAACATTAATGATAATATTATTTTATTGTTAGTAGAATTATAATATTAACAGCAATACTTTATAAAAAGAAAACAAATTTCATTTTTTTAAAAAGAAAATATTGTATGCTACTGTGTACTAAAATTTTACAACAACATTATTATAATATCACTATCTATTTTGTATTATCTTATTACTTAGAATGAAAATGTTACATTTGGAAGATACTTCTCACAACATATTAACAATCATATTAACCAATTTCATGATTAAGAATCATAATTTGTCGGGATGCACATGATAAAGTGACACTTAATTAAGTAATTATAATTTATATATATATATATATATATATATAAATATACACACAGTCCAAAAATATATTATAAAAATATTGATGTAGTATTACAAGATTAAGAAAAGATATTGTTATAATCGTTTTCGTGAAGCTTCTATGTTGGAGAGCTTATATGAATGTCACATCTTCGATATAAAAATTATGTTTAACCACTTCAAATACATTATATATCTGTGGGATTTAATTATGAGAGCAATCGAGTCCAGTTAGGGAATCTAATTCAGATTCTATCACACTATAAAATCTATGAGCAACGTCAAGATCTCACAGATCGCATCTAACTGTTAGAGCAATCAAAGAAATTGGGGACTACCCACACCATTTGTAGATATTGTAGTCACTTATAGGACTACCCACACCATTTGTAGATATTGTAGTCACTATAGCCAACGAAGGCTCTCTCTCTCGATCAAAAAAAAAAAAAATAAAGATGAAAGAAAGAAAACAACCATTAATCACTTATATTATATATATTGACTGGCTAATATAAAGCCACACAGCGTGATTGTTACATTTTCCACCTCTAGCGACTCCTTTGAGTCTCGACTCTTGACTACCCTCATGCACCGACACCGCATCCAGACCACGGGCCGCCGTCGATTACAGTAAGATGGGACCCGCTTAAGATTTTATGAAACACGTTTGAGAATGTTCTGTCACCTCCAGGCTCCAGGCTCCAGGCTCCAGGCTCCAGGATATAGGAATACCATTTTATCGGATAGATGTGGGATCAACGGTGGATAATAACTTATGACAATTTATTTATGATCCTAGCTAATAATTTATGAAAATAAAAATAATAAAAACAAAAATAAAGTGAGTCCCAGCAAAAGAGCTAGACTCCTCGGTAATAAATTTTTTTCACAGTTTATGGGGATACCAGGGAGGGAGGGAGGGAGTTGATCGGCTGGAAGCACCACCAGTAATATCCAGTGGGAAGCTTCAATTCTGTCTTCAGCTCTGCTTGCCCTCTTCACCGCCTTCGGCGAGGTACGCTCTTCTTTCTCCCTCCCTGGCTCTTGAAAACAGGCAAATCACGAGAAAAAACACGTGGCGTAAATCCCGTGAACCTTCCAGTCTGTCCTAAGTGGTTGGTGGAGAACCACCCTGTGAAACACGGTGACGTAGTAGTGGAGCCCAATGGCAAAGCCCACGAGAGTTTGTAATAGGCCCAACAACTTAGAGCCCATGCCACAGTCGGTAGAGAAGACAAGAACCATGTACATCAGCAGCAGTAGGAGGTAGAGAACGTAGCCGAGGGTCTGTAGAACCTGAAGCCAAATGTAGGTGGACTGTGAAGTGGAGTAGAAGAACTTCAACGGCTCCAGCCCGGTGACTAGCGACGACAGGCAAAGAATTGAGAAGTAGATTGAGAGGTAGACTTGGATGAAGATCAAGATCTTTTGGATGGAGAAGTAAGCTTTGATTTTGTTGAAGAGGAGAGAGACGAGTAGGAGAGGGAGCAGTATGAAGGCAAAAGAGATTACAGGGGCAATTGTGGGTGCATATTTGTTTCCGACAATGGGTTTGAACCCCCTCGTGATCTCTTTGTTGGCTTTAAAGATGTATGCTCTGGAAGTTGTGGAGAGTCTCTCTAGGTCCGGCATCAAATGTTGTTGAAACTTGGATGGTAGATCTCTCAATTCTGCTACCAAATCTGCATCCTCTTCTTGGTCGATCCAGCTCGGTTGTGGGGGCCTCTGGGTCTTTTGCTGCTTGGGTTTTTTCTCTATCTTCTTCTCTGAGCTCTTGCTCTTGGATTCAAGCACAGGGAGTTTCTCGTTTGTTTGAATTTTCGTCGGCTTTATGGTGATGGTCGGTCGTTTTGAGTAGATCAGAGGATTTCTTGGTGGTGCCGGGACTGGATTTGGTTGAATTCGAGGCCTTTGATGTGGAATTGAGCTTCTTGAGCTGAATAGTGAGTGTGGTTTTCGTGGAATTTAAGGATTTTGAAGTGGAATTGAGCTTCTTTACCTGGAATTTGTCGAGGGTATTGGGTTTCGTTTTGGTGGAGTTAGTGGAGGGTTTGAGGAGTTTGGTTTGGTTCTTCTTCAGTTGATCTTCTTTCGGCACCGTTTTGGCTAGTTTGGTTTGATTCTTGGTAGACAGGTTAGTGCTGGGTTTCATCTTGAGCTGCTGCCCTTCTTTCTCTGTCTCAAACAATCTTCTCCTCCCAAGGAACCGTGTTTTCTGGGGTTGGGAGTCTGAGCAGCTACAAACAAGAGTAGAAACAGAGAGAAATAAAACAGCAAAACACAAGTACTATCTGAAACTGAAGCTGCACTGAAGTGGAGCCATGTTTGAAATGAAATCAAGATCCTGTTTACAGGATCTGATGGGGTTGGCTTTCAGGAAGATAGAAAATCTATCAATAGAACTGGAATTGGATCTAAAATTTATATAGAAGAGAGTGAGAGAGAGAAAGAAAGAAAGAAAGATAGAGAGAGAGAGAGAGAGAGAGAGAGAGAGGACAAAAAGATAGAGATTAGTAGTGGCATATGCGAAGGAGAATTAAAGTAAAACAACGAGAAGGCTTTAATGAGAAAGTTGGAGAAGATGAGATCAAGTCACATGGAGCTAGAGACAAAGTAGAGCTCCCACAAGTGGTTTCACTCGGTCCCCTGCCTCACTCTCTACTCCCACTCTCCCACTTCAATAATAATATCAACTACAGTTCTCATAAATGAAGTTAGTTTATTTGGCTAACAAAAAATAAACAAATGTTTCCAAGATGATTAAACATTCATTGAGCTGACAAATCCCATATGAATTGAATTTCCATGTTTGAACACAAGTACTACCAACCATTCTTTAATTTATTTCCCTTTTTAATAGTAAATGCTTTCATGTATAGTTAATTCCTTTGCCATTTTGATATTAAAAAAAGCAAAGTCTCTAGAAATAATAATAAGACTTCCATCCCACCGACTTCACAAAACTTTTTCCAATCAGAGATAACTCAATTACAGCGACAGATTCAAAGAATTTATTTGATTATTAACTTTGAGATTTATAAAATTAATTCCAAGATGCAAACGGGCTTGGATCTCCACCTTATAAAAGAAAGTAAACTTTTACCAAACAGAAAGTTTATGATTCTTGGAGTTTAATGAAGAAAAAGTTATACTCCACGTAACAAGCCCGGAATTCTTTAATGCCAAAGTATGAAAAAGTATAGGTCGTTTTGTCCACAACCCAGAACCCTGATCTCACTGGTCTTTGAAAGCAGTAACCAGATTTGTTACACTCGGTTCTTGACTCAGAGATGGTGCATGTCAACCCGGGGAGCCGTCGGATTCATGATCTAGCTGTAAGGTCAAACTTCAAACTAATACCAATGGTTGGAATAGTTGACTTCTTTCCACCTTGCCTCTATTTTACTTTATTTTGCTTTCCCATCTTTGAAAAAACATAATAAAATTCTACATGGTTGGCCCGTGACCCGTTCTTTTCTGCGTGAATCGGCATTTATAAATATTAAATAACAATCAATATTCGTTTGAAATTTTTTGAGAAAAAAAAAAAAAGACAAGTGAAGCAAGTCAGGAGTATCTCAGTAGGCCTAATATGGGCTCCAGTATGTGCGAGATGGTGCTTGACACCTTACAGTACAGTTTTGGGCCCCCTTTGTATTTTGATGTGGGGCCCTCCAATCATCTTTTTGTTTTCGAGCCAGTAAATGGGTAAGTTTGATGATGGAATCCCACTCCTAAGCTATGAGCTCCTGCGCGAATGAGCTACACAGAAATAGGTAACGTCTCACATATATTAAATTTGAATTATTTTACTAAATAATAATAATAAAAATATTAATTAACTAGAGATTGACTATTTGGGTTGATGGGTTAGGCAGCCTAACCTCAACTCTTTTCTTCCATGACAAACGCTGAAAAAGAATGCAGAGATATATTCAGCATCGAAGATGCCAAAGCTTAGCCGACAAATGTAGGTAGGCTGTCGGAATTGGGTCAATTTCTTTTGACTTATGAATATACGGTTTCCCACTCTCACTTATATAAACCATGGGCACTGGTCCTGTGTGTTGAGATTAGCTCACATAAATGCTTCATCTATTTATGATTACAACTTGTTTGCAAGAATGGGTCCTCTCACTTGCTGATTGAGTGCTCTTACTTATCCATATAGAACATTGCTGATTTGATTCCCTCCATCAACTTGTCAGGAACTATAAGTTTCTTCATCAAAATTTTCTTATTCTAAATTTGTATAAATATTCCGTCCCTGTCTAGAAAGAACCATCAGATTGCTACCCTTCATTAATTAGGACCAAACATGTTATATCATTTTAAAGTATAATGTTATTAAACCACTTACATTCAAAGAAGTTAAAATTAAGTCATATCAAATATATATTTGTTATTACAAATTATCTTATTTTTTCTGGTTTTGTTTGTTTTGTATCTGTTGGAATAATTTGATAAAAATTTGTACGAATTAATAGAATTTGGAAAATATTACCATTTTTTTTTTTTTTGGTAATATGTGGCTTATATTGAGAGCAACATATCTATAAAGAAAATGGGACAAATGTTGAAATGAAGCTAAGACATAATAACGTTATTCATCATTTAGGTTTGTAATTCTTAAATTAGGGATAAATGATAGATTGGTTGTGCATGGGCAATGCCCCATCATACAGTTTAGGGGCATTTTTAGAAGTTTTAACACCTAGAGTTTATATATATATAATCCTAATTAGATATCATGGAAAGATTTTAACGTCATTCTCATGGACACGGAATCACGTAAAATTTTTGTTCATTATTTTTTGCTTTTACTAATTTTTCATTGCGATTTGTGGTGGGGAAAACAATTTTATTCTTTACTTTTGTGTAATTTTCCATTACAATTTGTTGAGGGAAAACAATTTTATTAATATTTTCAGCACAAGGGTTGTTGGGAAATGAACAGAAAAGAGAATTTTGAATATTAATAGCGAGATCTAGAAATAAATAGATGTGATGATTTGAAATATTTGTGTACTTGGCAATATATAGGTGGGGGTGTCTTTTTCAATAATAGTTGTGGCATTTGCACTGTGGCATTGGCTCATCATCTCATATCCCCCCACAATCCAATCCAAAGAAACTGCATTTCACCTTTTCAAGCTAAAAAAGATTTTAAGCTTGGGAAGATAAAGCACCTGCCAAACCACAAGGGCTGTATGTGGGAAGTGCTGTCTCAACCTACTTTTTAATTTGCTATAATATCTTTATTAAAGCTATCCTCATTTAGATCTCGAGATAGACATCTCCCATGTGGTGTCGTGAGATCCAATTTGTTTCTTATTTTTATTCACCCAGACTATCCAAGAATCTGAATCCAACCAAACACACCCCTCTTTTTCTCTCCTTTATGTCTAATATTAAACTTTTCATCAACAATGGTCAAACCCCATGTCTAAAAGCTTCTAATAAGGAGGTTATTGAATGGGAACTAAAAGAAACAAGCCTTTTTTTTTAAAAGGAGTTATCAGATAAGGATGAAGCGGGTACTTTAAATCTTGCGCAATTACTACAATATTATATAAAAATAAATAGACGTAAAAAAAATCTCTAATAAAACTTAGTCATTTATTATTAATTTAAGACCTAATTTATTTAGCCTATCAAGGGTGTTTGATGAAATTGATTTACTTTTTAGTTATTAAATCAAAATATTTTATAAGAATATAATACTATATATTATAAATGAATAGAAGTAAAATAAATTAATCACATTTTTTTAAAGATGCAATTTAATGTACCTTTTAGCTTTTACTTTATGGTTTGTAAACCAATCCCTTTGTATATTGTTGGTTACGGAGAAGATGATTATTGATTACACTAGTGTTTTTACCAAATTATAGCCATTTGGTCCACCCTATGAATAGAATACACACGGTACAAAATTTGAAGTATGACAAAGAAATGCTACAACATTTTTGTAAGGGACAGAAACATGAGATGAAAATGAGTCGTCTAAAAATGAAAATTATTGAAGATAACGAAGCGTTAACTATTTGACCATCTTTCAAAAAACAAACCATTTGGAACCACAATCAGGAATAGATAGCATGACATGTGGAAAAATCTTTAGAAGTGGTGACAGGAAATGCTAAAATGGGATTGTTTTATATGAAATAGGAATGATGATATGGAAAATGACCGATGTAAAAATAAAATAAAAACATTGTAAAATGTGATGTAGGCAGTAACCCCATCAGAAAGGTAAAAATAAATTAAGAAAATCATTTAGTGGGGCCACATTAGTCATCATTTATAAAAAAATTAGGAAAATGAGGGTATTTTACAGGCAGCAATTAAAAATAATGATAACTACAACGGTGGAATTTAAATAATAAATGAAGATTGATATGGAAAGAAAACATCATATGCCAAAATTTGTTTTGAATAAAATTAAAGCCCAGGTCGGTTACAAGACAAGAAGTCGGTGTATTGTATTTATGATATGAGAAAAAGAAAGATTAACGCAAAAAAATTTGAAGCAAAACTGAAGGAGATTTAAGGACAACTGGGGAGATAAATGAACCTCCTCAATTCAATATAATCATAATTCAGTACAGGGCCGGCCCCGCTGTATACGAAGAGGCGGCCGCCGCCCATTTCTCTCTTTAAAAAATGTGCTCTCTGCCACCAACTACCCTTAATAATTTGCTCTTAAAACCTCACTTTTATGTGATTCATATAAGATTCGTTCGACATATTTCCTAACAGAAGATTTGCTTGACATATTTCCTTGTACAAGTAGTGAGCTATGATATGAGGTCGCAGCGAGCCAATCAAAACCCTTGCTAATCGATTGTCAGAAGAGCGATTTGTGCTTAACATAATAAAAACTAAGCGTTTGCGCTTTAATATTAATATTATGCGAAAAAAATTTATACACAATAGCCCCCTTTAACGCCTTTAGCTCCCTCAAGGCCACAGGCACCGACCAAGAGGTAAAGTGATGGTCTTCATCATTTTAGCAGAGGCGATAGAAATATGCCAATCATAAGATCATCTCAACACTTATTATTATCTTGTTAATTTATATTAATAAATTGAAAAGAAATAATAGTTATTATTGTTTTCGACTTAACTCGTTTCAATAGATTTCAAAGATTAATTGCTTGTTTTTTAAATTTTCAACACTTATTACCTAAATTTTTTTAAAAAGGCGAATCAAAAGTCAAAATATTCGGGCTTTTCTATTCATAAAAAAGTCATTTTCCACAAAAATAAGTAAAAACTCAATCATCGCTATCACACATACATTGAGTGATGACAACGGAGTGGGCTGAGATTAGAATGCCTCCATCCCGACCATTGCTTATTTTTTTCAATTCCCAAACTTGTTCATTTAAAAATTAAATACACAGCAGACTGAAAATTCTCAAACTCGCATCGCTTGCATTTTATTTCTTTTGCTTTCTATTTTTTAATTTTAATTTTTTATATTTGCTTTTTTATTTTTATTATATTAAAATTATTATTTTTCATAAAATAAAAATATTATGAATTTTTATAAATTATTTATTAAAAAATTATAATAATAATAATTATTTATATTAAAGATAAAAATAAAATGAATAAAAAAATTATTTTAAAATATACTCTGATTTGCGCTTATTATTATTTTCGATACACGATTCATATCGTTTCATTCGACTGCTTCTAAACAATTCCTATTTCCTTTCTACCACTTTATTTTAAACAATTCCAACCCAAGCCATTTCTAACTTCCGAGATTTTCGAAAAATCTCGCCCTCAAGCTAATGTTACCCAGAATTTATCACCTAAAATCAAAATTTTCCGTCATTCATAATTCAACGAACTTTTCCATTACTAGATTCATGCGACGAATTCTAATCTGGCCAAGAATCCGCTTCATCATCCCAGATCTGTAGACTTTCTGCGCCCCCCGAACTCCTTACAGAATTTTATTATTTTTATTAACATTTTATACTTTAAATTTCTAATTTTTCGCATTGACAGTGAAAAAGAATAATACTGAACCCGTTTTTGATTCGGTAGTGTAAATCCATACCAAGTAAAAACCCGATTAAAAATTAAACCAAACTCGTGCCATTAATAATAATGAAATGAACCCAAATAATCCGCTTTCGTCATATCCCTATTCATTATCTAACGTTAAAAACAAACAACTTAATATTTAACGCTATTGCCACTATTCAAAGATAAGTTCTTTAAAAACGCTCTATTCAAAGTATTAAGAAAAACAAACACCAATTTCCAAGATCTATCCAATCTTAAATAAGATGTTTAACCAATTAGGTTAATATCATTGCTTAGGGGCATGGAGAAGAAACCTTCTCTAATATAAATATGGTCACATCATTTTGATGAGCCTCTATGGCAAATACCCAACGCATATTATCGGAGGGTAACCAACAGGAGAACTTTAATGTACACTCACCATTAGAGATTTTCCTTTTGGTCTGATGCTCTGTAAGTAGTGTATGTTTGATCAGCGTTAGTAGTGTAATTCCTTCCTCACCAATTCAATATAACCCATTAATTTGTTAAGTACTCATCATTTGAAGTATGGTATTAGTAGGTTGACTTGAGAGAGAAATCCTTAGGGACTCAAGCACTATAGTTACTCTGGATAATTTTTTCTTTATTATTATGTTTGGTATTGATACAAGTTAATAGAAACAAAGACTCGAGCATGTTCGTTTGGTTCCTAATTTATTTTTGTTTGATATGAAAAACACATAAAAACTCATCGATAATATGAGTACAGAAAGATATCAAAATTCGCTTCTAACGTTTTCAAAACTATTCTCAATAACAATTTTCAAAAAATAAATCAAACATACTATAAACACCTTATTTTGATTAGCGAGCACGCTTTTACTTAAAAGACGAGACTATTTTGTGATTTTTAAACCACGAAAATCTGCCGAAGCTATTACTTATTTTATTTTTTGGCTTTAAAACAAAATGTTAAATAAACCCTTAACGCGACTTCATTTTTTCCTTAAAGACAAACTACTTAAATCAGCCTAAAGCTCCAAGCATGCTTCCTATTAAATGCATCCACATGAAATGCAACACCCTCTGCCTTAATTAAGCTTGCGACCATGAGAATCAACTTATTAATTATCAGTATCAAGAATTATCTTCAATAATAATACAAGGGTACATCAAATATATAACGAATGAACGTATAAATAAATAAATGAGTAAAGACAAACGAGAATGTACGCACTCGACCGTAAACTGAAAGTGTTATCAATAAAAGACAAAGTTAATGCAATAATATATATAAACATTCATAATCAAATTAGAAACCAAATTACACATCAAGTGCCTAATTATTTAATGAGTACATGGATGTCAATTTCCACTAAGCAATTTCATTTATTTAAGACGCAAATCGATTTCATGTGAATCCATTTTATTAGAATTATGGAGTAGATCGTGCTTTTAGAATTTTGTAATTTTGGAAAATTAAAAGCTTGATTTTAAATTCGAAAAATAGGGATGTAAATTTGAAAAAAAAATTATATAAAGAAAATAAATTTTAAACTCCTAAAATTTAAGAAAATAAAAATTTTCAATTTTAAATTAAATGAAAATGATTTTTTAATATATATATATATATATATATATATATATATATATATATATTTTTTTTTTTTGAATTCTTAAAAGTTAAAGAAAATGATTTTTTATTTTTTTAATTAAAAAAATAAAATTTGAAATTTTAAAAGTTAAAAAAAAGAAAAGAAAATGAAAATGAGAAGATCATATTTTTATCCTAAAAAGGGAAGAGTAGGACTTTGTTCATAAACGAAACTTAATTGGTCATAAGGTGAAATATTGATAATAATAGTAACAACAACAATGAGAGAAATAAATAAAAAGAAATAAATGGGGGAGGTCTAACGAGCTTATGTATGGGTTAATCCATCTTATCTTTTTTTTTTTTTTAAAACAAATATCAACTTACATTAAATGGAAGCCATGGGTATTTAATAAAAGAACTAAAAGAAAGCTAATTAAAGATATTAATTACTCAGCATATTAGTTATTCAAGATTAGGCACATTATGAACATATTTATTGTACATGATTAGCACTACTCAATATTAATTAAAATATGGGTGATGTTGGGTGATTGGAGTTTACGTGAGTGGTGTTGAAATCCATGATCCAAAGTGACATAAGGATAAAATAATAAAAGTTAAAAGAGCAGCCAAATGTATGCTCATTAACTAAGGAAGCAGTGGCTCCCACCGTCAAAAAGGATAAATACCCTTCTCCTTCACTAAGCTATGAGCTATCATTTTTCTCTGCGCAAGGGACGACAACATCCATTGCACTACGAAGTACGAACCCCAACGTCGTAATACACAAAGTATGACCTGCTTGTGATGCAAGCTGTGAGACACCGCCAACACAACTCTCCACGACGGCACACCGTCGATAGTGCCCAACAAAATCAGCGGGGAAAGAAAAAAACAAGGAACTTAAAAGTTCTAAAGGAATTAAACCCGCAAAACAGACATACTTCTAGGCGCTCAAACAAAAAAAAAAACATTGTATAAACATGGCAACCATACTCCCACTAACTAAAAAAACGAAAAAGCACTCCACCCATGAACGCAATCATCCATGCTATCTAAAACAAGATCCATTTTTGTGGGGCATTCATTACAATAGATAATACTTAGAATAAACAACTGTATAGAATGTACCCACATGGTCCCTATAAACTATCATAAATAGATTGATCACAAATTCTTGATCCCATAACAACACATGAATTCTATGGATCAGTAAATGTTATTTCGCCATCCATGTATCGAGAGATCTCCGAACCATAAAATGACATGAATAAATAAATAAACGATCGTAGCATTTATACCTTCTTCAACTGGCTCGATTGCCAAAATCTCTTTCCCTAGTCTCTTCACCTTGCTCCCCTCCAGAATCCTCGCCCATCCATCTTCCCTCTTTAAAAGGACCATCCCTTCTATTTAAGAAAAAAAAGAAAACATTTCCTTCTCCATAAAGAAAACAAAGAATCAAATCAAAATTCAAGGAAGTCAATAAAAGAAAAACTCTTTAAATATTTCTTCGATTTTAGTCAAAATGGATTGGAATAATAATAAAATAAAATATAAAACTTTAAATGAACTCTTTTCCAAAAACAAAAAGAATTTGGCCATTCGGATGGTTGCCAAGTGGCAGTCATTTAGGGGTGCCTTGATTTTTATCATAAAAAAAAGAATTTATGCATAGAGAACCCCCAACAGATATACAAAGTCACCTAAAGAATGAAATATGAGAGTATTCTATTTGGTATAACTTATTTTTCTTGAAGGAATTAAAATATTTAAGAATTATGATTACCAATACTTTTGACAAGTTTATGATAACATTATTAAGCTTTAAACTATTTTAACACGCCTCTGCATTTGATCAACATATTTAACTTATCTTAATTCCGCTCTTGGTTACAAAAGATTTTGTTACAGTGTCCAATTTTTGGTGATGCCTAATGGGACCCTTTTTTGAGTTAGCTAAGCTAACACTAAACCAAGACAAAATAAAGATGATGGGGGAGTGTAAGAATGAAAATAACACTAAGGAGAGCCTCATACATGGACAAGAGGATCAAGAATTTGTGGTTAATCCACTCTTTCCACCCAATCGAGAAAAATAGGATATGAATCACATGCATAGATATAAAAGATATAGAGATTAAACTATCATAAATAAATAAGAAAAATAAAAAGGATGACTTCACTTTGGAATTGTATCTTTAGATAATAACTTTGACCAACTATTATGACAATATAAATTTTTTTAAAAAGATAGTCACTATCATGGTATAACGTGTTAGTATTATATGCCACCACATAAAGTAAATCCATAAAAAATATTACAAATGTTATCACCTAACTAATTTATTTATATTTATTTCTTCCACAATTGGCTAAAAAAGGTGTATTCGATGGAGAAAGATGAGAAACCATACTGTTCCCTTGGGCCGGCTATGTTCCCAAATGTGAGAATGTTAGTTGATTGCGAAGAAGGGTCTTCTTATCATTTTCATCAAAATCAAGGTTTTCATCACCATGATTCCATATCAATGACGCTTCCTTCCTCCTCATTGTCTATGTCCATTTGTTCCATCTCTGAATCTATTAGTGCTTGCATCCTAGCACGCTCCCTATATCTCGAATATGTAGCACATAAGAAAGAGTAGATCAGCAAGGTGACTAGAAATGGAATGGAAATAGCAGTGTAAAATGCCTTGGGCAAGTGATGCAGCGTTCTCCTATCTGTTTCCAATCCCAACTGAGTCTGTTGATCCTTTGGAATTGGTTTATAACCATAAACACGCTGCGACAAAATCCCGCCACAGGTGGAGCCAATGACGCTAATATAGACTCGTACATCGGTCCAGAGCACAAATGCTTATTCTAGATTTCCGAGGGACCATCTCGCAAAATTGGACTGTATAGACTATGTTAACAATTCAAATAACAGAGTTCTAAGAAACAGTATATATCTTAAAAAAGGTCTGAAGAAACATACTTGTTTGTTGCTGGAGCATTCCAAGATATGCACAATCCCATAATGAAAACGACCAAACCAAGCATAAATGTAGTAGATGGATCATTAGGTAATAGCATCAGCACTACTGTGGCCAGAGGGATCGAGCTTATCTGGGAAAGAATTTGTTTACACAAAAAATGAATTTTGGGTCCAAATGGTATTTGAATAATTATTCGGCCCAAATGAATTGAATCTTACTGAATTCGATATATTGCTCTAAACCAAGCCTAACCCAAATCGAAAGCCCAAGTCCATGATAATACCAACGAAAAGTTCAGTTAACATTTTTAATTTTTCAATTGTTAAAGCCAATAATCCGTAACACAGACTTTGTCTCAGTGCCAGCTCTGAATTTATTCTTCCAACTCGTTCGAACGCGAACAGCTTATCGTTAGTGGATAAGTGACTTGGAGAACAAGTTGTTAGTGGATAAATAACTTTGAGAACATGACTATAGTGGGTACGCGATCAATTATTGGAGGAGGGATGGAACAGTTACTCAGAATGCCTATAAAAGGAAGAATCAACTTCAGAGCAAAAGACCGGCAAATCAATCATCAATCAACACTCAATAGAGCATTTCAACATTTTCTCATAGTTTCTACAAGTTCATCAGCAATATTTCCAGATTTCTATCTTATTTTATTTCCAAGTATTGGTTTTCAAAGCTTTCATGCTTCAACAATTTCATCTCCAGTCATATTCTACAATGAAATTTACTATTTTTTTTAACTTGTTCATATAGTTTTTCTCTCAGCTTTCAATATATTCCAATTTTCAAAGCATTTTCCACTTAGACTCTAGGGAACTGTCAAGGGAACTAGGAAATCCATTTTTCGCTTGAACAGAAGTTAGATTCGACATCGTTTCAGTTTGGAAATATTAAAATTTCATGGCACGCCCGCGCATTTACCAATTCTTGTGCTTTTGTATGTTTTGGACCAAAATCCAAAGATAAAACATATTTTGTCACGCCTAATCGATACATCTTTTTGTGCAACATCGAGACATCTTTTATTTTGTTATGTCTAATTGTGCAAATTCTTAAGGTGACACTCAATTTGCTGAAGAATGGCACTAAAATTGAGGAGTAAGACAATTGTAGAGTCTTCGGACTCAGGATCTAATGCTGCAGAAGCAGCATAGGAAGGAAGAGTTCCAACCTTGGTGGAACATATAGAGAACCCTCAAGAATTCTCCAAAGGTGATAGTAGGGAATCCATCCAACAACCCACTGAATAAGTGAAGGAAGAGGTGTAGATAATGGACATACCTATTCTTTCTCTAATAATCTAATGGATTTGTGCTTTCATGCAAAAATAAAGAGCCGAATGGTCATGATCATGCATTATGGAAGAAATAAAATACTTTAGAGAAAGTGGAGCAAACAAGGCAAGAAGCTGTCAGTTCTGAAGACAATTCTCTAATGAACCCTGTAAAAGTTATTTTGATACAACCTACGGAGCCGGGTGAATTTCATCGCTTACCTATGCAGCAGAGGTTGGGACACTTCCTCCCAAGGCAAGAGAGGAGGAGGTACTGAAGAACGTGAGCATGGGAAAGACCTAATACACCTGCAAACCACAAAATTTCAAAGGATTTTGCTCGTACTCAATCAAATTACACAACCCGGGCATACGAAGGAGCCTTTTCTTTCAATGGAGGCTCGATGGGCATCATGCAAACAATTGGTAGGAGTAAATGGCACCGGGGATAACAAGTTCTCAGTTCCTCTCAACAACCCAGAACTGTACCGTAGCACTGCATTTGTGGCACAAGAGCGGTACAGTAAATCATACGGGCCAGCCTATAGCAAATCGTCGCCTGCAGTCTCTACAAACCTTATCCAGAGATGATAGATAGGGAAAAACCCTACTCAAAGAGTGTCGCCCCATTTCCCGAGGGTTCCATTTACCACCGTTAACCTGTGGAAACCTGTGAGTCTCATATCATGAGACCCATACGTGAGTAAAAATGGCCACATCGGATCATACATCCATACTTTCCAAAATATAATCAACTATATTAAAATAGCTCTGCTAATGCTATGATCACTCTTAAAACAAACATATATTAAAACTGTCTGCTCTAATATATATACATAAACATGAATCATAGCCACAAATCGACCCGCTTCATAATCCCATTCTAAGAAGCCGCCTCTCCGAATACTCCCCGCAGACCGAAATAATTTTTCTCGATGCAGGTGAGCAATGCCCAAGAGGATGATCCTCACGTGGTTACTCCCCACCTAAGTGCTCAAACAATGGAAATAAAAACACACACATTCAAGTGAATTCATGATTCCTACTCGAATGTCTACATGCCTAATTCCATGTCTCGAGTCTTCACCGACTCCCTCACACATGCTTATGCCATGTATGAAAACCGTTTCCAAACAAAATATTTGTTTTATTTGTGAGCAACCCTCCGATATAAGTACGTTTGACAATCCTCCAAGGTGTGAATTTGTTGCAACTCTCCAAAACACCACGTGCCCTCCGACGCCAATTGTCGGATTCCATTTTCCAACACAATTCTTCGGACAACTTTATGATATAATTGTATTATTTTGGATAACCCTCCGATTTATTTCATGTCATGCACTCACACCTACTGCTCTAGGGTGCCCCAGTGCATATGAAATGCATTATGCCATTTCTATATTACAAATACATGTTAATATATTAAGCATGTATATATTTTAACAAAAATTAACACACAACAACATGTTATTCTTCATGGCACAATACTCAAAATTAGCTCACATGGGCTAATAAACAATTTAAGCAATTCATGAACAGTCCAAGCAACACAAACCACACACAAGATCATGTGAATGTGATAATCCCAGGTCTCAAAACCCGACTCAACGACCACTGCAGGGATCACTAGTCCCAATCTTTAAACCAAACACGACCATCCAGCCTCAAGATACCTCCATCCATTAAAAAATGACTCTAAACAAAGAATAAATCAAGTAGAGAAAACTCCTTACCTCTCTGAGTTGTTGAAACTCCACAAAATTGGAAAACACTGCCAGAAATTTCAGTCAGAGACCAACTTCTCCTCTGTCCGACGAGAATCGATCATTCGAACACTGTATCTTAGGAGCAGGGGCTTAATCTCTCTCTAAACTCTATTTTCTCCTACATCGCTGATACCAGGTCAAAAAAAAAGAGTAAGACAAGTATTTTTCTTTCATTTTATTCCCCTTTGTCTTTAATTTGACTTTAAGGACCATTTGACATATGGCTTAATAGGAACTATTTATCTCTTATCCTCTCACGGTCTACGTGACATGTGTCACATGCGCATGCAAGAAAGGTCTCTCACACACCACGCCTCATATCACGATACTACAAATCATTATAGATGCACACCCGACACCCGCCTTGAAAGACGGAAATTCAAACGTCTCTCGAAATTCATGAAATTCGAGATGGTGTTAGATTTCAGATTATCTACGCAGTCCGCTTTCATTATCCGAGATCTAGAAAATTCGATTTTGACCAAAATTACCATTTCATTTCATTCTTTCGTAAAATTAGAATTTTCTCCTGGCCTTACACAAAGTGCAAGATCCCTATTTCTAAACTATCAGGCAATGTGATGAGCCGCAACTTATGAGAATTTCTATCATTTCAAGCTTAGATTGTTTCCTAACTCTTTGATAGGGGCAGCATTCACTTAGTAGACAACATTACCAAGGAACTCCATACAAGGTTGGCAGGAAATGGAAAGGCAGTTCCACACCTAGTTCTTCAGGGCTGACCCTGAAGTGTGCATCATAGAACTGTCTAGAGTAACTCAAAGAAATGAGGAGACCGCTGATTTGTTTATCTCCCGTTTCAAGAAGATGAGAAACAGATGCAAGATCCATCTTCCAAAGATAGAGTATGTGAAAATGGCCCAAAGAGGGCTGGACATCGAGTTTGAGGGAAGAATTTTAGGTATGAAATTTGTAGATTTTTATGAACTTACAGCCTAAGGTGACACGAAGAACTCGCCAAGGAAGAAAGTTAATGGGAGGAAGAAGTCCATGAGAACTTATCATTAAGAGGTGAAACCAGATATGCAGCGGCGTATCTATCTATTATGTGACACCATCACTTGTCCTCTTTTGACAGAAAAGACACCCGATGGAAGAAGACACAATTTGTTGATACACAAGTCCAATATATTTTTGAGGTAGCAAAGACTAAGGAAATATTTGATTTTTTGGTGAAAGAAAAATTCATTACCTTCCCTAAAGACCATCGGACCCCTAGTAAAGATGAATTAAGGGGAAAGACTTACTGTAAGTACCACAATTCATGGAACCATACTACTAATGCATGTTGAGGTTTCAGAAATGTCATACATGACAGGATCAATAAAGGGATACTCAAGTTCGACTGACATAAAAGAGACTCGCAATCGATGAGGATCCTTTCCTACCAGTGGTCTCAGCCAACACTACCAACTTCGATCTAAGAGCATTGATAGAATCTAAGAAGGCGAGAAAACTCTCTCCAAGAAAGGTATGGATCCCTAAATCACTGGTTCGTGTTGATAAAGAAAGAACGGCCATAATTTGTATAGATCCTCCATCAGGGAGAAATTCAGTGAAGGGGAAACAACAGGAAACATAGCAACATAATCGATTCTCCAAGAAAATGAAACTTTCACTAAAAGGAAAGACTAATTCCCCAGAATAATTCATTCCTCTCAGAGAAAAAGTTGTATAAAGGCCCACTCCTCTATGGGGTAGGTTCATTTCCCCAAGGGAAAATGATGCAGACAAGTTTAGAGAATGTTCCTAAAGAAAAAGAGCTTTTTCCCTAAGGGGTAAGTTCACTCTAATGGCAGATTATAGGGAGTCAAATTCTCCGAAGAGCGCGTGAAACGACATGTTTATCATCTTAGGCTTATGTTTCTAAAAGGTAGACCCATTTCTCCAAGGTACATAATGGAGTTCACCAGGGACAACTTCACTTCTCCAAGAGGTAGATTATTTTCCTTAAAAGAGAAAATGGTAGACAACTCACTTCCATGAATCGCAGGAAAGACATGTTTCCTCCACTCAGACTGCTTTAAGAGGGTCGACCGACTTCCAAGTGGAGAGGCTGCAGTAGAAGGAAAAGATTATGAGGTGTATCATTCCTCCTGTGGTTTCTCCTGGTTTCTCCGTATAACATGAAAATTTTCCCCAAAGACTGTCCAAGACCTAGAAGAGGAGGATGCAAAGGCAAAAGAGTAACCACAAGGCTGCCTATCGAAAATTTATGGAAACCAAAAAGGAAGATGCCATGGAGTTAGAGAAAGTGAAGGAATAAGGAAGGAAATGGTTCCTAGCTCGAAAACAAAGTTCTAGGAAAGCTACCGAGGATATGGAGTCAATGAGTAGTGTAGATTAAGGATGGACCTCAAGGCCTGAATGACAGTAAAATCTCATTTCTTTAAATCGCTCTATTGTTTCTCTTAACATTGCCAACTCCTTTCAAGCAAAAAAACTAAGGAAGACTAGTAGGAGGCAAGGGAAGCACTAATTACGTGAGGAAGATGTGGGCCACGGTGAGTTACCATAGAATCCTCCTAAGAATGTGACCCCGTAAGGTGATACTTGAGAAACCCTCTATGGAAAAGACAATGTATATAAAGCTTTTATATCGAAGATTCATCTCAATGGCAACCTAGATTCAAGGTACCGATAAATACTGATCGCCAGAATGTAATGCCACTGGTAATTGCTGAGAGTCAATGAGTGTATTAATGATATGATAGAAACATAGGTGGTCGTGGTTCGCTTTTACTGGAGTTGAAGATCCATGACCGGATACTACTGGTAGAGATCGCGATTAGCAATAAAAAACCGCATTATTTGCCTTTTCATTTGAAACTCAATCTACTAAAATGTGCTTTTAGAGTTCAAGTCGAAAATTTTCTAGGGTTTCTGGTTCACTAAAGAGGAATGGAAGTAGATCAAAATAAAGCCAAGGCCATCATTTCTGCCAAGGCTCCTAAAACTAAGAAAGAACTTCAGAAGTTCTTGAGTCAAGTGAATTATTTAAGGAGGTTCATCTCTAATATGGCAGGGAAGACTAAGGTATTCTTTGACCTAATCAAGCTGGGGAAGAAGGAAAGAGCTTTAAATGGGAGAAACAATACCAGATAGCTGATGGAATCTAAAGGTTACCTTTCTAAACCCCTTTAATGCCAAAGCCATTTGTAGGGTCAATTCACTCAAACTCTCTATCTATCAGTTGCAAAAGTTAGCTCCATGGATCCTTTTCGCACAAAAATAAGTTGAAGGCCATGAGCAGGGCCGCTTACTATTTGAGAGTCCTAAATTCAACAGAGACATAAGGTATACACCAATGAGAAGTCAGGTTTCGCCTTTATATTTTGTATGCACGGAATCATACATTACTTGATCAAGTCTCAAGTGTATATCTCTCAAACTGACTTGATGAAATGGCATGCTGCCGACCCTTAATCATCGACAAACGGGTAAATGGCCCCTTGCTTTATCAGACCACCTTGGTCTATTTTCCAAAAAATCACTAAGAGGCAAGCTTACTAACTTTTCGCTGATCATCCTTCATTAGAAATCCAAACTGTAATATACATGTGGAATCGGGATATATGAAGTAGAAAGGTGCATGGATTCTATTTGATGGCTCAGAAGCACAAAGAAATCGCTTAGAGTTGTGATAGTAACTATTTCACCAAAAGGGATAAAGACTAATTCCTATCTTCAATCGCCTTCAGCACCACAACAAATCAAACTTAATACGAGGTTTCTAGTGATCGTCTGAGACTGAGTAGAACTCTCGAGCACAAGAGGTACACATTATTCGGGACTCCTTAATTAGTACTCGATAACTATTGGGGAATATAAATGCAACAACTTATTGTCGACTTATTATACCGTCTAATCAATCATAGATTCTTTTCATTACGTGATTTTGAATATCAAGCTCAGGAATCTAATCGAGGGGGATGAGCCAGCACAAGTAGCCTCAGGTGTGAAGATGAGCAAAAGAATCGACTCATGGCTCACTGATAGGAAAGTGAGAATCACCTCTCGCTATGAACGAGAATCGATTAGAAGTCATTAATACAAATGTGCAATGTCAGAGGAGATTGGAGAATTAAGATCATAAAGCATTTAGAAGATCCTAATGTGCGTTCCCCATAAAGAAAAGCTCAATCGCAAAACTGGCCCTAATGGAAAGGGAATTGTATTAAAGGGACTGTGATATTTACTTCTCGGGATGCCTATCTCCTGGGATAATATAGAAGTGATGAAGCAAACATGAGGGGGTCAGGAGCCCATCAGCCTGGATAAAATGCGATGGTTGATTAAGAGACATATATTTCTGGCCAAATCATCCCAAGTGATCGTGATCAATTAACACTCCAAGGGTCAGCGTGAGGAAAAATATGGCAAAAGATATGAGGATACCCGCTATGGAAATTTCACCAGGAAACCGTGTCCTTTCGCAGGACGGGCCATGGACTTAATCGGGTACCTCATCTTAACTTTATCAAAGGGACACAACTTCTTCTTAGTTGCTACGCATCACTTCGCCAACGGGTAGATGTAGTCCTCAAGAAAGCAGCGTAAAGATGTGATCCAATTCATCATGAACATATCATCTATCAATTGAATTTCAATCCATTACAACCGACCAAGGCATCATGTTCAATAGATGAGATGACTTGCCTTGCCGAGGGACGGCGATATCTTAACCTATCGGGATCTACTCCTTTTATGCGCTAAGCAAGCAACGGCAGCGTGTTTTAATAAGGTTTTGATAAACATCCCGAGAAGATGAACAATTATAACGCCCCAAAATAATTTCGTAATTTTTATAATAATTTTATTATATATTCCAGTATGAATTGAGCCAACTCCAAGTTTTCCAGAAAATCATAAATTGCTAAATAGTGAAATTTAAAGTTAATATGTGAGCATAAGGATTAAATGTTATTTATCAAAATCGAAATTGATCGGAATGTAAATAAACTCAAGTAAAATGGCAAAATGGAATTAGAAATGAGGACCTGGTGGTCTAATGATGCTTAAATGCCAATGTGAAATAAATGATAAGTGAATGTGCAAATAAGGAGACTTGTAAACTTTAAGTGAGAAAAATGGAAAATGGGATTTAATGAACAAGCCAAACACACTTTGGGGTGAAACATAAACTTAAGGCATATTTCCGGGTCTTAGAATGGTCATTGTGCCAAAAACGCTTTGAGAAGAGAGAGAGGAGAAAGCTGTGTGGTTTTGCAAGAAGAAGTGATTTTGGTGAGATCATCCCCATTCCTTGGCATTTCTAAGTGATCTACATCTCAGAAGAAGATTCAAAGGATTTACAAGAACCAAACCCTAGATTTCCTTAATGATGTTTCGCTAGAAAAACCCTAAGAGGAGAATTATTTGATTAAAGGGTGAAGACAAATAACCTGACCTATGACTGGAGAATGAAAGAGACAAGGATCACAACTGGGTTTGTTATGTTCTATCTCTCTGACTCCAATTCCCATTTCAAGTTCTACCAGGAAATGATATATTTATTGATTCACTATTAGTATTCAAAATGTTTGCCAACATCTCGCATGTGCACGCAGTATTCAACTATAAGTGAATTTGCTACATGTCAAAGAACTGATTTGAAATGTATTATAGAATGACCAACATGACGATTCATCAACTAAATTCTGCCATGAAGGTAACCGTATTTGTCTCAATGCGGAAATCACACATACGAACTAATTAATAGTGGCAAGATTCACTAACCTAATCCGGTCAGAATGTTAATTTCTATACCCAATGTGAGATTGTAATACTGGAATGCGGAAATCACATTACTACTCGAACGACAAACAGTATGTGATCTACCAACCGAATATGTCTTAAATGCCGACTTATAATATATGCAAATCGCAAAACCGGTGCTTAAAAATGACATCGAAGTGTATTTATAAGTATTCTTACATTTCTTATATAGATATTGTATAAAAATCATTATTTTGATATATGCATGATTCGTATTGAACTGAAATGGAATAGAGCTAGAGTAGAACCACTAAGCATTAAAACGCGAGCTTACGTTTTATCAATGCAAGTAATTTGCTTTATAGTGCTGATCGGAAGCTTTAATTCAGCGTCGAGGAGCTCAGAGTCATTAAAAGTCTACTGAGTATGCCCACACATGCATCATCACTCATTTTTAACATGACATTGTTTTGTAAACAAAAGGAGTTCAACTCCGAAATTATTTTCAGACTTTATCCGAATACGATTTCGATATTATGTTGTAAACAGATAAAATTCCATTTTCGTTAAATGCATATTTTGTAAAGGAATTGACTATCCGTAAATGCTTACGGGCTCGCTCCAAATTGGAATTGATGCTACAAAGATTTGAAAACGAAAAACGCCATATTAATTAAATGTATTCGAGCAAATATTTGATGACAGCTGCCAAGCGCCCCCGGTTTCGGCTCGATCCGCCAACTAGGCTCTGGCTAGGCTCTGGCTTACAACAATCCCAGAGGATTGACATAGAATTTTTATCTAAGACCTTAAGTGGGCTTATGTAACTTCTAAAAAGAGATTCTACAAGGGTAAATCTCACTTCTAACATAACGACAGGATGCGTTATTTAATGTGAGGTGTAGTTCCTTCAAGAGTATCCAGACATAACGGCCTTAATCCTCAAGAGAATACAATGAGGCCATGGTGAGGGAACTCGAGGCATCGATGGGAAAGATTACAAGGTCACTCACATCATGATCCAAAAGAAGCGTAGCTGGTGGTCACAACAAGCGAGTCAAGAAAGAATTTTTGGCTAGGCGGAAGCTCATTTGAAGGTGGTGTCGCATTGGTGCTAATCGATGTAGAATCGGGAAATGGTCTCCTAACTGGGAAGGACCATTCAAGGTTCACCAAGTACTGCCCAAAAATGCCTGCTGGCTATCTAACCTTAAAGGAGAGCCACACAAAAGGTTTATCAATGGGAAATACCTTAAGAAATACTTTCCCACAATGTGGGAAATGCTGGATACTACCAAGGAAAACTAAGGTGGGGAATGAAGTGAATAATACAAAAATTCTAGTCTCTTATCGATTTTATATCGGGGAAACTATTCCTTAGTAGTTACTTTAGGTGATAGCAGGCTATTTTAGCCACTAATCGTCAAACCTTTGTATTCCCAATGTCATACTCTGTTATACCCTCAATTGTTTTATAAATAAACAAAGTAGGTCCTAAGGAGAACTTTAAACCTAGGGAAGAGATACAAATATTTGATTATAAGGTTAAAGTAGGCTTTACGACCTCCATTGATCCGAAATAAAGGTTTATCCCCAAGAATGGGCTTGTTGTGTTATCAATTCTCCAAAGTTGGGTTCCAACTTTAAAACTAGAGAAATATGGGATGACTTAGTGATAAAGTGGCTTCTTGACCATTGCATTCATCAACACTTTGATTTCTCTAAGGGTGTTCTTGTTCACTCTTTGGGATGACTTAGTGATAAAGTGGTTTTCGACCATTGCATTCATCAACACTTTGATTTAAGGTGTTCTTGCTCTCTTTCGATGTGTCCCAAGATTATTAAGGTCATTGGAGAAATAGATATGAATTGCAATTCCAAGATAGGATTTGAGGTAGTAATATTGGCCTTTAGCCACTTCACTTCAAAAATACAAACTTCTTTAAGATTCCCTAATCATTCCCTAAGAAAGACTTCTTGATCACATCAAGATTGGGGAAATAGAAGCAAAAATATCCGAGTGAAAAATAGTAGGCCTTTAAGCCATTGGATACACATTTTTCTCCAACAGAGCACCTAGACAAGTTCAGGAGATGGTATCATAATCATCCTTGAGGAAATAAGTCTTTATGATGAATTAGAGTAAAGGAAGGTGGGCATTACAACCACTATACAAGATTTCTCTAAAGAATCGACTTTCATTGTGATCATTACACCAAGTGACAGGTTATTCGATGTAAATGGAGAAAAATCAAATTAAGTCAAAGAGAAGTCTCGTTCACGTAACGAAGATGTTGTTCGCGGCTTAAGAGGTTCGCCACTTCTGAAGGGGAAGCTAGATGAAAAATCGCATGGGTTTGCCACGGCTGGTTTCGCTGTCACGCTTGAAGAGGTTCGCATGGGCGGCCGCTGCCATCGAGACGAAGAGGAAGCGGATTGAAAGACCATTCACGAGTTCGCCACGGTAAAGATGTTGTTCGTCGCGGCAAAGACGTTCGCCACGATGAAGGCTATTGCTCGCCACGACGAAGGGAAAGTTGTTTGAAATACCAGTCTCGGGTTCACCATGGCGAAGAGAGAATATATGTTTCTATCCTAGTTTTGAGTCAAAGGAAACTTCTTAGCCACAATTCTCAAGCATGCAACTTCTTCCCCAACACACAACAGTCAATATATATATTCAGAAATAAATAGTAGGCTTTTAGCCACTATTTCATCAATTTTCTCGAGAGCAAGACGTCAGACGATTAATGCAATGTCATGATCAGATCAGACACAGGCAAGGTTCAGTTGAATCCACAAGCAAGACACACTAGTTCATCACATCCAAAGGTAGGCTCCAGAGCCACCTCGGGTCCACTAATGCAATAAAGGATTTGCATGCGCCAGGTAATGTCAAGTGAATTTCCATCAACAATCTAAGCACAAAATCAAGATATCTCAAGAGCAAGTCCCCGCAACTGGTCAAGCTGCTACTATAAAAAGAGATAAATTGGCATGATAAGGTCAAGGGTCATGTTAAAATCATTAACCATGTCTGAAATAGTGGGAGGTTAGATCTTAGAAAATAAAAATATCTCAAGGATTCCTAGAACTCAAGTATTCTCGCGAAGCTAATTTTCCACAATCGGGAGGTCGACGCGAACCTTCCCCTCACAGAGGATAGAAAATCACCCAAGGAAATGGTCTTTTGCTGGTAAGCCAGCTCGATTACGGAAGGTTAACCCTCACCCTATCATACTGTAAGACAACTTTAGTTTTTCTCCATTTCTTCTCGCACAACAACATTCGTCTTCCTAGGCATGATACTCTCGCTTACTTCCTCCTATCTCCGGATGCTCCGCCGTATAACTTAGATTGCCTTATACTCATTTTTTCTCTCCTCAATTTGTCCAACTCAAATATCACTTGAGCATTCTCCTTTACTACATGTTAAATGGAAGAAAATACCTCAGGAGCACGATGTGTAACTCCAGAAAGGAAAATCTCAGCCTTAGGATCAAGAGTACGGACAGAATAATGCGCCATAACAAAGATGAAAGGCATCTTTTCGGATAGTGGATAGGGAGAGGAGGTCCAAGCTCACAGATGCCATTGAAGGGAGCATACAACAACCGCATTCTGGGCTTGGTAGGCCTGTGGATGGTAGCTCAACATGAGGCGTGGCTTAGTCGAGAAAGGAAAGATCCAAAGAAGGAACTGCTCATGCCTCAAGATGTAAGGTAGACTAAGAAGAAACCTGTGAAAGACAAAGGTAAGGAAAATCAAATGGATAAAAAGAATGGAAAAGAGAGGTAAAGTGTTCACTTGAGGAATTGAAAGTAAAAGAGTCGAGGGTTTGCCTTAATGGAGCCTCGATCAAATTCCGAAAAACGGCCATCTTCTCGATTTTGAAAGATCAAGGAATGACTTCTCAAAGGCGCCGAACTACTCGCTGGATTCGTTGATAAGACTATTTCTTCCCGTACATTGATACTCCTTTCCGCTCTTCAATCTCTCTATAGAATCTGTTCCAGGTGTTAGAAAATCTGCTGGAAGCTCATCCTAAGTGAGATCTCCGCTGAGTCGAAGAGGTATTCTCTCAATATAGCCAATTCTAGCAAAGAAGAGGCTTAGGCCGCTCTAACCCTTTCTTCAATGTCAGAATGGATCGTGGAAGAGAGGTAAAACTCAGATAAGACAAGGCAAAGTTAGAGGTTAAGGTGAAAGTCGAAGAACTAGATGCAAGAAACAATGAATAAAATTTCTTGTACCTGAGGACGAAGGGCATGAGCAGATAAAATCATCAAATCTAGAGAACCAATTAAAAGTGGGTGAGGAAGGGATCTCTAAATCCGACAAGATAATGGTCTTCTGTGCCACAGGAGTCTAATAAGATTATCTGGTTTACTAATGCTACAAGAGGGGTGGTCCTAAGGTACAAGGGACCGAAGGGATAAACTAAGTAAATCTGAATCGCGCCCATAAGGTGGCAAGTAGGTAAGAAACCGCAGAAGAAGAAGATGCTTAAGGGGAAAAAAAGCATAACAACCCCAAAGATCAACACCTTTACAAGTCAGGTTGGTGAATGTTTACGAATATTTAAAATTCAAAGAAGTAATAGCGGAAGAATTCAAGATCCGCTGCCGTGTCAGGTAAAATGTTGTTAGGCTTCGTGATATAGTTGAGACAAAGAATGGTTTGCCAAGCTAAGGAAAAAAGAAGAAAGGGATTATGAGGATATAGTTCTAATGGATTGAGCAGCACTAAGACCCAAAGACATGGAGGAAAAAGAGTCAGCACTTGATAGCTCAGGGAAATAGGCAAAGAGCCAAATTTGTACAAACTAAAGGGCTCCTCCCACCCTTTGGTAAGGTATCTCACTCACATATTTGCCTATGGATTGGTACAAGGAGGCTAAGAGAATGGTACCCAAAGCATAAGGCAGCCTAATGGAAAGGGCCCTAGCCATAGGAGTATATTCCATGGAAGGCTTACTTGAATGAGGAAAAAAGACAAAACGGTAAAGGAGAAGCCACAAGAACACTATGTGCTCTGTAGAAGTTCCCTTTTTCCGTATGGCGGATGAGTAAGAAGTTCGGGAAGTGGAAGAAACTTCAAGATGAGGAAGCAATGGGTCATGGACATCTAAGAGACATACGACTCGAACCCCGACAAAGTAATCCAAAGAAAGATAGAAATGTCCTCAAGGTAATGGACGCAAATGAAAGTGAAGATAAATGAATCTTAAATCCTTAGACCAAAACCTTAAGGAGTACTCATCAAATCCAAATCAGCGTTACGCCACTCCTGCAAGCCTTTAATGAATCCAATACCTAAGGATTCTGTCCCCGAAATGAGGAGATAGTCCGGTTTCGCCTGTGCTATTCAATCCTCGTATGCCCTAGGGCCATGACTCGGGCCGGTGAGTTTCATAGTTCGAGTTCTTTCTAAGAAGTATCTCTGATGGTGACGTCAGAGGAAAAGGAAAAGCTGAGATAGAAATAGCCACATCTTCAATAGCATGAGCAAATTCCAAATTCCAACAAGAGAGGAAGAGATGTTAGTACACCGGCAATACTTAAAAATAGTATTAGTGAGCCAAGGGTAAAAAAGAAGAATGAAGATGGTTGGAGATAAGGAAATGCATGTACCTTGAGGAAGATTGCCCAACCATGTCGGGAAATGAAGTAAAACTTTTACAGGGAAAACCAAAAAGAAATCAAGGGATGAAATGTTGAAAGAGATGTTGATGGGGATTTTCAAAATTTTTAAATGGCAATTACTGCCATGGTAGCTCTTAAGTCTCAAGTAGCTCATATGTCAGGGAAGATATATGAGAAAATCTCTTAAAAATACTAGGTATTACATGGCTTCAACTTATATTCTCCAAGGCAATATTCTCTGCTTCCATCAAATAAAAGGTTGAGAAGTTACTTAAGGAAGCCTGGTAGACGCAGGGCGAAAAGATCGAGTAGAACAGAAAAGACCAAGATCTACATATAAAGAAGGAAAGCTATGGTAAGAACCAGAATCAATTTTGATTTTTTAAAGACTTTTTCATTGAAGAACAAGGGTTTTATAATTCTAAAAAACAAAAAAGGGTTTTTCTTGATTTTTTCAAAGACTTTTTCGTTGAAGAAAAAGGGTTTTAGAGTTTTAGAAAACGAAAAAGGGTCTCTCTTGATTTTTTTTGTTTTTTTGTTTTTGTTGAAAAACAAGGGTTTTGGAGTTGTAAAAAACGAAAGAGACTTCCTAGTTTTTGAAAATTTGGGAAAACTTTTTTTGATTATGGGATTAGAGATCATATGAAACACTAATTGCAAATCACTTTGACAAAAGAAGGGACAGATCTACTTACTAGTGTAGGAGGTAAGTTTGGGCTGTGGAAGATGGCCGAAAAAATCATAACTTGCAGTAGAAGGAGGATTGATGGAGGCCACAACATCATTTGCAACGTCGGACCAAACGTGTCCTCGACTTTGGTTTGAGGAACGACGATGTCGCTTCAAGCTACTACAATAATTCCGGTCAGTTTGAGTGAATGCATTGCCTTCACCAATAAAGATAGGAATTTTCGGGGCCAACAATGGCCTGCGGGTGCCAAGAGAGCTGTTACTAAGGTGAAGAGTAGAAAATGGAAGGTTTTGTAGTAGATTAAAGGGATTTATTCCGATGAACTTGCCAAATCCCAAAGGAGAATTTCTTGATGCAGAAGGAATCGAAGGAGGAAGATCAAAAGTTGCAGGTTTGAAAGAAAAATTAGCGGAAGTTTTTTCTTGGGATATTACTTTGGGATTTTTCAACTCATCTAATTGGCCTTGGCTTTTGGCTCGTTCTTCTCGTTGGTAATCTACATCGAAAGGGGTAAGTTACACCTTGGGTCGCATGGTAGAATGATGAGAAAAGAGAGAAGAAATTCTTTGACATGTAAAACTTTTTCATACAAACATGGCCTATGGGCCATATCGTAAGAGAGGGGCAATTATTTACACTAAAAATGATTTTTTGGGCCCAAATGATATTTGAATAATTATTCAGCCCAAAGGGTAATGAAATGGGCCAAATGGATTTATCAAGCCCAAACCGAGCCCAACCCAGTTCGAGAAAGCCCAAGTCCATGATAGTCAGCCCATAAAAGGGTCCAAGGACATTTTTGGAATTTTTCAGTTTGTCAAAGTGACCAGCTCAGAATGGTGAGACTTTGTCTCAAAAGCAAGTGGAATGAGACTTTTTCTCCAACTCAAGTTATGAACGTGAGCAGTTATTGTTAGTGGATAAGTGACTTAGAGAACAAGTTGTTAGTAGATAAATGACTTGGAGAATAAGACTATAGTGGGTACGTGATTAGTTATTGGAGAAGGTAGGATGAAACAGTTATTCAAAATGCCTATAAAAGGAAGACTCAACTTCAAAGCAAAAGACCGACAAATCAATCATCAACCAACACTCCATAGAGCATTTCAACATTTTCTCATAATTTCTACAAGTTCATCAGCAATATTACAAGATTTCTAATTTCTAAGTATTTGTTTTCAAAGCTTTCATGCTTTAGCAATTCCATTTCCAGTCAGTATCTAAAATGAAATTTACTACTTTTTCAGCTTGTTCATACAGTTTTTCTCTTAGCTTTCAAAACATTCAAATTTTCAAAACATTTTCCACTTAAACTTTAGGGAATTGTCAAGGGAACTAGGGAATCCATTTTTTCCTTGAGCAGAAGTTAGATTCGGCATTGTTTTAGTTCGGAAATATTATAATTTCCTGGCACGCCTGTGCATTCACCTATTCCTGTGCTTTTCTATGTTCTGGACCAAAATCTAGCAGAAACATAATTATTCGACCTGAATTCGTGAAGCCGCTTTAGCAAGGATATTCCCATCTTTCCCAACAAATTTCTCAAGTGAACCGTAAACCTAAAGACGGGTCATGAGAAATGCTGTCCTTTTGTGAGAAAATCCGATAAGTTCAAGCCACATTGGGGCAAATGACAAAGCTGACCATGGAAATGAACCAGAGGCACCTTAGGCCACAATTATTTGGAAGGATGGGATTCTCATTACTGACCTTACATCTTTAAGCATGTCCTTCACATTTGACCAAAATGGTTTACTTGGAATTTTATCTTTAGCCAAGTTATTATCATTAGAAAAGTGAGGGTCAGTAGCAAAGAGGCGGACTAAAATGCCAACTATGACACTTATAACTCCAACCAAATGGAAGGCAATTTCAACCTGGATTCCCATGAATACGCCGGTTACTAGTACGAATAAGAGTGTCAGGATGAGGGCTATGTGTTAAAGAGCTGAAGTCCACATTGAAAACACAGCTTATTTTCCTAGTTTATTAGTGTGGATAGTCCTCTGGGGACTAGGAGAAAGAGGGAAGATATGGAGGGGAACCAAATTTGTTTCAAAATTCGTGAATTAGAACAATTATATATATATAAATATATTATAGTCTAATGATGGCACTCGCACTCCTGAAGACGTGGCACGCGCATTCCGACACACCAAAATACTAATATTATTATTTTTATTTTCGGGACATATATATATATATATATATATATATATATAGCATATGAGAAGTTACAACTGCTATTCAACAAGCTTGTAACTATTCAAGCTCGAGACATGTCTTGTCTTGAAAGGGTGCTTCAAGTGTTCTATATATACAAAGAAGAAGGATATCAAAACTACTTCTCCAACCTCTCATTCTCACTTTAAAACAACTCTTTGTTATCAAGAATTTCTCAAAGAGAGATCTTCTGTGATCGCCGTCGCAGGTCTCTCTAGAAGCCATTGTGATCCTCGTAAGGAATCTCGCCATAACCTTCAAAGAATATACTTTATATAAATGGGGCATTAATTCCTTAAAGACAGTGATCTTCACGCCTCAAAGCCTTGGTTCATATATTCGTATCCACATTGTATAACAATTTTAAGGAATTAATGCCATGGAGTCTAAGGCTGTAATGAATCAAGAGTTCGTGAAGTTGGATCGATTTGATGGAACAAATTTTACTCGTTGGAAGGATAAGATGATGTTTCTTCTACCGCCTAAGATTTCCTATATCAATCCTGCACGGCAGATTACCTCCTCCAAACTCGGCGAAGATGAACAAACGAAGAAAGATAGGAGCAAACGTGAAGAAGATGAACTGTTATGCAGAGGACATATTCTCAACAATATGTCTGATCGTCTATATGATCTTTTTACTTCTGTTAAGATTGCAAAGGAGATATGGAGCGCACTAGAATTCAAATACAACAACGAGAAACAAGGTGTGGAGAAATTTCTTATTATGAAATATTTTGAGTTTTCTATGGTTGATAATGCTTCGTGACGGGACTATACATGAATTACAAATCCTAGTTTCAAAACTCAAAGATGTGAAAGTGGAGGTTCCCTCGAATCATTACATCGAGGAATTATCACAAACTTCCTCTAAGTTGGAATGGTTACATGAAGAAATTGCTGCATACTACAGAAACATTTTCTCTTGAACAAATTCAAAAGCATCTTCGTATTGAAGAGGAAACTAGGCTACGAGCAAATAAATTCTCAAATGAATTTACAACAAAGTAAATTTTGTCAAGGGAAAGCAGAAAACCGTGGGAGGGAAACAAGAGAAAATTTTCCTCGAGACAACCTCGAAATGGTGGCCCAAGAAGCTTAACAAAGCAAAGACTTGCTATCATCAGGGGAAAAATGAATTTTAAACACGAGTGCGTATTACTAAAGAAGCAAGTAAACCTAACAACGCATATAAGTCTAATAATGCTAAGAATTCCAACAATGCAAACGAACGGTGGCGATGCGCCGACAATTCCTGCGGGCAATGGTGTCGCATTCGGTATTACTGGAATGATCACGTGAACTTCATATGGTCACGTCACTAAGTCCGGCGACTGGTGGTATGACTCGTGCTAAGCAATTCATGTGTGCAACAACAAGTCACATTTCAAAGATTATGAAATTGTTGACAATGGAGATGAAGTCTGGCGGGAAATCATAATTCTCGCTAGCGACGGGCAAAGGAAGTGTAGAGTTACACCACATCTTCTAAGAAAATTATGTCAGTCAATGTTCCCATGTCTCGATATAAGAAAGAACCTAATGTCCTGCAATTTATCAACAAGAAAGGGTTTAAGGTTGTTTTAGAGTCTGAGCTAATTTTATTCAAAAATGGAATGTTTGTGGGGAAGGGGTTATTCATGTGATGGTGGCGTTTTAAACTAAGTATTATTATTAATACTAAGACATATGCCTTTATATTGTTGAGTTATTTTTATCTTTATGGCACATGATCGTTTGGCTCATATTAGTTTTAGATCTTTAAAGTTTATGGCAAAGCATGGCTTAATTAATTATGATCAAGATAGCATGCAAACTTGTGAAGTATGTATTCAGTTAAGATGACTAAGAAACCTTTTCCAAAAGTTGAAAGAACTACATGTTTATTGGAATTAGTACATACTGACATATGTGGAACTAAAATTATGTTAACTAGGAGGAGGTATTAGATATTTTATTACATTTATCGGATGATTTTACAAAATTTATATATGTGTATTTAATGAGAACAAGGACTGCTTTTGATATGTTTAAAGTGTATAAGTCTGAAGTTGAAAATCAAAAGGACAAGAAAATTAAAGTCCTAAGAAGTGATAGAGGTGGTGAGTATTTTTCTGTGGAATTCTCTTCATTTTGTGAAGAATCGGGAATAATACATCAAGCGACTACTCCATACACCCCACAACAGAATGGGTTGGCAGAAAGAAAGAATAGAACACTAGTTGAGATGGTGGTTAATGTCATAAGCATTAAAATGCGATCGCTAACAAATCTATGGGGAGAAGCATTACTCATCATTATATCTACATAATAGAATTCCATCAAGGAAATCAAAAGTTTCTCCATATGAACTATGAAAACAGAAACCAAATCTAAGCCATCTGTAGTTCGGGGGATGCTCGGGCTTTCTATGTGGTCCCGCATCCTAAGAGAGTTAAATCGGGACCAGAGTTTTTAAAAAAGGAATTTTTGTAGGCTATGCCGAAAATTTAATGCTTACCGAATACTGACTTGAGTTCAATGTGATTGTTTCGAATCAAGGGATGTTGATTTTAGTAGAAAATAAATTTCCAAAGTGATCTACAAAATATCCCTAAAGATTCTAATCAATAATGAACCTACCAATATTGTTAATAAGGATGTTAATCCAATAGCAACAAAAGAAAAATTCGAATTTCCTATTGAAGAAAAAGGCCAAAGAGTTAGAAAAGAAAAGAATCTTCATCCAAATTATATTTCTTCTCAATCTATTGCTTTTCTCTTATTAAGGCGATAGATCATCAGACTAACAAAATACCACCTTATCAATATGTAAGATGATCCTAAAACATTTGAAGAAGCTTATGTCTTCTATAGATGCAGCTTGTATGGAAGCAATCAATGATGAGATGGATTCATTGATTAGTAATAATACTTGGATTGTTGTTGATTTACCTCCAAGTTCTAAACCAATTGGATGTAAATGGGTTTTTAGGAGAAAATATAATACCGATGGATCTTTACAAACCTTTATGTTGATCATTGGAAAGCAATTGGTAGGGTACTTGGTTATTTAAAGAGAACTATAAACTACGGATTATTTTACAATACCTTTCCAAGTGTAGTGGAAGGTTATTCAGATGCTAGTTGATAACTTAGTACAAATGATAATAAATCAACCTCGTGGATGGATTTTTACCATAGGAGGTGGGGCTGTTTCTTGGGCATCAAAGAAACAGACTTGTATAACTCATTCTACTATGGAATCTGAGTTTATAGCTCTTGCAGCAACAGGTAAGGAAGCAGAGTGGCTGAGGAATTTACTATTGGATATAAAGTTGTGGCCACAACCGATGCTAGCCATTTCCTTATACTGTGATAGTCAAGCAACAATGTCTAGGGCATTTAGTTAGATTTATAATGGAAAATCTAGACATATTAGCCTAAGACATGAATATGTGAGGCAATTAATTACTAATGGTGTTGTTACCATCATTTATATAAGATCTTGTAAGAATTTAGCAGACCCTTTTACCAAAGGACTCTCGAGAGATTTGATTAAAAGTACTACAGTTGGAATGGGTCTAAGATCTTTTAATTAAACTTGCTTTTAATGGTAACCCAACTTAGTACTATTTTAAATAGTTATAAGTTTAATGGGTAATAACAAGTTATTAGTAAGTTGGAAGGCATTGAGTTTGTACTTTATTAGTCCTACAAGATTATGCTAATTAAGTGTCGGAGGATGAGTTGCAAATACTTCTAATGAAGTTTGAAATTTAGGATCTTCACCTATATGAACATTAGGTGGTGGTGTAGCTCCTAGCAAAGTTTTGGAATATTTTTGTACATGGTCATGAATACTTGAGGATGTAGCACAAGGCCATAATAGTGCTATTAGTGATTCTGTGAAATTCTAATTAAAATTAGGAGGAGTTTTATGTGTATGGTATATAAAACTTTGTAATAAATAAAGTAAAACCAAGGTTTAAGGTTAGGCCGCCTTTGGTTTGATGAAGTCTTGATATACTCGCACTAATAGATGGTTTAAATCGAAAGATACCTTCTATATGCATAAAACTTAACATATAACCTAAGTGGGGGATTATTGTATGTAGGTTATGTGTTAAGAGTTGAAGTCCACATTGGGAAAAGCCACAGTTTCTTTTCCTGGTTTATTAGTGTGGATAGTCCTTTTCTCTTAGATTTGGGAGAAGAGGGAAGATATGGAGGCCGAAATTTGTTTCAAAATTTGGTGAATTAGAAACAATTATATATATAAATATATTATAGATTACAATGATGGCGCAGCACTTAGCACGTGGCACGCGTCAGGATAATAATAATTCGAAAATACTAATATTATTATTTTATTTTCAAGAATATATATATATATATATATATATATATATATATATATATATATGAGAAGTTACAAGCGCTATTCAACGAGTTTAAGCAGCTTTATTCATATTTGGGAACATATCTTGTCTTGAAAGAGATTGCTAAGTGTTACATATATACAAAAAGTTAGACGGTAGAAACTACTTCTCAACCTCTTCTTCTCAGACTCCACAAACAACTCTTTCTTATTGAAGAATTTCTCAAAGAGAGATCTTCAGGATTGCTGCCTGCAGGTCTCTAGGCTTTGTTGTATCCTGTAAGGAATCTTGACATAACCTTCAGCAATATAGTTTATATAGTGGGGGCATTAATTCCTTAAAGACAGTGATCTTCACGCCTCAAAGCCTTGGTTCATATATTTTGTATCCACATTGTATAACCGCAGGCTGCGTCGAGTTGGCGAGGAGTTCCGTTCGATTCTTGGCCATCAAAAGCCATTCCTCGGTTGTGATCATCGGTGGAGTACTTGATCGGTGGTAGATAGCTGGTATATGTATGGCAAGGCCAATTTCAAATAAGCCCAGGGGCGCTACCTACTTAACTCCATTGATCAGATTAGAAAATGCTAATATTACGACAAATCATCTGTCTGAGAAAGTTCTAGGAACCTGCACCGAAACTAATGTTTTCATCCTCGGAGAATTAAGAAATCTTTAAATTCACTATGTTTCCTAATACTTTCCTTCACGATGTAGCCTTCTAGTTATGGTCAAATCTGGCAACCACTTAATAAGCTTGAGATTCATTAAAACCGCTTCCCTTTCAATTTTGACATAATGTTTCATTAGGGTTTCGGTTGTCCCTCTTCCCATATTTTGCTTCATGATAAAGTAATTACTCATTTGGTGATATTGGTATTCTAATTTTTCATCCTTCAAAATCTCACGAGCATGGTCCCGACATCCTTGTGGAGTGTTCGGTGTGTCGAGCAGTGGACATGTGGACTTCCGCGTCGGATCACGTGTCCGATGCATGCGTGGCGTATGGTTGATGACCAAATAATTGGAGTCGAGGCTTTGGATCTGACTCGGACACGGTGGAGACACGGCTGAGACAAGACTTAGATGGATTTTATGGGCCATTTTCTTTTTTGGGCTTCAAAAATAACTTTGGCTTTTGCTCTTCTTCCTCAAAAAACACAAAACCACACGAAATTGGTTGGTTGTTGAGAAGTGAGTGATGAAAGCGATGCGAGGGATGGGCCAAGCCCATAGAAGATTGACACCTTAAACCGGCCTTAGAAGAAAGGTGTGCTAAGTTCTTCTTTTTTCTTTTTTTTTTCAAGCAATGATCGATCAATTTCTAGGGCTTTTTTTTCTTTCACCAGCAAAAGATTGTATTTTTGTTCTCATGAAAACATAAAGAAGTCTTTGTGAACTCATCAATCCATCACCCCAGAAGGAATCGTGATCATCTCATCACCAAAAAAAAATCGAAAAAATAAATTCAAATTAGAGCTATGAACTCATCACTCATCACACGAAGAAGAAGGAAGGAGAAAGAAAAAAATAAGAGAGGGAATAAGAGAGGAAAGGGGGTGGGGATGCGTACCTTAGGGCAGGGGAGGTAAATCACAGGGTGTGCTATTGTAGGATGAAAATCCACAGAGAAATTTCGTAATTTTCGTGTTGGAAAGGGTTGAGATTTCTGAAATTTCATGGAGGGACTTGTTTCAACTGCATGTGAGGAGTGTAGAAGCGATAAAGGGGTGGCGTTGTTACCGAGATGAGTAAGAGGAGGAGGGCATTTGGGACCGGTGTTGGGGGCACTTTGTCCCGAAAATGGTGAGGGGGCTACTTGTTCCACTTCTCCTAATTCTTATAAATCTTATGAATTGTTTATAATTCATTTTGAATGCAAACATGCAAATTTTATGGAATTAGCCTAATTGTATGGATGGACCACAAATTAGATTGGTTGGGCTTTGAAATAATTTGCGATTATTTATTATGATTATTACTATTTTTTTTATGATGCAGAATTATACAATGAGTAGTAATTCTGAGCCTTCAAATGATCAACAAAATAATCAAGATGACAATGCTCCATTATGGAGGTATGTCACTATAGAAGCGAAATTGGGTAAAGGGGGAGGAAATGTTGCTTTTCAATGAAATTTTTGTAGACAAATATATAGAGGGTCATATTATAGAGTCAAGGCTCATCTGTTGAAAATTAAAGGGGTCGAGGTTGCATCTTGTACTAAAGTAACGAATGAAAATTTAGTCGAGATGCGAAGGGTGATGGAGGAAGCTTAAAAAAGGGTTGAAAGGCAATCTGACATAAGCAAGTTCCTTTACCCACGTAAGGTACAACTTATCCCAATTTTGAGAATTCATCTTCTAGTGTTAGTCTTCATTGATCCCAAAAGGAGAAAGAGTCTATTGAATCAATTGGGAAGGCATTGATATGGATGCACGTGAAGTTGTGATGAAGAGATAGATAGGATGTTTTACATTGGGGGGTTGTCTTTTCACTTCTTTAGAAATCCTTATTAATATACTCGTGCCTTTAAAGTGCAAGTCAACTTCAGGTTATGTCCCTTTGAGCCTATAATACATTAAGGTACATTATTCTGCGAAGGAGAAGAGTAACATTGAGAATGCATTGGAACGATCAAGAAGACTTGGAATGGGAAAGGAGTGAGCATTTGGTGGATGGTTGAATCTTTGAAGAAGACCACTTATTAACATCATGGCGGTTTCGGAAAGTGGACATGTTTTTAAAGCCGATAAACTATGAAGAAGGAGACTAAGGACAAGCACTTTATAGTTGATTTGTTGATTAACACTATAGAGATTGGTCCTCAAAAGTAGTTTCAAGTTATAGCGATAATGCGTAGCACACCAAAGTAGTAGATTACAGCCCCGACAAAACAAAGTTTACCGAGCATATCTTTTGGACCCAGTGTGTAGTTCTTAACTCAACAATCTTGCTTTGAAAATATATTTTCCTTCAGCACACGAATATGATGATGTGATGGAACAATGTGGTTGAGTTTCTCGGGTTTCAAGTGATGTCTCATGTCAAGAATTTCATTATGAATCATCTGATGAGATTGTCAATGTTTAATAATCATTGCAAGTTGAAGTTACTTTAAGTGACCGATACACATTTTGCTTCGACTATTGTTATGTAGCCAGCGGTTTAGGCTTCAGGTAAAGAGCTTGGAGCGATTAGTGATAAGTGAAGAATGGAGATGTATAAAGAAGATGATGTAGTGAAAGTAAGAAACAAAGGATAAAATCCTAAATGAAGACTTTTGGATGGATGTGGATTATATCCTCGGCACTGCTGACTCCACATGTATGAAGAATGTTTCGATTAAACGACGAGAAACCTTGCCTTCCATGTTATGAGTGGTGGTTAATGATCGAAAAAGTGAAGGAAGTCATTTATAAGAAAGAACATAAAAGCTTCACAGAAAATTCAAGGTATAATTAAGATTTATTAGTTAAATATTTGAGTTTTGATTTAAAGTTTTAATTATATTTGAACTTATATGAATCGTTTTGTAATTATACTTATAGGTTTTTTGATATTGTGAATGGAATCTTGGTGAAAAGATGGACTAAAAGCCACACACCTTTACATTAAGTAGATCATTCCTTAAATCCAAGGTAATCTTAAGAGTTTAAATTGTAGGCTTTGATAATTTAAATATAAATGATATTCTATGATGTTTAACGTTTTATAAATTATGTCGCCTTTCAAACTTGTCAAGATGTTATAGTCATTCATTAGTTGAAGTGAATCTCTCCATGATCGTGTTCCACCACATGTGAAGATATGGAAGTAGTAAGAAAGAAAAAAAATGTTTGCGAGATATTTTTCAAATGAAGTTGAAAGGAGGCAAGCAAATGAGGAGAATCTTGCTTTTACGCAGCCTTGGAAGATTTTTCTAGTAGTGATTTCGTGTGAATTGGTACATGAGTCTATTAAATGGTGGGTTTTTCACAATTACATAGCATTGAAATTGCTAGGGACAACCTTGTTCATCCTCATGTTGTAGAAAGAAATTGGAGCACATATAATTTCATTCCTCCATGAAGGGCGAGTTGACACCCTGGCGAGGACTTGGTTGCATATCCATAACAAATGCCGACTTACATTTAAGGAGATCTCGAGCTATAATAAAGACGAATCTAAAATGTGGGACATTGGAGGAGATGGTTTTGACTCAATGAATATAGAGAATGCTGAAATTTTTGAGATTGCAGATCTTTCTCTTGATGAACTATTGGAAATTATATTTATTTGATTTAAGAGAATACTTCAGCGTGTTAGTTTTAGTATTACTTATGTTGTGTTTGAATGTTGTAAAAACAATGTTTGAGCATTTGTTTTTTGTTTATCTAAATTATTTTTGGGACAATATTTGTAAGGATAATTATTTTTGTTTTATCTTGTTAATATTGTGTCTTCAACGTCATGTAATATCACGGTTTTTGAAATTTGTCGTGTCCATGTCATGTATTCATGTCTTCGTGGTAGTGATAGTCTTCGTGCTTCTTAGTTCAAAATCTTTTGTCATTGAAGACATATCATAATTATTGAAATCTATCACCATGAAGCTCTTACTCAAACATACTACCGCATCTAAAGAGTTTATGACGATTATGGCTATGGATTCCAAATATTTGACTGTCTAAAGCCCCTGATTTTCACTAATAGACCTGAATCATCATTTTTACATTAGTGTAAGAACTAAGGAAAATATGTGGATGGAAGGGATTATTAATTTCACGACAATTTCGATAAATGAATGAATAACAAAGAGAGGAACTAGAAGAAAGTGGAGTAGCGTGAGGAAAGTGGCGTAGCGGAAAATGCAGGAGGCGAAGATAACGTGGGTGTGGATTTGTGGTGGATAGCCGGTGGTAGCGGGGTGAGAGAGGATAACATAATGATGGAACTCATGGATTTAGAAAGGACTAAGAGTGAGTGGGCGAGCTGTTGGATCGGTGTGAAAGCTGCTTTGACCTCTTTGTGCCTTCTTTGGTATTACGGATTTCATGTCTACTCTTTCCATGATCCTTGTGTAGGTGCCTTGGGCCTTATTGAGCCCTCCCAGCTAATAGAGGCCTTACCCCATTTAGAGAGGCCATGGTTGGGCTGTCATCTGTCTGGCCGCGAGCTGACTTAGACCTATGTTAGGACCTGGCTCTTTATAGCGAAAGAAAGGGGTCTTGGCCTCCTCGAATGCAATTTTCGGAGGCTTTATCTAACAAGGGTTGGTGAATAGGCTCCCCAGAAGGGAGAGTACACCATCCCATGCCTTGCCATGAATTCAGATGAACAAACAAGCCCGGGGTCACGTCGAAATCTTGCCTCTCTCCTCTCTTAGTCTAAAAGGAAGAATTAGTCTCCGTCAGCGAGATATAAACACGTTCTCTCCTCTCACGTAAAAGGAAGGAATTGAGTCTCAGTTAGCGAGATATCGCCACCTTCTCCTTTCGATTGGGAAGAAATCGTCACTTTTACCACGAGTGGATCCATACTCCCTGATAAAAAAGGAAGCCACGACAGGAATGGTATGGATAAAGGTTCCAGGCTTCCTCGATCTTAAAAAGGCCGACGAGAGGAATGCGGCGTCGGAGCGACGGTGGAGACCCTCCCCCGCCGCTTTCTTAGTTATATGTTTTACAGGTTGACATAGACTGATGCATGTTCAGATGGTCCATTATTTCGGAAAGTCGGGGGCCTGATTATGCGCGTGTATGGGAAACGCCTATACGAAATCTCAGCCGGTCACCTTGCAGTAACGGGTTCATCAGCTCCAGGTGATCTCAGTTATCTGGGTTTTGGTAGTTCTAAACTATCCCGCGATTGGCGAGTTTGTGTTACCATGTCACCTTGGCCCATTGAATCGGCCATCGAACCAGTTTCGCTAAGCGTGAAATTAATGGTCGGGTGCGTGAATGTATGTAAGCAGTTTCATGAAGCAGCTGGGGCTAGCTTGGAGACTAAAGGGGTCGAAAACCCGAGATGCATGACCTTTGTTTAGGAGCGGATGGGAGTAGGGCCATACTGCGCATTGGTGATCATCAGGCGGATAAGCGAGCTCTCTCAGGACGGCTCTCCACAGCTTCCTAGTGGGTTTCACCACCTCGGAACAATCTGCAGAATGAGATCGAGGAAGAGACCTCCTCGCCGAGTCCCAACGGGGGATATTAGTGTTGCGCTCCGCGGAATGTGAGGCCAGTGAGAGATAGGCCTGTTCGGAGGTGGCCTCAGGAATATATCTGCCGGGTTCGGGGCATAGCCCCTGGATTTCCACACAGGCAATGCAGTTTGGGGCCACCTCCCAGCCTTGACATTTGTCCCTATCAGGCGTATGACTATGTTGTCACACATGGGCGGCCATGTTTCGGATATGAGCCTCCTCGCGGATTTGTCATTCCACCGTTTGTTATGTCACGACTTGACTCTTCGATCAGGTATGATCATATGTTGCCCCCAACGACTGATGATCATGCGCCGAAATGTCGACTACCATTCAAAGTATTTGCCGGCTAGCACGAAGGTCTCGCGCGGCTTGGTTCCATAAACTCCCGAGAGGGTCTAAACTCGATGATTGAATTATAGGGCATTGGTAATAGTGTTTGTGCTCTGGATTCGGCGGAAAGGAAACATCAACATCGATCATCTTCAGTGGGACAGTGAGTCAAATCAGGGACTTCACCCGGGTGGACAAGCGGGTGACAAATTGATACCTATAGTATGGCGCAGTCTTACAGAGAACTTAAGCGAGAAGAAGGAGCTTTGTTGACTACTCCTTTTCTTCCAGTCCCTTTCCATCGACCTACTTGCCACCATGGAAGAAGCGTATCGGCAGGGAGAAAACAATCTCCACTGGAGGATGTCTTCGGCTGCCTCCATAAGGTAATGATAACGCGTTGCGGAGCGGCAAACCAGCTACAAAGGAGTCGCCCAGAGGCGGGGAAAGGAAGCGGAGGGGCGAGAGCGAAAGCATCCTCAAGAGCAATCCCGAGAAAGAAAAGGTCCTCCCGAATTCCAGCCCCTTAGCATCTCTGCGATTGTTGCTTCCTCATGGGATCTTACCAGAGTTTTAAGTGGCCTCATGTGCGAGGGGAGCTCTGGACCAGCGTGCCAGCAGTCATTGGGGCGTATTTACCACGGGACCCACGACCATGAAGCAATTCTATTTTCAAGGCTTGAAGTTCATGGTTGAGATTAATCAAGGCAAGGCACCTTAGAAGGTTCATTCGGGAACTGTTATGCAGTAGAAAGCGCCACTGCTTTCAATTGGTGTTGTAAGCTCTGAGCATTGTGGGAGCCCAGACCTATCGACTTTATATTGGGAGGCTCGGTCGACGATCAATACCAGTTCAAGGCGGAGGACGAAAAATCTTTCGTGTGGCTCAGTCGGAACGAGAATAAACACCCATTAATACCTGAGGTAGCCTGGCGCCGGTAGTCGGTGGCGCGTAAATACTTTCCTCTTATAGATCAGGCTAGGTTCATCTTCACTCCCATTATGATTTTTACTTATCATTCACCTTATGTATTAACAATTTTGATGTGCATGGGTCCCTCGTTGATCAGGGCAGCGCAGCGGGTGTGCACTCTCCCCAGCGCACGCGGATGAAGTCCCCACTCGCCATCTCGGCTTGTGGGTAGAGTTTTATTCTAATTGATAGATTGCACCACGCTAACGTGGGTGATAGTAACACTCTATGTCAAAGCGGGACCCGATAACTTAACAGTGTTGTTTTAGTAATTGAACTTGGGCGCGTCTGATGCATCGTGGGCGAACACAATTGCTTGCCATGAAAGCGCATTCCCTCGACCTACCATGAAGCTATTAACTATCCTATTGTCAGGGCAAGTTGACCTTCAAGGTAGCTAATTAGCAGCTCATCAGTGTTATCAGCTATCAGTTCATGGGCGCGAAAAAGATAAAGAACCCGATAGCTCGTCTGCCGAAGCTCACCTATCTTCATAGCAATTAAGGCTTGCCGTTCGGGTAGCTTCAAAGACGAGCTCAGGTGGCTGGAGCCCACACCAGCCCGTGATCGTTGGCGGGCCAGGACTGGTGTGCCTATGCGGTTCCCTCTGGCCAGAGAAGAAGAGAAGGCGATTGCAGCTGAGCTGTGACGGCAAACATTAGCGTATTCACACGGAACCATGCGAGACATAATGAGGTGGCAAGACGAATGCCTCCACGGGTTGAAACGTCCTGCTCTGAAATCTTATTTCGACCCGTTCTGCAAAGAATGCAGCGCTTCCACGACCTGCGAATTATCAGGCGAAGTAGACAATCTTTTAAAGGTTCGGGTTTATTAAGTAAAATACGAAATGGCTTGCTAATGTGGTAGTAGTTCCTAAAAGGCAAGTGGCGGGTACTAATTAAGACTACCACGAATCTTATGACATATGTCTTAGGATAACTTCCTACGCCACATTGATGAGATTGTTGATCGGCCAAGACACGACATGTGTCATTCTTAGATTCATTCTCCGGCTATCATGGTCCCAGTGTACCCACGTTGCCCGAAGAAAACATCACTCATCACCCTCACTGAGCTCTTATGCTTCTGGCGTAATGCCGCCGGATTTAAAGAATCTGGAGCCACCTATCGGCGATTATTAACCAGGAGGGAAATGTTTTTGACCACTTTGCTCAGGGAAAACTATGGAAATTATATATAGATGATATGTTGATAAAGTCGAGCGCTAGTCACTGCTAACTCATTTGCCCAGCGGGCGTTTTGACCTCCTCGAACTGTAGTGTAGGCGACCTAAAGTGCATTCGAGGTGTGGGGAATGGGGGCTTCATGATGACCGGGGGGATAGAGGCCAACTCTTTGAAACTATGAAGCCATTCACCAGGTCTCTGGCCCCGAGCTCTGAAAGGGAGTACAACAGCGACGTCACTTGGAATTAGGCGCCTTGGGACCAGTTGTTTCAGTTCACGAGGTAGCAGAGCCTTTTTAGCCACCTAGAGGGAGCTAATCGAGCTTGGGATGGAGCAGAAAGAGTGTGATCGGGCATTACTTAGATGGTGCTTGCCAGAGACCCCGGTCTCATGAGTCTTGGCCGCAGGTGGGAGCTTTGTGTTCGTCTACCTCCTTGATCTTAGAAGCGTGATAAGTGCCACCTTCAATTCAAAGAGAATGAAGACGAGAAGTAAAGACCTGTGTTCTTTGTCAACAAATCCTTAGCTGATGCAAAAACTAGGTATAACCATCTTGAGCAGGTCGCCTTAGCCCTCCGGAATAGAGGCCAAAAAACTTCGCCCTTGCTTCCAGGCGCACCCCATTGTCGTGATCTTGGCCTCCCTCAGGAGCACTATACATAAAACTGACTTATCGGGAAGAATGAAACAGGCTGGGCGGTCGAACTAAGTGATGTTATCAACCTGGCGGCTTTCAAAAAAAAGAACAAGCGCTGTTGTTTCTTCAGGCTCCACAATCGAAGCTTATGTACACACACACACACTTTGCTGCACACACTTTTACGAACTGGATTACTGTGGACTCAATGTGTGGGTCCCAGGTGATCGGGGCGGGCATTGGACAGCCAGTTTAGGGAACTCAGTCCGGGACGAGATCGACGAGCCGACTGGGTTTGGTGCCTCTAGCAATGAGTAGGAATCTGGCCAGGAAGCCGAATTGGCGGCCGCCACGTACTGTCTCTGGTGGACTCTTGATTACGGATGACTCAGTGGTGAGTCGACCAGTTAGCAGAGAAGAATTGAGTCCAGACCCAGAATGGCAAAATACGTCTCTTGGGTAAAACAAGCGCAGGCAAACCTGGTTTGAAAGCTGGGCACGCCCGGGGACTGCAATGAAAAGGCAAGCGCGGTGGCCTCGTGGCCGCTTCTCTACCAATCAACGAAATCCCATATTTACTGGCTCTTATCGGTCGGGTTCATCGTTGCATCCAGCGGAGTAAACTAGTAGACAAGGACCCCGGAGTCCTAGATGGACCCCATTCTGCGCTATCTAAGCACATGACAACTCCAGCCAGGAGAGGGAATGAGCCCGCCAAGCTCAATTCCGAAATGACCCAGATTTTCCTTGATCGATGGGCAAGCTGTTAGCGAGATCTTGGTGATAGTAGAAAGCGCGGTGTGTAAAATGAATGCCTATGTGCGCAAGTGCACGCGTAGGCCCAAGTAATATAGTGTACATAAAGTACGGATATCGATCCACGGGGGAAAGGTGAATTGACTACGAGGTTACCTTTTGAAGCCGATATACGAATAAATGATTCTAGAGGTAAATTTAGCTGGAAAGCTGCAAGACTAAACTATTGATTCTAGTGAATTAATGAATTGTTGGCGCACCTAGGAGTTAAATCTCCCCCTATCCGTTGATGGATTACTTTTCTAAAGATATTTGGTATTCAATATATTTATGTTATCTGTAGTAAGCTGAGGTGATCTTACTACGAATATCCTCTCTCGTATCACTTTATCTAAATGAATAATTGATATATCTCCATCTCTCGACTCGGTATTCGAAATGCTTCAAATGTTCTAACCCCAAATGCCACCTTCGGGTTCGGAATATCTCTATTAGCAGAATCGGCTAAAGGCTACTGCAGATCCTGAATGCCTCATCTCTCGAATCCTGGGATCTCTAGTGCGATTATGCTAACATTGGCGGACATTATCATATAATTGAAATGCAGGTATATGGGAGTAGATGTGACAAAATTAATAACAAGCTGAGTTAACATGAAAGATCAAACTTTAAATTCATTGTATGTGACGGGGAGTTTTGTGCAACTAGAAAGTCTAGAACATCATTAGAAAAGATCAAATTGTCTAGTATTAAAAACATCATCATATTATCGAATAATATCTAACTATGAAAGCGGTCAAATCGAGCACTTCCTCGAGTCTCACGTCAATCACATACGGAATTAAAATTGCCTTTCCTCGTCACGTTTTCCGATACCACAATTTACGAGCCCGTTCGTACTTTGCAAATGATGAGGTGCAGATTTTCGTGACGTCGCTGACGTGGTGACGGTGCGGCGTGGTAACTTGTCAGCGGCGTAGTGAATCACTTCTTGCATCATCATTTGATTCAAAATCATAGCCAAAGAAAATTGCTCTTTCAAACCAGTGAACCTGTAACACACGGAGCGCAAAATGAGGATCTAGCCATAAAAACTATAAAATTATTATAAAATAAATGTGAAAAATGCGAGGCAAGCGAGTGTAAGATAGTGTTTTGAGCCTCATCACACTGACTTAGTTTCTTGTATCCTCAGTAGAGGCAGGCTCTAAACATGAGGACACTTTCGACCTTAGTACAACTAATACTAAAACCTGTTGATGCACATCTTTGAAAAATAGGGGATCAATTTGGGTCGACTCACATACCCAGCGTTTTTTGCTCGATGTTCGGTGAAGGCATACGAGATATTTGACTTTGTTAAATTCGATTGAGATAGGTGGCCCGACTAGTGCATCAAATCCCCATGTTCAATAGCCTTTCCCAAAACCCTATGTGTGCTTATAGTGAGATGACCTCCAAGATATTCCTAGGTTGGTACCCCGAACTTAGAGCTCGCCTATTAGGAAGGCTAACTAGGAAAGGATAGGAGCACCCATTTATTAATGTCCTCATACTTAGAAATTTCCTACGTGCAAACAAAATGGAAGAAGACCTAGTGCGAGAAGTTTTAGTAGAGTGTTCTGTGCGGGGATCCATTGGTGACTCCCCACCCAGTTAGTTAAGGCGCGAGGCATTCAATTCCACTTCAAACTTCTGAACACTTTCAATGACTCAAAGGCTAGGTTGCGTGAATGATCCACATCTTACGTCGGTAGCGGAGCGTGAAGTCAATGACTCAGGCCCGGTTGGCTGGGGCATTAGGCACTGATGGGCCTCGGTGTGCCGGGATTAGATTGGATGATCAGCTTATTCTGCGCATATACTATTTTGTCATATTTCTTTTCTTTTTCCTATTGTTTTTTGTATTTTCTCTTTGGTTGGGGGCTCGATGTAATCCTCTTTTGATTAGATGTCTCATCGCTCAGATGGATTCGAATCTCCACAGGTTGATCGAACTTTAGTAGTTAGTTCGGCACCTATGCATACTCTAAAGTCACTAGTGTGAGTGTGATAGGGTTTTTGAGAAGCTGGTTTCTTGACTACGGGTTGATTCACTAGCCCTTTTCAACTAATTCAACCTAATTCACAGAGCATCAGCGAATGTATGCATTTGAACAAGTTTATAGTGAACTCAATCCAAAATTGATCTCATTCTTATCAAAATGGCACACATGTATGCAATCACTACATGCAAAAATGTCACAAAACACACATGAAACAAACTAACCGTGACTCATTAACATGAAAGTGTGATGTAAAAATAAACTAAAACTAAGCCTAAACACCACGATAGCGCATCGATACTAAACAATCTATACTCCACCGCGCTACCATAGAAGCAATGGCACAGCGAGGCCTCAATGGCTCCACATTAATGGCCACTGAAAAACTATTGGATTCGGAATTTGGGGCAAATGGGTGGATGAACTCCGAGGGTACTGCGGAGACTACGGGGCGCCACTACCCATGACACCCCAGAAGACGGGGAATGCAATTAATGATCGAGGCTTGACACGATCGATGAATTACGAGTCGCTGACCATCCACATAGCATCCTACCGATAGCGATTGGAAGATCTTACAATAAACAGGTCAGCCCTCTGACATTCCAACTTGGGGACACAGTCTTCAGAAAGAGTATTTGAGAATATGGCGACCAATGCGAGGAAAGTTCCAACCCAATTGGGAGAGACCATATCTTATCACACAAGCCGAGGAATCCAAGGCTTACGCCTTATGCAAACTTGATCGAGCCCACATTACTGGGAATGTGAATGCAACACATCTTAAGAGGTATTATCAATAAAGAATAATTCAATATCAACGCATAGATGTTCATTTTTTCTCCTCTTATGATCAACACTTAAAAGTCCGGATGGCGTAGTAAAATGACATGTCCGGCCCGGTGAAGATAACTTCTAGTCGGTCAACTTAAAAGTCCGGATGGCCTTGATGCATGGCACAATCTGACCAGGTGAAGATACTTCTGGCCCAGGCGGTGAAGATATGTCTTCTAGCGGGGTGTTAAAAGTGAGCGTAGTAAAATTGGCTGTCAGGCCGTTGAGAGATAACTTCTAGGTGGTCGACTTAAAAGTCGAATGGCCTTGATAAGATGACTGTCGCGTGAAGATAACCTAGCCAGGTCGACTTAAAAGTCTGGATCGGCGCGTTAAGATGACATGTCGGTGCGATGAGATAACTTATAGCCGGTCAACTTAAAAGTACGGATGGCTCGATTAAAATAGCCTGTCGGCGGTATAAGATAACTGTGAGTAAACTCAAAAGAATACGGATGAAACGAAAAATGATATCCAGAGCTATCCTAGTAATATTTGCCTAATCAACTCGGACGGCGCGTAAAGTGTCCCTTTCGGCTCGATTTAGAAATCTATCATTTAATTAGCGATTGTCTGAAAGATATCACTCGACTCAGGCTAGCGTCTGGCTTGGGATCTGCGAAATAAGATATCTGTCGGCTGAGACAAATTGCTGGCTCTATGTAACATTGGCGGAAAGAATCACTTTATCCAAAAGCAATAAAATGTCTAAATACAAGCGAGAAAGAGATTGTCATGCAAATACATTTGATGATTCTTTTGGCCAACCCTCGATGGCCTCGCCTGGGGCCCGGTACGGGGACTCCAGTAGTATGTCAACCTCTCCCTCAGCACCTGGGAAGCCTTTGTCTGCCAAATCTTCTTCAACCGGTCTTGTGACGGGCTCGATGAGTGGACAAAATGAATGAGGCCGGGCGTCGGGGGTTCATGAAACTACGGGGTCGAGGAGGAGTGAATGTATCGGCATCCCGGGAGGGATTTTGAGGCTTCCTCCGCGGATATCTTGCGTAAAGGCTACTTGACCATGTCGTGTAGTTTAAAAATCACGTCGCTACTCGCATCAAACTCCTCCTCCGGTCTTCAGGCCTCTCAATTGAAATCTTCTCCCCAGCGTAGAGTGTCAGCGAAGGTGGCCCACTGGCTCCGCTAGTAGAGACGGTCGCAAAGTGTATTGGGCGACTATTCTGCTCCTCTACCTCAGCGGGCCTCCTTAGCGGCCACTTTGAGGCTTGTTGGACAAAGCCCAGTTCGGACTCTAATTTGTGGGTGCCCAAAGGGGTGGTCGAAGCACTTTGAGGACTCGGGACGAGTTCATTTCGACTGCGCGGGAGCTCCGCCTTAATCTTGGCCCAGCGCCATAGCCGCCGTGCCGGGCATGCTCCGCCCTCAATTTCCCGCGAGCGCCCTGTCGGCGGCTTCCGTACCTCAACTCCAAGCCGCGGGATGGTGAATGAGCCTCTTTGAAAGTAGCGTCTAAGCATTCCGGGCGGAAAGCGACCTGACATAAGCGGCCCAGCTTAGCATCCCTCGTAGAGTGATGATGAATTCAGGATGCTAGAGGGACATGTTGAGAATGACGATAATGGCTGAAAAATGTTTAATCAAAAGCGACACGATAGCAACTAAAATTTTATATATATATATATATATATATATATATATATATATATAAGCTTTACTACTTTACCGACTCTTTTGATGCGGAATGAAGTTACGGTTGCGAATTTGCATCCCGTCTTCAACTATTTGATAAATATCCTCCTCTACTGTACCAATGGGAACAACGACTAAATACTCCTCACCTTGTCCTGCTTCCCGGGCTCTCATGGGCAGCCGTAGCGTCCTCGGGTACAAATCGTCTAGACGATCGGCTGTAGACTCACCCCGATTGAAAGGCTTCCAGCGGTGGAGGATGGACTTGATATCGTTAGGTCCGGGTACTGCCACTTCCTCCATCTGCCGGGCTGGCGCGAGGGCGGATAAGGTTAGTGAAGTATCCCGATCCCGGCGGCAGCGAGCTCTTGCACCTGTTCGCGCGAGCTTCGCGGCACCGGGGCGGCTTCCGTGGTCGGAGGATCTGGACCACTTGTAGTGCAGGAGGAATTGGAGCTTCCTTCCTTGGCTCTTCACAGGCAATGTCCTCCTAGCCCGGTTGATAGTTAGGGCCCATTTCGGAAGCAGGGATCCACGTTGTTTGTATCTCACGAACCCCATCCATGAGGCGGGATGCCGCCAGTTCGGCCTCCATCGACTTCCTCCTGCCGTTTGACACTACGGCGGCATGCCGATCTGAAATCAGTCATCCTTCCTGCTCTCTACCCACTTCTTCCTCCTACGAGAAATTAAATTTTGAGCTCGAAACGAACCCAGGTATAAAATCTTCCACGGGTATAACGACACTCTTCCAGCGTTGGTCCTCTTCGATTTTGATCGTAAATACTCGGGCGGGGATTGATCCTCTTTCTTCTTGAAGCCACGTCGGATGAATACTTCTGCCTCTGGACTAGGAGTCTTGGTAGGCGAGTGGAATCACTTTAGTGGATATGGGGATAGACGGGGTACAATGTAACTATTCCGGCTGATGTGCCCGGCCTCTGAATCCGGGTGATGGTGACCCACGAGCAAATCTAGCGGTCGGTGGTAGCAGAAGTGTTCACGCACTGATCTACGATGGCGCGGCGGGTCATCGGGAGGCGCAAGGGGCTGGGCTCAGTACGTCAGCAAGGTTCTTTAAAGTCAGAAGAACCTCACAATGGTGCTCTTGTTCAGAAACCTCTAACAGTCTATGAATCTTCTCAAGGCTTGCCTTCTCTACCCACTGCACCAACCTGCCTCTCCATTTTTTCCCTGCATCAGTAATCCACAACCAGTTGCTCGTAAAGTCATATGTATGAATCTAAATTTGGCCTTTGCTAGTTCCTACACACACACACGGGAAGCCGCGGCCAGGTTAATATAAAGCGGTAGATCGGGAGGCAGGGGTCTCGATCTAGGGCCCCCTTACTAGGATAACCCCTTTGCGCCGTTTTAGGAGAATCGAAGGCCCGTACCACGAAGCGCATCAGGGTGCAGTATCGAGAGGACAGCGGAGCCTCCTCTCCTTAAATCGGAGAGAGTAGGCGAGCTAAATCTCAACCCGATGAAGGTCGAGCTGGTATAAGAAGTTCGAACAACGCACCGGATGAGAAAGCAGTTACGTTGCAGGATGAGCAGGGGCCGATGGGCGCCACTGGTGAATCTGTATTTAACAAAGGGCAGACGGGAAAGCGAAGCCCAGACAAGTTGCTCTCGGGTAAAAACACGGCATTGTGTCCCGCTGCCCAGTGGACTCATTCGAGCTCGTCCATTAACCCCGTCCCGATGTCCTCAGGGATTTCGCAATAGGATCTCAATTCCTCCACTATCAGGGACGAGATGATATGACTTGTAGAACGCGTCCCTCGCACAGGCCCTCGTTTGCGACACACTTTGGCAGTGGAAGTTCCTTTCGCCTCTCGTCCATGCCTCTGGCCAGTTAGAGAGAGGGGAAGGAAGCGAGTATAAGCCCCCGTGTATGCCAGGAAATGGGTAGAAAGGCAAACCACTAAACCTAAGGCAGCGCCGAATTACAATAAGCTTTAGACCTACCCTCACCCCAGGATTTTCCACGGTCGGAAGAAGGCCGGTGAAGAATATTCAATGCATTAGTCAGGGAAAAAATGATTACCTGTAAACTGAAAACTAAGTAGATGCTTGCAAGAGCGGTTCGCAACCAAACGCAAAGTCGCAACAGTGTATACTATAACGCCCTGAAATATACCCCAGTCGTTCATGTTTAGGGTATTTTGTAGGCATAAATTGAATTTTTTGTAATTTAAATGTGAAACATGGAAATTGAGAAACCCGGAAATTGTACAAGACATAAGGACAAAATTGTAATTTGTCAAAAAGGAGCATAAAAGTCATAAGTTGATAAGGATGAGGGTAAGTGGAAATAACATAAAGTATAGTGCAATAAATAGAAAGTTGGAGGGACATGTCTGATAACTATAAAGATTAAGTATAAAAGAGCTTGAGACAACAAAATATCTCATATTTTGGGTCTCCAAAGAAAACAAACCGTGAAGGCCAAAGGGGAAGAAAGAAGAAAGAGGAGGAGAGAAGCTAAGAAGAAAGGTATGGATTCTAGTAAGGACTTCTATGATTTTGACTTTGAATATGGAATCATGTGTATTTTGGACTTTGGTAGGGATCTTGATGGGTTTCAAACCTAGAGGTTTAGTTAGAATTCTAACCTAGATTTGTATGAAGTGAGTTGAAAACTCTAGCTTGGTTAAAATAAGCATGGAATCCTTAATTTTTATGTTTTGTTGTAAAGATGGTGGACTTTGGTATGGGTTCTTGGACTTTTACCTAGGGTTTGGGTATGTGAAGTTCTAAACCACCATTACAAGATGAATAAGGAGTGGTTTTGATGTATGTATTGAGTGTGGAGTTTGGTTTGGGTGGAGTATACTGGAAAATGGAAGAAAACCTGGAAGTGAGGCAATTTTCGAGGGGTGAAATCACAGAATTTTGACAGTGGTACCGATACCATAAGTGTTTTGTCATTCTATTTCGGACCAGTGTTCGTATTTTGGCCATAACTTGGTCATTTCTTATCCGTTTTGAGTGATTCAAGTTGCTTGTTAAAATAGACTTCAAGGATAACAAAATACCCCGAAATAGGAACCTTCAAATCTGACTCTATGTGGCACAAAAATTCACTCAAAGTGGGGCTATGTTCAAGCGATTTACACAGTTACTGTTTTGAGCATAGAGTAGTCTGTTATAACTTGAGTTTCGATTGCTCGATTTGGGTGATTCAGTTGGAGGAGAACCCTTAGCACCTTAGCTTCAAAGTGCCAGAACCAGTGTCAAATATGGAGTTAAGACCCTGAATATTGGTATTTCTGCCGTTCTTAGTGTAAAATGGGCAAAATGACTAGTTTGACATGAAAATGCCATAACTTGAGTTTGGAGGATTTAATTGGAATGATTCCAATTTCTAAGTAAAGTAGATTCATAGAGGAATAACAATACATGAATGATGTGTGAATACATAGGCATCATACTGTACAAGTATATGAAATGCCATATGTAATGATAGCAGGGAAAATATAGGAAATGCAATATGTATGGTATGTTCATGAAACATGAATGATATGATATGAAAACGGTAGGAACATGAACATGAACGCGCGAAAAGCAATATTTCGCCGAACACGAGAATGTGATAAAGATAGGTTATGAAAGTTAGAAAGACATATGATAGTATGACTACCTAGGGTATGAGAATGAATGAGTGGGCGTTACGATTGCTTGGCACTCACGCTAGTGCTACGACACTTGCATTGCATTAAAGTGCGTTTTTGATCGGTGCCGGCACTCACGCTGAATGCTGCGGTACTTATTACGTGGGCGAGGCACGTATTCGTTCGATCTTGTACCATACTGCCCGGGTTCTTGGTGTCTGTATCCGCATCTCATTCATGGTTCGGTCTAGGTAAATGGTAAAGATATGTATATAAAAAGTACATGATTAAGACCTAGTATGCTTAGCATATACATGCAAATCTTGTGTACCCTTGAGAGTACCATATATTAGATTTGTATAACAAAGTCATGAAATATGTAAAGGAGGCAGATGTACGCTAACATGAATATGTATGAAGTCGAATATGATTACGTCTGAGCCTATTGGATATATTACGAATCTATGAACTCGGTATATGTATTTGAAGTGTGAGGTTGTACCTACTACGGACCTAATGTCAGTATTTTATAAGTACGATATGACCTTGTATGTATTAAGACTACGATTAAAGGCAAGAGTAAAGAATAAATGTAGTAAAGATCTGAATGTACCTATACGTATCTATGCATGTAGTACTATCGTTACTTTTATTACCAAATAAAATGTTACGTAGTACCTACGGTATACGTATCCGAAATACAAAGTATGTGCTCTTGTGTCTGAGTATGAATCAGAAGTATAGGAATAAACTCAGTAATACAAGTATAAGATCAGTAAGACAAGTATAAGCTCAGTAATACAAGTATAAGGTCAAAAACTGGAATGGCTACGTAACACAAGTATAAGTTAGTAAGATAAGTATAAGTTCGGTGGCCACAAGTATAAGATCCGAAATACGAATAAGCTCTATAACCACCAATGATATAAGTTAAAGTAGAATAAGAGTATAAATTCACGTAATACACGTATAAGATCAGGAAATACAAGAATAAGCTCAGTAATGCAAATTATAAGATCAGTAAGACAGAGTAAAATATAATGCTCAGTATTTTAAAGGGTAAGATCAGGAAATACAAGAATAAGTATAAGTTTTGTAGTACCTCACCGGGTGCCGTATGAGTATAAGTTAGTAGTACCTATGGATACTTTTAATTAAATAAGTTTGATATAAGCCTGAGTATGTGTCTTTTGGGACATACGAGCAGTAGTACTTACGTACTTAAGTATGAAATAAGTTTTGCAAGATCGGTATATGTTAGTAATATCTCTGTAGTACCTCTGGTGCCTTCGAACAAGTGTAAACTCATTAGTACAACAGTATAAGCTATGGTATAGGAAATTATAAGCCTTGCAGGTACCTAAGGGTACCTCTTATTATAAGCATAAGCTCTGTGACTTCTACGGGAGATACGAACAAGTATAAGAGATGAAGTATGGTATGTGGATAAGTACCTACTGTCTAAGTATATACATAAGTTCGATGCAGGTATCACGAGGAATCGAATAAGTATGTGTCCCTCACGAGGAGATAAGTCTAAGTAGCAATAATAAGCAGTACAGCATACGAGGAATACGAGCAAGGTGTTACAAGGATAAGTATGTATGTAAATTTGTTATATGAATTCATGAAGGTCGAGGATACATTCTTTGTTATATGTTTATTATGATTCGATATAAATGCATGTGTACCGATAAGTTATAAGATATGTTTCAAGCTAAGCGTAAAAAGCAGCACGGGTTTAATCGGAGTGTAAGTCTGAAGGAGGACATCTGCGATCTTCGCATATAGGTGGGTGACCTGCTTAGGAAGGGTTAAATCACGATGAGTTTGCAACTCTCTGAATATGTAAAGAATGTAAATGTACGAGTTTTGTATATACTTAAATAAATGGGACTCGGGAATTTGTATGTATTGATATTATAAGAAACACCTTTACGGTGGTAGTTTTATTTGTATATGATATTTGGATTAAGTTATACATTTTTAGGCCTGATATCTGGAAAAAAAAAAAAAAAAAAAGGTAAAGGTCTGATATATAGTCTCGCCTTGGCTTAGGTTCGGATCACTTGTCCCGGGTTGGGCCAGAATCGAGTGTGACATATCTTGAAAGTCTTAAACCCCATTGAGGAGAATGCTAACTCAGGGATGATAGGAGGAAAAGGAAAGGAAAAGAGGAAGAAATCTAATAGCCCTGACCCCATATACCAGCTTAGGACCTCTGACGCATCATCGGCGCTGTCCATCACCCCTCCGGTCATTTCGTTTTCACGATGATGATCAGGCTCTGGGGCACGATTGGGGAATCTTGGCTAAGTGAGTGGGCCCGTCTGACCAATGGGACACAATTTAGGCCCCTATCGAAACAAGATTTGTGCTTGGGATCACAGTATTCTGATGATGGCCGTGAATTTGCCCTTGAGCAATGAAAATAAAGTGCAGGTGCGAGTAGAGCATAGTACATAAATGCTTAAAAAGAAAGTACGATTTTATTGGTTGCGCAAGCGTCATCCATCACGTATTTGTAACACCGGAATCAGGGTGTACGGTATGTGTAGTATGTCTTGGCACGAGAACTTCGTAGTATTTTAGTGCCATAATGAATTTTTGAAAATTGGTTTAAGAGTGAAATTATAAAATTTTCAAGAATTGCCTGACACTTTTGCAATTAAGGAAAGTGGATGGAGTGAAATTCCAGTGTAGATTTTAAAGGATAATAATAATAAATTCACAAGAAATAATTCGGGGGAAGTACCGAAAGTGCAGATGGATGTGAAAGCGGTGGCTAGATTAAGTTAGTCTTGCGAAATCTAGTAACCGAAAAGTTCGTTAAATTCGAGAACGATCGGAATATTTTATAAATTTTAGCGATGGGTTTAGAATGAAAGCACCGAAAGCGGGATTTGAAAAATCTCGAAAAATGACAAATATTTAAGAATATTCAATTATGATAAATAAAATTTTTCGAGGATAAAAATGGGCTTGAATGAGCAATAAAAATTATTTATCTAAATAATAAGAATAATAATTAAAGAAAAGAATAATAATTAAAGGATAAAAATAAAAGCATGAGGACGACGGTTTTTGAGAAGCGTGGGAAGCGAAGAGAGAGGTTTTTATTTTTTATTTTAACTAACTTTGTTTAACTTTCTCGGATCTACGGAATCGGATCGTAGGCGTTGATCAGGAGGCGGAAGGCAAAATTGGTATACGAAGAGCTACGCATAAGAAATCTGATATCTTAGCCTTTTGTCAAACTTTAAAGGAATTAGAAAATTTGTCTCGCAGCTGTTATTTTTAAGCCTAAAGGTTATATAATGACTTGAAATTTTCTTAGAATGAGTGAATAATAAATGGCTTCAAGTCCCAAAATTTTTAAAGTTGTGAGTTTGGAATTTTAAAGGAATTACAGATTGTGTTCGGACGGTCGGGCTGAATTGGGGACTGTTTTGAATGATTTGGGTTGAAATTTCAAAGTGTAGTCGAGACAGTCGGACGGAATTTTCGAAATCATTTCGGGTATTTTAGACTTTATGGAAAGTCCCCTTGGAGTCAAAAAGTTTATACATCAGGATAGTTTTTATGGGCGTTGTGTGTATGGGCATTTGGTCGATTCAGCGTCGTATTATAGATGTCCGGCCTCCGAATGGGATAGCACGTAAAGTTTTGTTAGAATCGAAGTTCATTAGTATAGTCACTTTGAAAGCCACAGTGTATGTTTTATAGTTAAAACGTTAAAGGCGAGGACATTTAAATGCTTTGTATATGGATTGTGTGGCTTAAATTTGAGAAATAAGGTGAGGAATTTAAGAGTGTAATGAGTTGAAAGAAATTAGTCGAGAAGAAAAGGTGAGTACTTTGAAATCATTTTCTAAAAGCGAAAGTGTTTAAATTCTGAGATTTGTAAAGTGCTTTGAAAATATAGTTTATAAAGCATTTTTTTACCTCCACGGTGTTGTTATACTCGTCAGAAAAGTTTGATTTCAGTATTTAAGAAACGGTTTGTCTGGTTTAGTAAAACCCACCAGATGGCACAATTCAGGTTACCGTCGGATGTATTTCGGATTGTGTATACATGAGGTTATGGGATAATGTATTGTATATTCTTGCAGTCGTGATTTGGGGGTTAGATCTAGCATATATTTATATAATTGGTACCAGCCCTCTGCACATTCGAGGTATATAGTTAGCCCAGCGACTTGATGCGTAGCGATGAGGTGTTGTTGGGGGTTTCCATCACCAGAGCATTTTGGTTTACCGAGGTTCCATTATGCTATATAGATCATGAGTGTTCCTTGGGACCATATTAGTAGGGTAGTGTTCGAGTTATTCTTAGATCTTGGGGTCAGGGTTAGAGGCATCACGTCTAGGTATTTCGAAATGGGCCCACGGTGGTTGAGTACTTGATTTCCGATATAGCACTTTCGAGATATTAACAGCGCGCCAAGCTTGATTTTGTGACGAAATAGTTTTGAAACGATTATCGAGTGGATTTTTCAGGCAGTTTTGATGGCGAGAAGCGATTTCAACAACAAAAATAGTTTTCAGAAATGGTTTTCATAGCAAAAACTTAGTTTTCTCATAAACAGTTTTACAACCATTTACATCTGCATGATTCCCCGCTTCATATTGGGAAGTCTGAAGCGTGACGACGGCATTTAAGAACTTATAGTACTCCACTTGTGACTGGTTTTGATACCGGTTTTGTTTTTTAAAATAGTTTTTTGGGATGCGAGGTGTTGATGAAAAGACCTTTCATACCAGATCTAAATCACTGAGCGATGTGTTTGTGATTATATATAAGATATGGGGTGTAAGTGCAAACTAGTAAGAAGATTGTAAAATGTGGCATTTTGTATATGTAAATATCTTTTTGTAAAATATGCATGCATGGTTTCAGAGGAAAAGCAGGTTGATAGAGAAGTATGTTTTGATTGATTCGTATCTTATATTTTGAGGAGGACAGGAGTCCTTTTATGATTATGTAGTTGGATTTTGGAAAATGTTGGGAGTGTAATTGTTTATATACGAGGTGATTTTGTATTTTGGAGCGACAGCCGTCTGTCGTTGTATCTTTGCCGGACGTTTTCATTAAATCCTGAGTGTGATTTTGATGAAAAGAGTGAATTTTATAACCGCGTTTTCCGAATCTGGGGTTTACTTGATTTTAACGGTTTAGCTTCTAAAGCGGCCTTTGGCGTTCGAGCGAGCTTGGTGCGGGGAGGATTGCGTGAGTGTGGCAGGCCTCTGTCCTTCAGGAAGGAGATTGCATCGACTTAGTATGCATGAGGCCGATTTTAAGGCGATAGTTCCCTGTTTTGCACGTTTTCCACAGTATTTCCTATAGAATTGTTTTTATAATAATGATTTTCCTATTGCAACCTATATTGTTTTGCTAAATCCTTGCATGCATCAAATATTGAAAAGTGTCACTGAATCTTTTAACTTTGAAATTCACAGCATTATCATCTGGGCAGTCGTGGGGTGATACAGGGACTTACAGCACCCGAGGCACCACGGAAAGATATGTGGGCACCTGAATCTGAAAATTGCTTCAATGAATCATTTTTTTGGGGAGTGTGGCGCGGACCCCCGGTGGCGGTACCTTGGCGATGGGTCAGGTTATATGGGTGTTCACGATGTACCCATGAACCACGGAAGCCTCAGGGAAGATGAGAGGGGCATGATAGAGAAACGCTCCCCAAATTAGGGGCTAAAACTTATGGTAGTGCCAGGCGACCAGAGGCGGGGGTACTTATGGTTAGATAGGGTTAGTGTTTCTATTATTATATGGTGATGTAGACATGAGGTCCTTTCCACCATAATTCTTTGGAAAAGGTAGCGGCGTGGACACGCGAGGTTCTTCGGCAGCGCGATAGAACCACGGGTTTCACCGTGTTTGCACGGATATAGCAAAAGCCCAAGCGGCGGCAATGTTGTAGAAAAGTTTGAGGCTGCACTAAGGTAGAAAGACGGAGTTTGGGTTCTAACTCGAGCGCGGCGGGCGATAGAAGAGGTGCTCGGCACTGAGCCAGGCGATGATAGTCGATCCCAGTAGAAGAAAGGAAAGAAATGGGCGTGGGTAGAGGCTGGCGGGACGAGGGTAGCATTCTTGCCAAGTTAGTTCAATCACCCGGCCGACCCGCGAGGAGGTGGTGATCGTGGGATCATCTTTTCCATTGTGCCCTACATGTTAGAGGAGGCATCTCGGAGAGTGCGGGATGAATATGACGAGGATGTTTCATTGCAGATTGAGAGTGCACAATAAGGATTGATGGTTAGTCAGCTGTAGAGACCTCTGCGAGGTGGAGTCTGATGCGCATGCCACTTTGGAGTGCCGGGAGATCCCACGTCGAGGTGGTAAGGGATGGATTAGGGCAAGGAGTGGCCCAATAACACCTGGTAGAAATTCAGTGAGTGCAGGAGGTAGAGGCGGTACCGATTAATGGTCGGATGGTAACTCTTAGTACTCGAGGCTAGGGTATTCTGATCCTACTGTGAGGAGCGGATCATCTGAGACATGATTGTGTGTTTTCAATTTCGATCATGGTGCATATCGTGGTGGACCCGGGAGACCCACTCATTCATTATTTTGTTACCATTCAGCAGAGGCACCGGATAAGTCCACTAACTATAGATGGTAGTATGTGGTGGTTTTAAGTACCCGATGGGATACTATGAGCGCTCAAGAAAGGATAGTTCGGGTAGATAGTTAACGGTGATCTTAGGAATAAGGATTTTCTAGCGGACTTGATGAGTGTTGGGTATCCGTGATTTTCCCGATACTATAATATTGGTATCGTGGTGGTTGTCAGGGCATAGAGCCACGCGGGTGCTATAGAAAAAGTGAGTTGGGTTTGACGGAGGGCGATTTTGATATTTCGAGGAATCGGAAGAGAGATCGCTGAGTGCTGCGTTATTTGCGCGGTAGCGCAAAATGCCCAGGAGGAAGGTTGCAGGGTTGTTGGCAGTGTAGTGGATAAAGAGTGAGGGGACACGGGTGGAAGAGACACATCTGTAGTCGAGAGAGTTCTGGGAGGATCTTTCGGATGATATTTGGGTTGCCCGGATAGAGAAATTGATTTAAAGTTTATTGAGACTAATTCAGGGCAGGCGAATATCCATTCCTCCATCTGGGTAGCCAGTGAGTTGAGAAAATTGAAGGCACAATTGGAGAATTGCTAAGCAGGGCTTCATCGGGCCTAATTGCCTCCATAGTGCGGGAGCTCAGAGTTCTCTTGTAAAGAGGTGGAAGCTTACGGTTGTGTATAGACTATCGACGGTGAATCGGGCAGCGATGCGCAACCGTGTCGAAACACATAAGTATGAATGAGCTATTTGACCTTAAGTGTTCTGCGCTGGATCTTCGGGTATATTCTAAAGATTGACTGGAATTAGGCCTGTGAGTTGAGTGCAGGAGAATGAGTGTTTCTAAGGCTGCCTTCGGAGTGAGATCTGATCCTCAGGAGTTCTAATGATGCCCATTCGGTTGACTAAAAATGCCCCAGGCTGCGTTCATGGATTTGATGACGGGGTGACCGATCGTCTATTAGATAGGATTTGTGATCGTATTCATGGTGACATTCTAGTGTACTCAAAGCGATCCGGAAGGGCATGCTGAGCATCTCAGATGGATTGTAGAGGCGCCGAGTTATACGCTAAGTTTAGTAGTGCAGTTTGGTTGGGCCAAGTAACTCTTGGGGTCATGTCATTTCGTGGAAAGTACATTAGTGTGGATCTCAGGAGGTGGCTATGAGTAATTTGGAAGCCGCCAAATGTTTAAAGTCCATGATTTCCTTGGATTGACGGTGATTGAGGAGATTTGTTAAGGGATTTTACGAAGATCGCATGCAGTTGACCCGATCTATTGAAAAGGATCGAGGAAATTCAGTGGTGGATACTTGCCGACATAGTTTTGAGGTGAGCCCAGTTAAGCGACAACTCGATGTGCCTCTGAATTAGGAAGGGGCTGGTTATGTGGTATATCAGTGATGCCTCAGACAAAGGTTAGGAGTGTGTTTGATGGGGATGGTAGAGTGATAGCTTATGCTTCGAGTGGGTTAAAGAAGCCACGACGGAACTACATAGACCCATGATTTAGAACTAGCGACATTGGTTTTTCGCTCTCTAAAGGTCTGGGGGCAGTATCTATACGGTGTTCTGTCGGATATTCATAGATCATAGAGCACAACGGTATATCTTCACTCGAGAAGGAAGCAACTTAAGGCAGCCGGTGGTTGGAGTTGATTAAGGATTATGATTGCGCGATAGAGTACCATCCGGGGAAGGCGATGCAGTGGCAGTGCATGCAGCAGGAAATAGGAGGGTTCCTATGCTTATCTGCGAGACAGTATATCTCCCATTTGATAGAGTTGAGATCTTTGGGAGTTCGGTTGCGGAATTAGGCGTCACGAGGGACACGATTGGCATCATTTTTATGTTAGTCTCGTGGATGCGTATCAGGAAGGTGAGGAAGCATGTTTCGGAGATGATTAAGTTGAGGGCGGTGGGGGGTGGTAGGAAACCGGAGTTCAGGATCGAGAGACGATCGGCGTAATGCGTTAGAGGAGTCGACGTGTGTACTGAAATATTGAACTAAAAGGGAAATCGGAAGAGGCTCACTCTTCGACATATGCAAATGCACCACGGTAACTTAAGATGTATCATACTCTAGGGGCATTATTGGTGGAAGAGCGTGAAGGAAATTGAGTTCGTATCCGGATGCCCTGGCTGTCGACGGGTAAAGCGAGCACAGAGAAGCCTGAGGAAGATCGGCCCCCTTGGAGTTCTGTATGGAAGTGGGATAAGATTCTTATGGATTTTTGTTCAGGGCTTAGAGAACTCGGAGAGCCCAAACAACGATGCCATATGGGTGATAGTGGATAGACTAACGAAATCGGCGCATTTTCCGCCCGGTTAAGCGTGATGACCGTTAGACGAGATTATTTGATTATGTGGAGGAGATAGTTAGATTACATGGTGTTCCTATATTGATAGTCTCAGGCCCGAGACCCCCAGTTATCTGAGATTTTGGTCGGTTTACGAGGATGCCATGGGGACTCGATTGTACTTTAGCCGCGACTTTCCATCCTCGGGCCCATTGGTCGATTAGAACTATTCGAGCCCCAGAGGATATGCTTAGAGCATCTTGCGTGATAAGTTTAAGGGAAGTGGGATATGCATTTATCTCTAATAGAGTTTGCCTCTGACAACGATTATCGATCGATATAGGCATGGCTCCATTTGAAGCATTGTATGGCGGAGGTATCGTACTCCAGTATCTTTGGGATGAAGTAGGAGAGAGGCTGATAGGCCCGGAGTTGATCACGGGTGCCGCCCAGATAAGATCCAGTTGTTCGAGACATACTCAGGAATGTGAGGGACGAGACAGAGAAAAGTTATGCGGGATATGCCAAATGGCTGTAGGGATATACAGTTTAAGGTGGGCGATAGGGTGTTCTCGAAGTTTCCCCCTTGGAAGAAGTGTCCTCATGTTGGAAGACGAGGGCGGGGCCCGGATACATAGGGCCGTATGAGATTATTTCGAGTGGGACCCCGGTAGCATATAGATTAGACCTTCCTCGAGTTGTCTAAGGTTCATAATGTATTTTAAGCCGTATCCATGCTCAAGCAGTGCATTCGAGATCCTCCATGTACTCGAGAGGATGTTGTTGGAACTAAAGGGTTAGTTGACTGTAGATGACCCGATCACGGATAGTAGATCGTGAGAGCAAATTTTGCGAATAAGGTCATTCGGATTGGTGAAGTTTTATGGGAATCATGGGATTAAGAAAGGAGGCTGCGCGATGGGTCGGAGGCTCGAGATGCGCGATCCCGATATCCTCGGTTGTTTTTCGGATTAAGCCTCCTCTTTATATTAGTTTGGTTCATTTCGAGGAATGAGAATGTAGGAGAGGGAGGATTTGTAACACCCAGTCCAGGAGGGGGTGTACGGTATGTGTAATAGATATGTGCGCGAGAACTAGCCCAATTATTTTAGTGTCATAATATAATTTTTGAAAATTGGTTTTAAGGGTGAAATTATAAAATTTTCAAAAGAATTGTGGCTTGAGTGGGAAAAGTGAATGGGTGAAATCCCAGTTATGGAATTTTAAAAGGATAATAATAATAATAAATTACCAAAATAGTTCGGGAAAGTCTCGAAAGTGCAGATGCTCGGATGGCTGAAACGGCTGCTTGTAGTTAAGTTACAAGTCTTCACGAAATCTAGTAACTGGAAAGTTCAGTTCAAGGTCGGGACGGTCGAATATTTTATAAATTTTTAGCGTAGGGTTTAAAATGAAACATGGCAAGAGTTTAGAAAAATCTCGAAAAATGACACAAATATTTAAAGAATATTAAATTTATGATAAATAAAATTTTCGGGATAGAAATAGACTGAATGGGGCAATAGAAATTATTTATCTAAATAATAAGATAATAATTAAAGAAAGAATAATAATTAAAAAAAGGATAAAAATAAAAACGCAGGGACGAGACGGACAGAGAGCGTGGGGAGCGAAAGAAGAAAGGTTTTATTTTTATTTTCTTTTTTGTTTCTTCTCTTTAGATACACGGAATCGGTTGCTGGCGTTCGTCGGACGAGAAAGTGAAATTGAATACAGCGAGAAATTTCTGGCGTAGATAAATATGCAGCCTTTGTCAAACTTTAAAAGGTAAGAAAATTTATCTACTTGTGTTATTTGGCCTAAAGGTTATATAATGGCTTGAGAGAGGTACTAGCTAGAAGGCAGTGAAGGTCGAAAACTTAGATCGATTTTTAAGGCGGGTTTAGGAATTTTTAGGAATTTTGGAATTTGTGTTCGGACAGTCAGTGAATTTCGGGTTGTTTGGGATGGGAGGGCTGGGTTGAAATTTCGGGGAGTGTAGTCGAGGACCAGTCGGACGGAATTTTCGAGAAATGTTTCGGGTATTTTAGACATAGGAAAGTCCGCGGAGTGGTTGCTTCATCCCGGATAGTTTTTATGGGGCATTTAATGTGTATATGGACATTTTGGTCAGATTTCATCATATTATCGATAATATTATATCGAATGATTCAAGCGCATTAAAGTTTTGTTAGAATCGAGTTCGTTCGATATAGTCGCGCCGAAGCCACATTGTATGTTTTTATAGTTGGCGATTGGCGGGGGCATTTAATTACTTTATTGGATGTGTAGGCAATTTGAGCATCCGACGAGAATTTAGAGTGCTTGACAAGATTTGAAAGAAATTAGTCGAGAAAAATGTGAGTACTCAAAATCATTTTCTAAAACGAAAGTGTTTAAATTACAAGTTTGTAAAGTGCTTTGAAAATATAGATTTATAAAAGCGTTTTTTACCTCCCACTTGTTATACTCGGCCCGAGAAAAGTTTGATTTAGTATTTAAGAAGCCGGTTGGCACAGTTTAGCAAAACCTAGATGGCAGAAATTTCGGTTTCGGTGAGGATATATTTGGATTATTGTATGGCAAGGTTATGTGATATTATGACTGTATATAAATTCGGCAATTTGGGGTTAGATCTAGCATATATTTATATAGTGGGTAGCCCTCTCTGCACATTCGAGTGCTATATAGTTAAGTGTGTGACTTAATTACATAGCGATGAGGTGTTGGTTAGGAGTTGTCGCGGGCGTTTTGGTTTGGGGTTCGGGTTTATCTTTATGTAGATGCTGGCCAGGTGTTCACTTGGGACCATATTAGTAGGGTAGTGTTAAGGGGTTCTGCCCTCTGGGTACCGGAGTTCAGGATTCAGGGCATCACATTAAGAATTATTTTCGAAATGGAGCCCACGATGGTTGGTGCTTGATTTCGGTATTGCACTTCGGTCTTAACCGCGACGGTTTAATGGCGAAATGGATTTTGAGCGATTTCGGTAGCAAAGCAAAATTAGTTTTCAATACAAGAGTGCAAAACACCTAACAACAAATAGTTTTTGTAAATGTTTCTTCATAGCAAAACTTGGTTTTCATATAAACGCTTTACAACCATTTCTCAAGCTGCATTTTTCATATCAGAGGTACAATGCAGACAAAGCAAAGATTTAGAACTTATAGTACCCACTGAGCCCGTTTGGCCTGCGCTTCGTTTAAAATAATTTTTCAAAAGTGTGTTGAAACCGAAAGACCTTTCCAGGATCCTAAGTCCTAGACGATGTGTTGTGATTATATATAAGATAAGGTGTAAATTAAAACTAGTAAAAGTTAAAATGTGGCATTTTGTATGTAAATATTTTGCAAATATACGCATGGCTTTGTTAAAAACAAAGGCGATGAAACTGTTTGATTTGATTCGTATCTTATATTTCGAGGGGATGACCGTGCATTCCAGATTGTAGTCGATTTTGGAAAATATTGGGAGCGACTGGTTATATACGCGATTTTAGATTTCGGGGTCAGACCAATCGTAGTCGTGATGTCACGGATTCTAAATCAGCGATTATGTGGTGTTTGAAAATTTTATAACCCACGCTTCCTATCAATGGCCAAAGAAGCTTTAACTACTAGCTTCATAGAATCCTGTCACGAAATAGTCATCGGGAGGTTACCGGAGTCACGGGCGATTTCCCCGTCACTGGGGAAGGGGGTCTGGCTAACATTCATTACATAATTGACAACCAAGCGTCAGATAAAACGACAGGTCGTTCGTCCGAATCATATACAGAGTAGAGACCAAAGAAGAACCAGTAGCAGGAGTCGAAGAAGAAGAAGAAGAACAAGAAATAGTAGCAAAATCGCCAAAAAAAAAAAAAAAAGATGGAAAGGAGGCTCAAGAAGAGCAAAAGCCCCACTGATTTGACGGGTGTCCTGATATGAGGGAGTCCATTCAAGTTTTAGAACCACCCAAAGGCCGCCCAAAACACTCCGATTCAGCTTCAAACCATGCATCTCTTCCGCCCAATTCATGCTTGAAAGTACACTCAAATAATCGATCACAATCATCCTTCATTCCATAATCCCCACCTCGATTCTCAGCAACGTTTAACTATCCTTCATGCCGAGCACGCGTGATAACCAGCGACGACGAACTCCGTCACCCTCTAGCATTTTATAAGAATCCTCTACTCAGCCACTGTCCTCGTCACCCTAAATTTTATAGCAACCTCCTACCTCAGATCAACTCAAGCGACCGTATGACATCTAATGCATTTTCAAAAAGAAAATTCAGACAAATTCAACAAGATTGATCAGAATCGTTCCCCACATATGATGGTCAAGAGGTCCATTTCACTGGGACGACATCGCCTCCCCAACAGAGTGGGGGCATCAGGCGTTTTCAGGCTCGACTCCAAAGTTCTTTAACTAAGAAATCTCCTTTCGACTGGGCGCCACATGCCAAGAGTCTCTTTAGCCTGTAGGCCATGGTTAGCTCTGGCCCATCATGTCCGCCCGTAAGCCCAACTTGGGAGCCCCAAATCCGTGATACCCTCCTATACCAAAGAAGGGTCAGCACTCCACCTGACGCCATTTTCCCGGCGCTTTATCTAACAGCTGGCCGATGAACAGCAAGCCCCAGGAGATCAGACTATCCCATGCCCGCATGACCAAGACGACAACCCCTTCTGGTCCCCGTGATTCTAAATGCGCCCCACTTTCTCTTCCTCTCTAAAAGAGCACTAGTCTCCATCCGCGAGATACGCACCCTTAATGCCTCCTATCTCCGTCTAAAAGAAAAATGCAGTTCTCGTCCGCAGATATGCATCACCTTCTCCTTCCGCATTCAAGGAGTCATCCACTTTACCACAAAGAGCTGATCCCCTTCCCTCCCTAATAAAAGGAAGCCACGACACTGCGGACACAGCATTGACAAAATCATTCCAAAACCCTCAATCTTAAAAAGGAAACGACAGAGATCTAACTCGAAGATTTGGTAAGGACGGCGAGACCCCATCGCCGCTCTGGGCTTATCTGCTTTTGGGACGCATGTATCGACGACGTTCGACGGCCCAAATGACCAAAACTGAAGAGATCACAATCCTCCCATGTCGGACAAGATCGTATCAACGTCTCGATTTCCATCTCCTTCATCCTCATAGTCATCGTTGCCTGATCGAGAGATATAATAGAACAATGAGGGAAGGAGGAGCTCCTAAAACGTCGGACCTGGTACCGGTACCTAGTACTGATTGCCACGTAGCATCGCTATTTGATTGTTCTTGAACTTTGACTGCACTGTTAAAGTTTCATAGTACTTTCTTTTAGTTCGAATTTTGAATGCTTTTAATGGAAGTAAACTGAAAGGGAAATATTATGGAGTTTTGTCACAAAATAGTATTTTTAAAATAAGATGCCTTAAACTAGTGCATAGTTTTGGCAGAGCTAGAATTTATCATCAAAGTATAGATTAACAAATAAGGGAGGTAGCCCAGTAGGTTTTAGTGATCTACCAGTTTGGGGATATGTAGGGGAATGGTTTCGCTCTTATTCAGGGACAAAAGTCAATATTATGACGGGGCTATATTATCGGCCAATCAAATATAGTCTTTTCAATTAGAGTTTCATAGCTCAACCATACCCAGCAGTTAGAAAACACTTTTATCGGCCAATCAAATATGGTCTTTTCAGTTAGGGTTTCATAGCTCAACCATACCCAGTAATTAGACAATAAGAGTTTCCATTATTATAAGTATGATTGTGACTTTTTTTTAACAAGTTGAACATAAATGACTAAAGGTATTTGGGACCGAAAAAGGTCCTATGGACAAAGTGAAGCATACGCCCTGAAAATCAAGGGCAGGTTGATACTATTAGTATGGACTAAGATGTGTTTGGGCCAGTGGACTTAGACAAATAACTTGATGAGGACACCTCAGTTTTGGGCTAGCAAGAGCAAAATGCTCAACAACTCGAAAATAAGCCCGTCAAACGTGAGAGGAAAACCACCTGATGGCATTGGGATTACGTTCAGTAGATTCCAGCAGTTTCTAGGGCAAGAAATTCTTATAGCATCTTCTCGTGATTTGTAAGAGAGAGGGAAGAGATACTTTTGTGGAGGGGAGTGGTTGTAGAGGGGAATTATTTTTTTAGTGATCAATTTGATTTTCTTCCTCTGTATTCTTCTTCTTGGAAATACTCTATTTCTACCCATTCTATTTCGAATTTGGAGTTCTACACTGCTCGAAGAGTGCTTTCCCACGTATATTGCTATGTTGTGCAGGAGTGCGTATCAATTGGTGCTTACTGGTGTTTCTCATGGCGGACCAGGTATTAGCCGTTACTACATTGTAAACTCAGCTGGACAGTCAGACACTTGCTGTACACAAAACATTGCAACAATACATGGCCACGGTCGATTCAGGACTAGAAGATCTTCGTTCTCAGGTTACTAGTGTTTCTGGAAATTTGTCGAGTAGATCGTAGAAATTTGTACCCCCTTCTTCGGAAGAAGCTCCAACCCTTGCCGATACTCCCTTGAGTTTTCGTTCCATGCAGTTGGAGGTCCTAAAATTCGATGGTATCGATCAGTCGGGTTGGGCATTCCGTATTGATGATTTTTTTTTATTTTCATGGCACTCCCGAATCCACTCGTCTCCGTATAGTCTCCTTCCACTTAGAGGGAAAAGCCTCTCCGTAGAGCAATTCTATTTACACCCTATTCATTTTTCTCTACACCCCATTAAAAGAGACAAACAGAAATACAAAGGCAAGTGCTACATGAGCAGATAAATAAACAGAGTATGTAATTTCCTTTGCTGTACCAGTGGATGAAGGCGACATCCTGCTTTCTGACTTGGAAGGATTTTTCTTCAGAAATTAAAGTTACGTTTTGGGGCATCCCTCTTTGAGGACCATCAGGGCAATCTGTCTAAGCTTACTCAGCGGACTACTGTCGCTGAATTCCAATCGGAATTTGAGGAGTTGATGAACAAGGTAACGGGTATATCAGAACCTCTCTTGATCTTTTTTTATGAGTTAATTTATTTACACCCCCATCCATTTCTACAATCCCATTAAAGATGTGATGAAAACATGAACACAAAAGGGAGACTGTAATAAGAGAGAAAACGTAATAAGAAATAATTTCTCTTTTATATCATGTCAGCGAACGGATATCTGGGTCTGGGAGCTTTATCGTCTCGACCTACTTCCCTCCTGTGCTTCGCTTCTTGCCTACGCGAAATAAATTCCTAGAAAACAAATAAGTGACTTAAAGCCGGGCCATAAACGAAGAATGAAAACAGAAAATATAAAATGAAATAAAATAAAGTTTAAAAATGAAATCAAAACTAAGCCTTTAGTGTCAGTAAAAATAAATAAAATGAGACTAAAGGCCAGACAAACAAGACTTAGTATAGGATTTGATTAAACATCAAATATTTAAGATTGGTATGATTTTCAGATATTTTAAGAAAAAAGAATGGGAGAGAAAGTGCTAGAACTTTTTCGGTTATGAGAGAGGGAGAAAGATTAATGGTTTTTACTCCATGAAATCAAGGATTAAGGTGATTAAAATGAAAATGAAGATTGATATTGAAAAATAAAATATTTAAAGGTAAGAAATCACATCCTAACTTTTTTTAATGTTGTGTTTGCTTAGAAAGTTAACCCCAAGTTTCTGTATAAAACGATGTCGACGTTTATTTTACTTTTTGCATTGTTTCTAAGCTTGTTATACATTGTTTCTTTGACGGCACTGGGCACTTTTATAAATGAAATGTCGCTTTGCGAGACAGCAAGGAAATTTTCTAAACCTAATGCTGTTTTGGCCATAACTGATCATCACTCATCCAAATTAAGCGATTTAAACTGTGATAAATTGCACTTGCGAAACAAATATCTTTAAATAAGTATATCCAAATTGATTCCATTAGACCTAAATTGCCAAAGTGAGTGCTCTGTTTTCTAAGCACTGTCCACCTGATAATGGGGCCAAGGTTTGCATCGCTGAGATTTAGGTCATAAGTCGAGTTTCACTCATCTAGATTCAAATTCTAAAACTAGGACTTTTAGGAGAACAAATCTCCCCGAAATAAGCGTAACTAAATTCGATCTCATTGTACCTTAAATTCATCAGCGACGTTATGTTTTCTAGTCAATTCCTGATGTTTCAATACTGGGTATTTAGCCATAAGTCAGCCACCTATCCAAATCGAAACAGATTCAAATTTCAGAAACTGGGACTCTTTGCAGAACAAATTTTCGAATAAGTGTATTCAAATTAGACTTCATTAGGCCTTAAATTCGCTTAAAGGGAGCTTTATTTTCAGGCAAATTCTGGTTATGTGTTGAAATTAGAATAATCCCGATGTTTAGACATATCTGAGCTTTGTGTCCAATCAATGATTCTAATTTTTGAATAAAATGATTTATAGAGGAAGAAATTATCTCAATAAGTCAAAATATGACTCATTCTGCTCCTCGTAGTACCCTTATGTCGGGTTGCCGCCGGCAGAAAACAACCCTAACTGTAAAACCCAATGTCGCCAACTCGTTATTTTTCTCTAATGTGTATTGGAATGGGGGTCGGCGAGGGAGGAACCTAATCGATCGAGATCCTGAGGATTGGAATCAAAGTGCAACAAGCTTTTTGGTTTGTTCTCCACTTCTTTCTCTCTAATTCCAAAGTGTTTGAATGATTACAAAATGATTTATAAGAAAAAAACATATTGATTTGTTTTAATTAATTTGAGGCAATTGATTGTGAAATGTCACAGATGTCCTCTTCTGTACCTACACGGATGAACACTGCAAGTGTTTTATAAATACTTAAATTGAAATGTGATACGCACTTCACTGCATTCCACATTTACGTAATACATATATCATAAAACATATGTCAGAGTTTACTTATACAAAATTCTATAACAATGTTTTCATGTATATAATTTCAGAATCTAACTTTCATATCTCCTGCAGCCGTAAATATAATATATACAAGGAGGCAATTCGAGGGTGCCAACATCGTAACAAAAATGCATCGGTTTCTTATGCTGTACTTCTTATTCATCATTCGGGATTCTTATCATTTAATTTCATGTATCTTATTATTCAAACATATTAGCATTTGGCTCGCATAGACCTTAATACCGAACGAGACATAGTACAACAAGTACCAAGGTACCGCATACCGAACATGCATGCCCGCTCACACAGGCTGCCAGAAGACTAAAGAAGAGCGGTCGGTTAATCGATCGAGACTTGTCTCGCTCACAGAAAGAAGCGCCAGAAGACTAAGTAGGAGTGCCGGAAGACGATAAAAACGCACCGCTCACGTGAATGGCCGCCGTATCACTACAGGAGTGTCAAGCACCAATCAAAGATGCTACATTCACTATTCTGCCTTAAGAATACATACAATTATACGAATTTCTAACTCCTCGCTTTATCATTCTTAATCCCATTAGCAAAAAGAGGCAAGAAATAATGTTTGCCCAAATTTCGCCTCGTGCTATACAAAATATTTTTCATAACAACTTTTTATACTTCTTGGTACGAACTTTTCATTCTTATTAGGTCCCTATTAATCCAATGAATAATTGTTAGAATTAACGGAATAGAGGAACTAAAACAGAGCTTACATGTACGCCTAGGCGGAGAGGTTCGCCTAGGCGAAGCACTGCTCTAGGCGGACCAGAAAGTTCAGAAAACTTGACCTCGGGTTTGCCTAGGAGAAGGTATCTCCACCTAGGCGGAGCTCTAAGCCTAGGAGCGTGACTCACGCCTAGCGCAGGTGTCGAGCAGAACAAATAGCGTTTCGCCATTTCGGGCCGAAACTCTTCAACCAAAAACACATCCAAACAAAACCATATAAAATCCACTTAACCAACCAAAAACACATGTATCGGGAAGTTAAGTCAGTATTTTCCTAACCCAACTTAAACAAAGTATTTCCAATACCAAAGTTTCCAAACAATTCCAAACTAATATCCTTACTATATTCCTTACACAATATTTCCTAGCTTAATTCGAACTTCTCCCTCCTTCTTTCCTTCTTCCTTCTTTCTCTTTTCTCCTCGCCTTTCTCTCTTCTTTCTCTCAAACGGAAATGCCCTAACTCTCACCCAAACGGGATTTTTCTAAGGCCTTTTTTGGCCTTATCATGTTTTGATTTAATCTTTTCCTTTCATTTTAGTCCTTCATTTTCTTTATTTGCAAATATAACTTTACCAATATTTACTTAAGACATATCTTCGCGTTAAGGACCCCTTGGGTCATCATTTTATAATTTACCATTTTATCCTTGGCTTTTGTATTAATCCCGACTTTATCCTTTTTCTTAATTAGCATTTATATTCCAAAAAAATACAAATTTTACTTTTCTTATACTACAAAAATGAAATAACTACTAAGGTCTAATTTCAAAAGCATAAGTACAGATCAACAGTGCACCGAGACAAGCAACACAAACTATGGTAGACAGATGTCAGAAGTCAAAGAAGGGCATATGTGCAATGAAGGCAAGTGGAAGAGAAAGATGCATAAGATGATATTGGTAATTTCTATATCTTGAGATTATCAGACATGCATTGATAGATCCGTGTTCAACCCACTCTTATATTTGTACTACCATTTCGAGTCTGGGGTAGTTTACCAAAGAGTAAACCTAGCATGAAAAATTTAGTCAGTATAGTGTCATTGTGATAGAGTTTATAGAGATCGGGCCCCATCAAAATACGAGGTACGAAGCCGGAGATTTGATCGAGTTGTCATTTAGAGAGTTTCATGTGATATCGGGATGGATCAAGTTGTCTCGACACCAAGTGGTAGTTGATCAGAATGAAGAGAGGTGGCCTTAAGGACACCGAGTGGCGAGGAAGTGACTTTTATCGCATGAGAGGTCGAACCACTTAATGTGATATCCATTCGCACGCTAGAACAATGGTTCGAAAAGGGTGTGCTCTTATTCGTGTATGTGATTGATACTAAAAAGGTGGAGCCTAGCTTATTAGGACACCCCTACGCTTAGATTATTCTGATGTGTTTCCAGAGGAATTACCGATTGCCTTCACAGTAGATTAGTTTCAGAATCGACGCTGTTCGAAGTATAGCGCCTCGCATCCATTACACCGCATGTATCGACTCCAGTGGAGTTAAAAGAACTGAAGCCTCATTGCAAGAGTCGTTAGGAGAAGGGATTTATTCGCTCGAGTGTATTACCAATGGGAGCTCCAGCGTTTCGGTTAAGAAGAAAGATGCAGACACTTAGGTCAGGTGTTGACTATAGCAACTAATAAGATGACAAGAAGAACAAATATCCGCTACACATGATGACGACTGCTCGACCAATCGAAAAGTCGCAAGTGTCTTTCAAGATCGGGACCATACGGGCATCGCCACATTAAGGATGGATGTGCATGACGCCGCTAAATTACTAAGACGACATTATGAGTTCCTCAGAATGCCGCTTCTCGGGCCGACAAACGCACCTACCTAATCTCACGATCACGAATCGCGGTTTTTCGATCGTATGTAGATCAGTTTGTCGTGGTGTTTATAGATGCCATCCTTATGTATTCAAAGGATCTGGAAGATCATGATACACACCTTTGGGTAGTGCTAGAAACCTTAAGAAAGGAACAGTTATATGCAAAACTAAGCAAATGTGAATTTTGGTTGAGAGAAGTGTCCTTCGACACATTATATCGAAGAAGGAATTCGAAAGGGATCTAAAGAAAATAGAGGTGATTATTGAATGGAAACCACCAAGAAAATGTCACTTGCCAAGACAGCTTCGTGATTATGTTACTACGTATGTTCGTAGAAGGGGTTTTCGATGACTACGGCCCGACGACAAGATTGCTCCAAAAGAATGTGAGATTTAAGTGAGGCAGCGGTTGTTTAATTTAAAAGTTGAAAGCATTCTTAATCGAAAGTAACCTGGTTTACCAATGACTTACCAGAAAGCATGTGATTTCAGTTTACGCTTCATTAAACGGACTCAATGTGTCATTACGGAAGAGGGTAAAGTGGTAGTTTATGCTTTAAGGCTGTTGAAGCCACATGAAAAGAACTACCCTACGCATGATTTGGAATTGGTCGCCATTGTGTTTGCATTGAAAATATGGAGACACTATCTTTGTGGAGAAAAGTGTTTCATCTACACTAATCACAAAAGTCTTAAGTATTTGCCCTCATAACGAGAGCTTAACTTGAGACAACGTAGATGGATGAAATTGATCAAGGATTATGATCAGGATCACTACCATCCTTGAAGGGCCAATGTGGGTGAGCAAATGCTTGCGTAAAGTCGCGACAAATGCTTCGAGCGCAAACGCTTCATTTGTCATTATCGATGACTGCAATAGTAGCGCAATTCGATGCTAGAAACCGGATTTGTTAAATCGAAAGTGTTAGAGGCACAAAAGATTGATGAGAAAATCACGTAATTGTGTCAATAGAGCGTAAAAGAAACCAAATTTACAAATAAAGACGATGGATTCAGACTATAAAGATCGGGTTTGTGTACCCAATGAGGATGAATTGAAGAAATCCATACTTAAAAAGGCACACGGTGGATCGTTTGCTATGCATCCTGGTAGCACAAAAATGTATCAGGATTTAAAGACTTCATACTGGTGGTCCGGACTAAAAAGAGATGTATCGGAATTTGTGACTAAGTGTATGGTGTGTCGTGCGAAGGCGTAACACAAGTCTCTTCGAATTATTGTACTTATATTAAAATACCCGAGTGGAAATGGGGACCGAATCAAGAATGGATTTTGTGGCTCCAAGTTACTATGATGTGAAGAAAGCATGACTCGCTTCTTTAGGTCACGGTAGACAGATCGATCAAAGTCGATCACTTCCTACCGCTGAGAACCTAATTCTTCACTCTCGGCTGTCAAGTGCAGCCTTTACATAAGGGAAATAGTTCAAGCACGGGACTCCAATATCATCATTAAATAGAGATCCGAGGTTTACCTCGAGATTTCGGGGAAAGCCGCAAGAGGCTTCAGTACTCGGATCAATTTCGAAGACAACGTTCCAATCGACAAACTGATGAACAATCGTAAAGAGTGATCCAAGTGTTGGAAGATATGCCGAGAAGCCAGCGACGTATCATGAGGGTAGTCGATAGACACATTCCTCTAGTTGAATATGTGTAAACAATAGCTTCTAATCGAAAGTATCGAATCGGGCCTTATGAGGCTCTCTAACAAGAAAATGCGTAACATCATCAGGTTGACCGAGTTAAGTGAGAAGAAGATAATTGGCCCTGATTTGATTCAAAAAACAGAGGAAAAAGTGAAAATGGTTAGAGAAAGATTGAAAGTGGCCACGGATAGACAAAAATCCTATGCCGACATGAGAAGAAATGATATTCATTACGAGATCTAAAAAAAGTTACTGAAAGATAGCCTCGAATAAGGTACGAGATTTCGGGGAAAATGGCAAGTCGGGTCCCCAGGTTCATTAGGTCATATGAGGTGATGCAGAGCGGATCTAAGGGCATATAGATTAGCTTACCTCCCAGAGTTGGAAAAATTCATAATGTTTTCCATGTGTCAATGTCGGTGAGGTACAAGTCGAGACTCCATCGCATGTAGTCTCTTTCGGGAGACGCATTGAATCAGACCGATTTGACGATAAAGAGGAGCTGGCTAGAGATCTCGTCTATAGCGAAAGAGTCGCAAAAGCAAATCCCATCGGGTAAAAGTGTGTCAGCGGAGAAACCAGCCACAAGACCAGTAGCTACGTGTGATAATCTCTTTATCCTCAATCCACACACTTAAACCCTGTCAACCCACGGAATACTGTGATGCTCCAACCCACCCGACATTCACAAAAATCTAAAGGTAGTCTCCTTGTACAGGCTCCACCAAAATACAAACCCATTCAAACAGCTCACAATGACCAAGACAGGTCCACATGCGTAGTAATGGGAGGACGGCCACCACCCCTCGCATCAACATCACAAAATATATCCAAAATACATCATAACTATCTATACAACAAGAGTTAATAAATTACTTTATACAAAACATATATATTAAAATTACCACATTCTGTCACATGTTATACAAAATCAAAGCCACAAGCCTGGCCATTACAAAGTCTAATGCTGGCCATCATCATGATCGACCTCGGGTATTCCAAAGTGGTATTCCACGAATAAATATGAAGCTCAGAATGGAGACCTCCCACATGGCTTACCTCACCGGCTTAATATGCAATGGTCGATAATCAAACATTGCCATCCAAGAACATACCCATGTTCAATTAAATGCCCAGATGCCATGAATGAGACTCGACCACCATGCCCCATGTACCGAAGTTTCCATCGGCCCATCACTCAATATGTTGAGGTTATATCCCAGTCACTCAACGACTGCCTCATGTATACGCTTAATCGTGACAACCTGTCACTGCATTACTAATGACCCAAGTATCGAGTCTTCAACGGCTTCATTACCCAATGCAAAGGTGTCACGGGCAACAAATCCTAAGTCAACCCGACTCCTATCACACACCTAATCCGTGACACCCCAAAATCAGTCCGTTGACTACCCGTCAACCTACGGAACATCAGATGTCTGGGACCTTTAATTCCTCTCACGAAAATCGGCAACTTCCTTCAGACGGGGAGCTCTACCCAAATATAAACCTGTCCCAACAATTCAATATAACATTTATATGAGTGAAAAACCCGCCTCAGCTCCATACTAATATACTCATCAACATACCAACTATATGCCATAGTTTCAAGAGTTAGAATTTTACTCTTATACAACATATATTAAAAGTTTAAAACATTATAATACATGTACTACATCATAAAACCAAAGCCACATCCCGGCTTTCTTCTAAAGCGGTCTCTATGATGAGCCACATGGTTCGCAAGCGCCCCTTGTACCTAAAATAATATAATTCCTCGACAGGTGAGCTAATGCTCAATAGTGGACCACCCTATGGGTTACTCCACTTAAGCGCATACGCAATGCCCAGCAAACACACATCCGCCAGGGGACTCGCTGATCCTACTTTAACGCCTAAATGACCAACCCACATCCCAAGTGCTCACGACCCTCACACTCGCTAAGCCATGTATGAGGAAAACATATTTTTCAAACAATTCTCGCAGTTAAACTATACTATCGAAGTATCTAAAAATATAGACTATCTCTCCCAGCGAATGTGTTGAGAACCTTCCGAATAGTCATGGTCCTCATCCAATGATATGTCGGACCGTCTCCAACCCCATTCTCCGAAATTCATCATGCGTAAATCTCTTCGTAAACGTTTTGTTTTTCTTTCAATTTTTCATGTCATGCACTACCTAATTTAAAGTTACCCCAACAGTGATACGGGATGATTACGCCATTTCAAACAATATATACAACACATGCAAATATACCATCATGCATATATTTACATAATTTACAATTACACCACATGTAATTCAACAATATCAACCATCACCCAAATTAGCTCACTTGAACTAATCACTATTCCATTTCTAATGGCCTACACCCACAATTATATTCTATATAATTTTGACATCATGTTAACACATCAAGCATCAACCTATTAATTTCTTTGATCAACCAACTCAAGCCACTCACATCAAACAATTCCAATGCCAAAACACATGGACATTTATGGTCCAATCCATACAAACTGGGACTATTTTTACAGTCCCAAAACAAAGCAAGTGGGCTGTCCACGTGCAGCCCACTCCTCCTACATCGGTTCCTCTGGTGGATCGAATTTCCATGGCCATTCCCGGCCCCACAGCTACCAAGCCGACAAAACACAATTTATTGCATAAACCCACTTAGTCATTCAAACAAAGGGACTACACCGGCCTAAAAATGAGATTAAAAAATTCCCACAACTTGGTCCCATGTTTTGGGACCGATCAAACGGCCCCTCACGACCTCAAACAAACTCAAACATTACAAAACACTTAAATAAAGTGTAAAACAAGTAGGATGAAACCCCTACCTCACTGAGTTTGTCGAAACTCCTTAAAACTGGAGCCCACACGTAGGCCTCTTCGCGTAGAGCAGCTTTCCTTCTTGTCCTAAAGAATTCCGACGGTCGGATTTGTCGGAAACTTAGAGAGAAGCTTGATACTCTCTCACTAGATGATGAGTATCTTAAATACTCATTTTATCTCTATGCTTTAGTTATTTTTTCTAGTGTCTTTATGTTAAATAAGTGCCCTAATGCACTAAAAGTTCACTCCATTGATCAGCCATCCATTCGTGAAGTGTAAAATTATGTGGAAAATCGCACAAAAGCAAATGTGGAGAGGCTACTGAATTTTGACATTTTCAGACATCATATGAGCTCCCTATTGCATCAAGCCATATATGTATGGATTCTACACTTCAAGAGCTTTCTGTGGATACTACAACACCAAAATTGGAGTTCGAACAAAGAAGTTATGTTCCAAACTCAAGAAAATCAAGAACATTGTAGCACCTTCAAAGCAGGAGAGGCTACTGTATTGACGTTTTCATAAATCATATGAGCTCATATTATCAAGTCATATATGGATAGATTCTTACACTTCAAGAGCTTTCCAATCTGCGTACTCAAGAACAATCTAAATCGGTTCGTATGACAAAGTTATGGCCTTAATAAGTCATAAAAACAGGATCGCAAAGAACGTCGCGACGTTGAGAACCGCCAACGTCGCGAATGCTGGGTAAACAGAGCATCCCACGCGACGTTGCTTACCCACGCCACACGGCTCTGGGTTGGCTCGGGGTGATTTTAGCCCATTTCTGAGCCCATAATGGAGGGGTTTTTAAGCTCAAACCCAAAGAGACGAAAAGGAGGCGTTAGGGCTCTGAGGGAGTGGACTTTCATTCACACTTTGGGACCAAAGGAGGAGGTTGGGAGTCGTTTTTAAGATTTGGGAGAAGATCATGAGATTTGTGGAAGAAAATCCGAGACCTCACCATCATTTGATCATTATAGTTTCTTCTCCCTCTTTTCTCATGTTTTATCCTAAGTTTATGATGTATCAAACTCATCATGCTTTAAATTGTAGATCTAGGTTCTTGTCAGATATTGAACATGTTTATATATATTTGTTAATGTCTGCTTATTGTTTCTTAGAATGCACCTCTATTGATTCATACTTGGTTCTATTTACATATTGATTAATTAACTTCAATGTGGTGAGTGGTTCTTGCAAGATCCGAGAAGGAGTAAAGAACTGGGATATTGATGAATCAACCTAATTAGCCCGGCAGTGTAGAACGATCGGTAATTAGGAGGCGTGGTGAGACTTTTGATCTTAAACATCTCTATTTGGGTTGAGTTGAGAAGCAAAGACCTAGTGTTAGTTGGTAGGGTTATTCGACCTCGAGAGAGTTTTTATAATTAAATTAGACAAGAGTCGCCTTGGTTACTTCATGAAACAATAGAGTAGAGTTTTGACTTAGATCTAAGAGGATTGTCCATTGCACCGCACCTAGGAATTTATAATCTCGGTTTCCCCTTAGTTGCGAGAAAACTCATTAGTTAGATTTAGAAATTTATTAGTTTAGTTTAATTTTGTTTTACTATCACAATTGTTAGTTTGGATATTAGAGAAGTATTATAATTTTGTCACTTAGCATCCCCATTTTCCCTGTGGATCGATATCCGTACTTAGGTACACTTTATTACTTGACAAGCGTATACTTGCACGGAATAGGCACTCTTTTTATATTTTTCTGCATAATTTTATATACACACTCACTAAACGCCTATCAAGTTTTTGGCGCCGTTGCCGAGGAAAATCGGTGTTTTATGCTAATATCAATACTAAGTGCTTCTTTAATACTTCAAACATTTTTTTATGTATATATTTGTGTGGTTTTTGAGTTTTTGATACTTTTTGTTTTTATTTTGCATAAATTTTTAGGTTAAAATCATAATGGATCCTATCATCGTGTTGACAAATGCATTGGCTCACCTTGAGCAGCAACTAAGAATGCGGCAATTAGCTGATGAGCATCAAAGAAGAGTGATGCCCAAGTGCGGTTTGGCAAAGCAAGAACCATATGCATCAATGCATTATGCTCAATATAGAGGTAGCCCATACTAGCAATCATAGTTCGGGATGGAGCCACCACTCCAAACACCTCATGAATAAGGCCATAACACTCTTCAATCTCCACAAGTCCAAAGATCAAGCCTAAAAGAAGCTATGGATGAATTATGAAGAACTCGTCGCATTTACTATGGCACAACCTGAATTTCAAGATCAATGGATGAAATGGACTACTCAAGTTGGGTTGCCTCGGGCTTTTTTATCCAAATGAGATAAGTCAACCTCCACATGAGAATGACAAAGTTAGAGACAACATTAATTGAAATGAAAAGAGTTCATGCTGAATGTGTGATATCTCAGTTCAATTCATGGAATTGACAAGGGCTAATGTTCAAATTCAGCCTCGCACCATTCCAGCTTGAAAGAAAGAGATGACCTGGGGGCTACCACTTCTTATACTCAACTGATTCGAAAAGAATAAAACTAAAGAAGAGGAGAGTATGAGTATAGAAGAACTAAGAGGCAACATGGTGAAAGAATTGAGAATATGGCTACAATGTTTTTTCAAGGATAACATGAGAGTTCACCATCTACTCGGGGGTGAATATAGAAGAAGAAAACTTGAGAAATAATGAAGAAATCACTCAAAGGATAATGAAGAACTCGGTATTTCAAACAAAGGGAGAATGATGCACAAATTTTGGAAACCTTTAGTTGTGAAGGAAGATGGTTTCAACCCTCTCCGTAATCACATGAAAAGACAAATAACATAATGCTGTGAAGACTATTCCGGAAATAGACTCTCGGGGTTCCAATGTATGAGGAAGTGAAAATGATAATAAAACCCCAACTTCGAGGTGGATGAAAGGCATCATTCACTTAAACAACTAATCGAGAGGAATCATTGTAAAGAAAAAAATGAAAAAATAGAAAATATAAAAAATTAATAACTTGGAAGATTATGTGCTCAAATTGTTGATTGGAGCACAATTATTGCCTCTGTAGTGATGGAGGCAAGAATTACCAAAGATATCCGTATTGGCAGAGTCTAAATTGACTCGAAAACGAGCTAAGCTTCTCGTGGAGGCAACCTGGTTCAAAAAAAAAAATTTTTCTTTTCCCATTTCTTTTTTTTGGGCCATTTTTAAGTTCGTTTTTTAATAAATGTTTCTTGCTTGATCTTGAGGTTTCTTAGTGTTGTTTTTCAAAGTTTCTTTTCGAGTCAAAGTTGGCCACGGAGGTGGAAAATTCGAAAAGTGAAGTCTATAGTATCTCTGAGGTTCAAAGAACAAAATTAAACAAGGAAATCAGTTTCAACATCCCCTCCTCATTTCATCCCATATGCTTCCTATTTTGAGCCTCCCCATCTGGAACTAAAGTCTAACTCTTAACATCTTTGCCTCCAAAGCAAAGTCATATCTACTGGAGCACTCAAGACGGATCAACCCTCAAAGGAGTATCCATTATCCATACTTGTTAAGCCACATCGGCGACAATGTTTAATTCAAGCTCGGGGGTGAATCTAATATTTATTTATTTATTTATTTTCAAAATCCAACTTTGTATCTCCTTACCTATTTTATTTATTCCTTTAGTTATTTAGGTTAATTGTAATGAGTTTTTCTTCTTTCTTTTGTTTGCTTCATGTCTCATATGAGTGAGTTTGATGCCCTTGTCAAGTTAGTAGAAGGTCATTTTGAACACAACTATTCAAAATGCCAAGTGTAAAGAGGACTAGGACCCTTAGGTTTTTAAATGATCTCGGGAATTGTGTACTTGAGTTTGCATAGGTGACTTAGCTTAGTCACCTCCATTATGCTAAGAAGCTATTTCTCAAGGAATCTATCACACACACACTTTTGGTCTCCCTTGTATACCTTGGTCCCGGACCCTTTGCCTTGAATTCAACTAACCTTGGGGGATTCTAGCCACCTAAGTGATGGGACACCTAAACAAAAAGAGGATTGCCATCGAGCCCCAACTTAAAAAAAAAAAATACAAAAACAATAGAAAAAGTGAAAAGAAAAAAAGAAAAAAAAAAAAAAAAATAGGCTTGTGAATTAGAATAAGTGGATCATCCAATCGAATCCCTGCAATACCGAGGGGCCTTTCAAAGCCTAATGCCCTAAGCCAATCAGGCCAGAAATATTGACTTCCACTCCGCCCCGCCATGGGGACATCGACGTAAGATGGATCCTTCCCACAACTTAGGCTCCTTTGAGTTTGGTTGAGTGTTCGGGCGGAGTTTAGAAGGGAATTTAATGTCCGTGCCCTTAACCAACTCGCGGGAGTCACCAATGATCCCCACTACAAGAACACTTCCTTTCTAAACTTGGCACTAGTTCTCCTTCACTTTTTAGGTATTTAGAAATTTTTTTAGGGTATTTTGATATGAATAAAGAGGGTGCTGCCTTATCCTTTTCTTACAATTTCTTCCAACAGTGAGTTGAGCTTAAGCTCGGGGGTGCTAGGACCTATACACCGAAGATCATGCTATCACCTACACTTAGTTTCCTTTGGGAAAGGTCATGACTTAGGGAGGTTGATTTTGCTCACATCATGCTTTGTTTGCCATGTCTTGTGGAGCTTAAAAGTTTAAGGATCCTAAATTTTGGGTTGAAAGGCTAATATTGTTAAATTGTGTTCATATTGATTCTTCCATTTGGAATCATGTTATCATACTCATCTCATTATTTTTAGTTTATGTCATTTTCAATTTTTGTTTTGTTTTGAGTTGGTCTCTTGCTTAGGGACAAGCAAGAATTTAAGTTTGAAAGACGAGATCTTTAAATACTCATTTTATCTCTATGCTTTAGTTAGTTTTTCTAGTGTTTTTATGTTAAATAAGTGCCCTAATGCTCTAAAAGTTCACTCCTATGATCAGGTCATCCATTTGGTGGAATTGTGCAAATTGGTGGAAAACTATTACAAAAAGCAAATAGGGGAGAGGCTACTGAATTTTGACATTTTCAGACACATCATATGAGTTCTATTGCATCAAGCCATATATGTATGGATTCTACACTTCAAGAGCTTTCTAGATACCAAGAACACCCAAAATTGAGTTCTCGAACAAAAGAAGTTATGCAAGTTCCAAAACTTGAAGAAAATCAGCAACATTGAGAAAATTTTCACAGAGAGGCTAATGTATTTTGATCGTTTTCATAAATCATATGAGCTCATATTGCATCAAGTCATATATGGATAGATTCTCTACACTTCACAGCCTAACGGTACCAAGAACACCGAAATCGGAGTTTGTATGACAAAGTTATACCTACCGGTTCGAGCAAAAACAAGATCGCGCGAACGTCGCGACGTTGAGAACCAACGCCGCGACGCCAGTGTAAACAGATTCTGACCGCCAGCGACGCTTGCTGCACGACGCCGCGACGTTCAGTCGGTTTTGGGTGATTTTTAGCCCATTTTGAGGTCCCAATGGAGGGGGTTTTTAAGCTCAAACCTGAAAGAGACGAAAAGGAGGTTAGGCTCGGAGGAGGACACTTTGTCCTACACTTTGGGACCAAGGCAGGTCAGGAGTCGTTCAAGATTCTCGTGAAAGATCATGAGATTTGTGGAAGAAAATCCGAGACTCACCATCATTTGATCATTATAGTTTTCTCCCTCTTTTTCTCATGTTTTATCCTAAGTTTATGATGTATCAAACCTCTATCATGCTTTAAATTGTGAGATCTAGGGTTTTGGTTGTATATTGAATACGGGTTTTATATATATTTGTTAATGTTCCGTTTTCTATCAAGCTGTGAATGCACCTCTATTGATTCATACTGTCTCTATTTACATATTGATTACTAATCTCAATGTGGTGAGTGGTTCTTTGCAAGATCCGAGAAGGAGTAAAGAACTAGACATAGATGAATCAACCCACTAGCCCGGTAAAGGTGTAAAATTATCTGCACTGGGGAGGCGTGAGACTTTTGATCTTAAAGCACTTCTAATGCCTCAGTCAGCCGAGAAGCAAAAGACCTGGTTAGTTGGTAGGTTATTCGACCTCGAGAGAAAGCTTATAATTAAATTAGACAAGAGTCGCCTTGAAAGCATTTTCACGAACAATAGAGTAGAGTTTTGACTAAGATCTAAGAGGATTGTCCGATCAGCACTAAGTACCATGTGAATTTATAATCTGCTCTCCTTAGCTGCGAACTTCATTAGTTAGATTTAGAAATTTCATTAGTTTAGTTTAAATTTTGTTTTACTATCACAATTGTTAGTTTCGATATTAGAGAAGTATTATAATTTTGTCACTTAGCATCCCCATTTTCCCTGTGGATAGATATCCGTACTTAGGTACACTTTATTACTTAACAAGCGTATACTTGCGCGGAATAGGCACTCTTTTTATATTTTTCTGCATAATTTTATACACACACTCACTAAACGCCTATCACTAGAAAATCACCATTTTTGGCTACTGCATCCCCCATCTTTTCTTGCACGTTTCCTTTTGGCCCCTTTTTGAAGAAGACAACAACTATTCGGTATTTTGTCTTTTTCCCATTAAGAATTCTATTAATTCCATCTACGTCCTCAAGCTTTGGATTTTCGACATTTGGCACTATCTCGGTCATCAATTTCCATCATTTCTCTACTCATGCAACATGTGTAACAGGAGTACATGTTATAGGTGACTTTTTTCATGTCACATGTTGTTTCACACGGCGCCCGTCTGCGATGCATCAGCGTGTTAATTTGTTGTCTCGGTCGGCGAGAAATTAAAGGCGTGCTAGCTAGATTTCGCGAGGGCGATTTCAACGGTGAAATCCGTTTAGATCGTCGAGATCTGAAGATAATTTGCGAGATTTTTGGCCGAAATTACGATTTTGCCATTTTTGAAAATTAGATTTTTGCCAGTCTTCTGATCTCACGCCAGCCAAAAGGAATTTCGTCCGAATTATGGATAATCGCGTCATTCAGCGTGCGTATGCGGCGTGCGATACTGCGTACGTGAATTTCGTCATTTAAATATTAAGCGACTAATCACGTACCTTCGTACTAAATGAGAAGGGATATGTGGCCCGCATCGTGTTCTCGGCTCTCAAGTGGACTCCTCCCATCCATTAGTCTTATCGCAACACCCTCACTAGCCTCACGGTCTTTGCGTCGCGGCTCGATCATGTTATCGAAATCTTGTGTGGTCCTCCTCGAGGTCTCTAAAGCCCAGATTTGTCGGCCTCTGATCGCCATAAATCTACCACATGAGAATTTGGATCTGGGTGCTTTGAGAAGCATGGGGCGTGAAAATACCTCGTGGACACCTGACATGCTGGGCGGTAACGCCAATCGATACGCAACAGTGCCTACCCTCTCGAGTATCTCGAAGGCGATGAATCTCGGCGATAACTTTGCCGACTTCCCGACTGACCACTCCTCTCTTAGGCATCACCTTGGCGTGATCCTGACCTCGAACTCTAAGGGTCGATGTTGTACATCAACATAGCTCTTCGTCGGCTGCGGCCGGGTGAGGCGCGCCGTCGTATCAAGCTCACCTTCTCGGAGGTGTCTCTAATCAGATCAGGACCCATGATGGAGCTCTCTCCCACCTTGGTCCAACATAACAGTGATCTACATGGCCTCCCATACAATGCCTCATATGGTGCAATTTGTATACTCGCAAGATAACTATTGTTGTAGGCGAATTCCACTAGGGGAAATTGCTCTTCCCAGCTACCCTTATGATCCAGAACGCATGCTCGCGGCGGTGCCTCTACCTGATATGTATACTCTGCATGGCCGCAACGGTGTGTAATAGCCTTGTGACACCTTTCTAAGGTCACAATCGTGACAATCCAATGGAGTAGGTGACCTAGTCCACGTGTCATGAATGAGCGACGCATCCATATACCGAGCCCTTGCCGACAGCACCGATGCAATTTTAAGGGGTATCGAATCCTGGGAGTTTTACACCACGTGGGAAAGCGAAGAAGTTATGTGGTAACAATACCCTCAACTGTTCAATGAAGGTAATTTCGAGGAAGAAATTCTTTTAAGGATGAAAGATTTGTAACGCCCTGAAAATACCCTAATAGTTTTATAATATGTTGAAGGTGTAAAATAAATTAAATTATATATTTTCAGGAAGTTTTAAATGGCTAAAAAACGAAAAATGATAAAGCAAGAAAGAAAATTTTACATGAGCCAAAATAAATTTGGTAAAAATGTTAAATGAGGACCTAAAGTCATAAATGAGTAATGTAAGTGCCAAAGTATAAATGAAATGAAATGGAAGTGGAAATGAAATTGAAATGAGGCTTTAAAGTGAGAAAAATGAAAGATGAGGAAATTAGTGTGTAGCCAAACAAGGCTTGAACATAGGATTTTCATTAAAGACCAAATATTGGTCTTTGAGAACTGACCCTACATTTAGCAAAGAATGGGAGAGAGAAGTCTTGTAAGACTTTTTGGTTGTGAGAAAGGGAGGAGAAGATTAATTGGTCTTTGCTCAAAAGCGGGAAATCAAGGATTAAGGTAATCAAGAAGAAGAAGGAAGATTGGTGTTGAAGAAACAAAGATTTAAATGTAAGAAATCAAATCCTAACCTTCCTTAATATTGTGTTTGGGTTTAGAAAGAACCCTAAGTTGGTATAAAAATGATGTTGATTGGTTTATTTCAGTTTTAGGGGTTGCTCTAAGTTTTTATATGGTTATTTGGATTGGTGTTGAAGAATTTTGGTACAAAGGAAATGTTGGGTTTTTAGGGGAGATGTTGTCAAAATTTTTCAAAACCCATGTTTTTGTTGGTCATCACTCATCTAAATTGAGTGATTCAAAATTCTAGGTAAACTAGATTTCTAGGAGAACAAATCTCTTCTTGAAATAAGTGTATCCAAATTTGGACCCCATTAGACCCAGAAATTCGTCAAAATGAGGCTATGTTTTCGGGTCAATTCTGGTTCAGTTTTGATACGGTTTTGGTGTTTCGGAACAGTTTTGGTATTTAGGTCGAGTTTCACTTATTCGAATTGAGTGATTCAATATTTTGGAGTAAACTAGACTTCTAAGAGAACAAATCTCCCTGAAATAAGTATATCCAAATTTAGACCCCATTAGACCCAGAAACTCGTCAAAGTGAGGCTATGTTTTTGGGTGATTAGACCGGTTTTTGACCATAGTTTTGGTGTTTGAACAATTTTGGTATTTAGGCCATATGTTGAGTTTCAACTTGCTCCGAGTGGTGATTAATTTACGGATAAACTAGACCCATGTTAACAAAATTTCACGAAATAAGTGTGTTAATTTGGACATTGGGCAGAAATTCGTTTAAAGAGAGCTCTATTTTTGGGCAAATTCTGGTTATGTGTTGAAAATAGAATAGTCTCGGATTTTTAGGACATATCTAGAGTTTTGGTACTTCGAATTGGATGATTCCAATTTTTGAATAAAATGGATTTATAGAGGAACAATAGACTTGAAGGAAGTTGGGTAAAATATGACTCATTTGTTCCTAGAAAATTTTTACAAGTGAAGGTGTGTTTGGTAGAAAACAACCCTAACTAGAAACCTAAATAAGTCAACTGATATTGTTCTCTAATTGTACTGGAATAGGGGCTGACGAGGAGGAAAGCTCGAATTGATTGAGATTCCGAGGATCTAAATCAAAGTGCAACAAGCTTTTTGGTTTGTTCTCTACTTCTCTCTCTTTAATTCCAAAGTGTTTGAATGATTATAAAATGATTTGAATCGCTGAAATGATTCATAAGAAAAATCATATTTATTTGTTTTAATTGATTTGAGATAATTGATTGTGAAATGATTTGCATATGAAAAATTGCATGAGTATTGAAAATGAGTTGTTTGTATAAATGTACATACTATATTGTATTTTGCTATGAATAATTTGAACGCCCTTAATAAAATGTTAACCGTTAAATTCGAGTTGATGATAGATTGATATATCAATAAGGGTCAGTTTGCTTGCGTGCTGCGGAGCGAATGTAATGATGTGTCACTCAGATTCGTATGTGGCAGTGATATCGGTAGTGTTAGATGATTTTAACCGTCAATTAACGGCCAGTAGGCAAATGCGTGTTATAAAACAAAATGTTGTTATATCGGCCTACAACCTAACGGGACCGTGCCGGTGATTCCGTTATCCCGTGCACCGAAAACATATGTTAAATTTGTTTAAGGGCAAAATGATAAGAATATTTGTGAAATGCATGATTTGTGTTTTGAATGATTTATTGCATATGAAAATGCATATTTGGAATGATCAATGAACCGTAAATGAATGTATATGAAATGAATATATGTATTGTATTTTCTTTGATCATTCAAAAAGATTCAAAAGTATGGTTTAGAAAAATTGCATGATTTGACTTAAATTGAAATGGAAGAGAGTACTATATAGAACCACTAAGCATGAAAATGCTTCACGCGTTGCTTTATCATGTTGCTTGATGCAAGTGAGCGAATGCAGCGTGGGCCGTGTGATTGAGTCATCGTCAAAGTCACACGGAGGATAAGTAAAGCTTCGTCACATGTATACATGAAATTATTCGACTCATTTTGTACAAACACTATTATGAAAATTAAACTCTGATTATGTTTTATAAATATTTGGATATTAAAAATGGCTAATAATGCCGCATTGTATAAAGGTGATAAATTGACCAAATGGGCATGAAATGCCACATCGAATGAAAGAAGATTTTTATGATCAAATGATGGGTCTCCTTTATGTTAAAGTGGTATTTACGTATATATATTTTTATTGAGTATTTGAAATGTGTTTGGAAAAGTAATTGTATTTGGATTATTCAAAATGGTTCAAAAAAAAAAAAGTGAGGACCGTGTCCCTGGGTTTAGGTTTGGCCTTCGGATCGGATTAGGTGTGGAGGCACAGGCCGTCACATCCATCGTACTAGAAGTAAGTGGCCCCCTAACAATCCTTCGTCTCCTACCCTTAACCCCCCTCCTAAACTGTATTCGGTATCGGTGTTTACCCCTGCCCCTTCCATTTCACCCCACCCCACTCGACCTCTCAATATACCTACACCATCTAATCCCCCTCCATTGCCACCACTCTTACCTAACGCCCCTCTACCTATCTGTCGTTTCTCACCTGTGGAACTCCATGACAAACGGGAGAAGGGTCTGTGTTATCATTGTGACTAGAAATGGATTTCATCCAATCGTTGTCGTAGTAAATTTTTGATATTATTGGGTACAGATGATGATGATGGCAGTATTCCTCCATTAATTGAGGAACTAGTAGCCGACTCTACCGATGAGACTCATATTGGCAGGGACATTTCCAGTCTTCATGCTTTGGCTGGCCAAATTAACCCGCGCTCCTTGCGTTTGATGGGTACAATTCGACATCACAATGTTCATGTCCTTATAGACGGTAGGAACATAACTTCTGTCAAGCCGTCTATAGTGGAATTTCTGGGTTTATCTGTGCAATCTATTAGTTCCTTTCGGGTTTACATTGGCAATGGTGATTTTTTGGTATCTCAATTTTCTTGTCCAGAGGTTCCTTTGATGATGCAAGACCAGTTGTTCACGATGGATTTTTATGTCTTGCCTATTGAAGGACCAGAGGTTGTTTTGGGCTATCAATGGTTACACATGTTGGGACGTGTGGCTCATGATTACCTGCACTTTCAATGGGATTCACTTGGCAGGATACTCTAGTTCGCTTACAGGGTGATGTTTCCTTGCTTCCTCACTAGCTTTCCTTTCATCAACTTCAAACCTTGGTACGCCAGGAGGCTGTTCATGATTTGTTTGAATTATATTCCATTCCGCCAAACACCTCAGTCCCTACTCCTTCACAAGAACCCTTATGCTTTCTGAATGAATTATTGGTGCCTATTACTACCTTGTTGAAACAGTTTGAGTTCCTCTTTCACCCACCTGTGAATTTACCACCCCATTGTGTAATTGATCACCCGGATTCATCTCCTTCCAGGTAGCAAACCCGTGAATGTTCGGCCTTATCGCTACCCCATTTCCAAAGGCTGAGATGGAGAGACTGATTGCAGAAATGCTTAAACAAAATTATACAGCCCAGCCAAAGTTCTTTCTCTTCATATAATACTATTAGTAAAAAGAAGTACGACTCCTACCGCTTTTGTGTCGACTATAGGGCCCTTAACGTGGTAACAGTTGAGGATAAGTTTCCAATACCTACTATTTATGAACTTTTAGATGAGTTGGATGGTGCTTCGGTTTTTAGCGAGTTGGACTTGCGGCAGGATATCATTAGATAAGAGTTCATGCTAAAGACATCCAGAAAACAACTTTTCGCACCCATGATGGTCACACTACAAGAAAAATGATCTATAGAGACTTCTTTTAGTTGAGGCCAAAAATTTCCACAACCAAAAGCATGTCTTTAGTCTCATATTTATTTGAGCCGCAGCTAATGACAAGTTGGATTAGTGGGCCGCTACCATATATAACGCAATAGCCACAAAATGAGGTTCCTAGAACCAATGACCCATTGTTTGACCTAACACTCTTTCTGCTTCCTATCTATTTACTCTCACGCCCTAGGCATTTTCGAACTCATTTCTCTCCATTACTATCGGTGAGTGCTTTATCCAGCTTTTTTGATCAAAATTTGTGGATTTCCTATTGTGTTTGTGTTTATTTTCTTAATTCTTTTTTCTTATTACGGTTTTGGTTGTGGATTAAGCCGGCTTTATCTTCATCTTCCACCTTCATTTTCTCCCATCTTCTATTTTCCTTTAGTTTTTTGCTATTGGTTTGTACGGATTTCGATATTCTCTTGAAAACAGTGTTTTCTTGAGTTTTTTGTTTGAGATTTCTGTTCCAAGTGATGAAAATATTGGATTTCTGCTTTGCATAGTGAACTGCTGATTTCTAGGGTTATATACATTGAGAAACGTCGATGCTCCATGGTATCTTGAGGTCATTTTTCTTCGGGTCTGAACTTCAGCTTTCACAGTTGATTTAGTGAATTAAAATCTGACAAGTATTAATCCAAAATCATTCATGAAAATGGTTAATGAAATGCATAAGCAGGAATGTAGTCCTTGAAAGTGTTTGATAGAATGTTTGAGAGAGACAAGAAGTAGAGGACCGAACAGAGGAGTGTGAATGAGGTTGAGAAGCTGGGGTGTAAGTATTGGGTATTTATATTATGAGTCTCACCAACTCTCATCCATTGGCAATCAATAAATGATGTTAGATATATGAATTTGGATTTAGAATGATCAGTTGGCTTCAAAGCTTGAACTTTGTTAAGTTTGATACCATGTTGATGTTGATAAAATGCTAAAGAGAAAACAAAACTTGGAGAGGAAGTTTTCCAGAGAACTTCATCTATTGAATGAAGCACAGCGTATTTATACCCAATAGGAATGTTCTAGAACAGATTAGATACAGAAGACTCTAGAAAAATATTAGTTTCAAATCAGTCCACTGGATTCACATGAACTGAGGTGCAGAGGACTTCAGAAGTAGGTTGGCTCTGTTTTGCTGAAGCACTAGACATCTCATTGAAGTTAACATGTGGTGTATATGCATCAACATAGATAGTACCTTCTTTTGTTGCCAGGACATAGATATATTTGAATCTTGAAATAGAATTTGTATATTAGGACATAAAAATATATCAGTAATCACAATAAAATATCATGTAGATCAGTGAGTCGAAGTGGGGTGTAGGCATATTAGGATCACCTCAGTATATCAGACAAGGTCAACAAGGACCAAAATCTCTAGATTTCAAGAACTTAAGCAGGTTGTGATCTAGCAGAAGCAATGATGCAAGCCCTTGTATTGTTGTTTTGACCACTTAATCCTTCAGTTCCCCTAGTTTGTAATTAAGGAAACAAGGTAGCAAAGTGTGACTACCATAAACCATAATGGATCTTTCCTTCAATTAGCTTTTTAATTAAGGAGAATTAGTTAGGGCATATTACTTGGCATATTAAAACTATTTATGTATTAAGGAAAAATATGTGAGTCATGATTTCAATGCCATTATAGCATCCGGAGATGGAAAGAGTTACTTCCAAGAAGGCATTTCCCTGGCCCTTCTTCATTTCTTTGGAAACGTGTTTTGAAACAGGTAGTCGTATTTCCTCTTCAAACACGTTGAAGAGGTTTTAGCGAGAAGTAATTTGGGAAACCATCAAACTGAAATGAAAAAACTCTTCTACTGATTTGATTTTAGTTTCGCTTTGCCCATTAGCGATGAGATTGCTGTTGTTTCGAGGTAAAGATGTTGAAACCCAGAGTGTATCCAAAATGTGAGACGTGGGAATACAATGACCATGGTTTTGATCTTCAGGAGGCTTTTCACGTGTTTAATACACTCTTGTCTACTTATCTCCATACCTCTTTTGGCAGCCTCCTATATTGAGTCTCTTCATTCCTTCTGTCTTTAATTATGATCAGTTCTTGGAGGAAGCAAGAAGGCATGCAAGACATGTTTTTCACAGAACCTTCCAATTTATGCAGAAATACAGAAGGGCATGGAAGCATTAGGAACCAGATTTGGCACTCATACCCACATAGGTTAGCACCTACTTGACCTTTCCATCATTTATGTTAATCTGTACTTCTGAAGAGCAAAGTTTATTTTTAACAATGTTCAGATCATATGAACTGTTTTTCTTCTGTCTTCAGTCATAATGGAATCTATACATGTAGCAGTATACTGGATGTAGTTCTGCATTTACTCTTTCAGATCTGATTAACGTATGACCCTGTTATGAAGTCAACCAGGTGGGCATGGAAGATGATTGCTTCACTTTTGTTAATGTGTGACACACAGTGAAACTCAGTCAAAGATTCTTGATGGATGAAAACATGGAGGTGGAGTGAGGATCAGAAGAAACAGAGAAGATGATCATCACTATGAGTGTGGTGGAAATAGGGTCTTGTCTGGGTTTCAAGTTTTCATGATAAAGCATTCTGTTTCTATTAGGAATTGGTTCATTACAGCCACATATGAATCTCCAAAAGCATGATTCTGACAATGATATAATTGCTGTCAGCTGAGCAATAGCATTGTTGGAAAAGTTGTAGTGCCAAGACCATTTATGATATCAGATAGATTTCAATTTAAATTCCTATCTTAAAAACACTTTACAGCCTTCCCATCATGATTCATAACTGTTCTATCAATTATTATTTTATTTTCTTTGGGTTTCTTGAATTACTTATAAAAGCATTTTTAGCTTTTCTCATTACTTTTGCTAACTTTCAAGTTTTTAGGCTTGTATTTTTCCTTTTTGAAAAAATGGAGTCACTACTCCTATGTTGGTCTTCTACCATCAAATTCAGCTCTCTGAGTATATGGCAAAAATCTTGAGATGGATTGTGTTATTCTAGGAAATGGGTATTGCAGCAATGTTCCTTCACGGCTGTATCACTTGGGGTCATCTTGACAGTATTGTCATCTTGGAAGAGAATTACAGGTCAGTATCACAAAGACGAAAAAGAAGACCCCTGTTGTTGTTCCTGTAGTTGTATCCCTTGCTTCATTTGCCATCGTCTTGGGTGCATTATTTGTCGTCTATTGGCACTTCATAGGCGAAAGATATAGTAGTTGATCTTGTTTGTTGTGTAGTATTTTAAGCAAGGTTGAGGTGTTGAAATCCTCATTCGCCTTTAATTTTCTCTTTTATTTATTTTAAGGCAAACCTGCTGGAGTCAAGACTAATGATCAAGAAAATTAATGCAATTTTAGAGAGTCAAATCGGTCCAGATGTGCCTATTAATGAAGAAAGAGAACTTGGAAATAAGTCAGAAGAAATACATCAGGAGTGATCGAACCTAATGAAAACATTGAGGATATAAAGAAGCGCTGTGAATTACTTTGAGGTTGAAGGATCACCAAACACTTCACAAAAGGTAATTGGAAATGGAGGATCTGGAGTAGTTACAGTTGCCCCATTTAAGCAATGGCATTAAAGTTGCTGTCAAGGGCTGTTCTTCACATCAAGCTTTTTTTCTCTTGTAACTTAAAAGTTTGTTGAGATTTTATTTGTGTTTCCATAAGTACAGGTAAAATTTGGTCTGGTGAAATTAGGTTTATTGGAGTTGAGAACAAAGACTTCAAATAGCATTTCAAGTACAGGAATAAACATTTCTCAACCTATTGGATCTCTGCTACGGTCCTTTCGGGAAAGAGTAAAATATTGGCTTGTAATTTATGTTGGTAACTTGGTTTGTGCATTTATACTGTTGTTGTTTTTTTTAATTAATAATTCTGAACTTTCATGAAAAATATGTACTTTAGATGTTGACGTTCTTGCCTTAGTTTTTGTTATGGTTTTAATATCCTCTATATTATGGTTAAGTCCCTTTTCAAGAAAATTCTGAAAAGAGGAAATACAATATCTATTTTTCTTTTTTTCTCTAAATTAGTTGTAGCTTGGAGATTTTATTCTCTTGAGCCATGGACCATTAGTGATGTTTGATTTTTATGTTTGATGTTCTTTTACTTTATTGCATTTTGTTATTAGATAAAAATTATAGACAATATTTAGTAAGCTATATAATTTTTATTTATATTAGGTTGAGTGCGTATCACTTAAAAAAGCCTGTACCTGAAGTGCGCTATTGGAGACACGTAGAATGGGTAGAAGAAGAAAGAAACTAAAGAAAGGGTTGCATTCATAACAAAATCTGAGGTTGAAATCCTGGATGATGGATTCAAATGGAGGAAGTATGGAAAGAAGATGGTGAAGAACAAGCTAAATCCAAGATACGATGCCGGTATGATCAACGGTAATGGTTGTGATTTAAAAGAACACTTGCCTTTTCATGTTATGTCGTAAGGATGTTAAGTTTCTTGTTCATATCATCAAGCTTGCTTTTCATTTGGATTTTGGTATGAAACTAAAAATACGGGGACCATTAGATAAGCAGCTAGTTGGTCAAATTTTGGGAAAAAATATCGTAAGCTAGTTGGTCACGACTCTCAATTAAATCCACCTTTTGTCTATTATTGAAAAGAAAAAGGAAAAAAAAAAAAAGGCTATGCTTTTGCCTTGCTGTGCTTTTTCCCACATACGCTGCACCAAGCCAACCTTATAACCCATTAGAGGTCAATTAAATAGTCTTTAAGCTGGACTTCTTGTTTTTGACAAGTAACCATTCACTGGATTTCAATTTCATAATTGGTCGCAGATAGGAATGGCTAGTGCATTGGAGACTAATGGAGCAAAATAATATAGCAAGCTAAGAATTCAAACTTACACTGCTATGTTCTCCCTTATCTTGGTTTGTCTTCCAATCTCTGTCATATGGATCTACATGGAAAAACTGCTCACTTTTGTAGGCCAAGACCCTTTAATTTTCCAATCTTGAAGTTGGTAAATTCACAATGTGACTTGTTCTTGTGCTGCTTTGTGTTTCCATATATCTCTATGTTGGGTTTGTGTTCAAGATAGAACTAAGGTAACCTTGGAGCAGCATTGTCAATTAGGCATTGCATATTGGTTGAATGCAATTTTCTTGGGATTGTACATGAAATACTCTTCTTCTTGTGAGAAAACCTGTGTTCCAGTTTCTATGGAGGTATTTCAAGGAATGAGAGAGTTTTTTCGCTTTGTTATCCCTTTCTGCTGTAATGATTTGTAAATTCTAGTTTATTGCTCAACACCATTTGAGTTATAGTGCTACTTTGATTCTTTAATGGTTTCTTATGCTGTGACTGTAGTATAGGAGTAAGGTGGTCATAAGAACTGCTCGACTTACTGTCTGGGCTTTTACCCAACCCTTAGCTTGAAACCTCTGTTCTCTCCGCCTGGTATGTTTTGCATTAGTTTTCCATCTTTGGATCTAGATTTATAGTAGTTTAAAAATGTCATCTGAATTTATAGTTGTTTCCTTGTCAATTTTTCTGAACAGTCTCAACACCGTCTCAACACTCTATACAATACCCATATGGAGTAGGAGCTGCCGGAAGGTTTGCTTTGAAATCGCATTCATTAGTATCCTATGGGAGAAGAATCACATTGAAGCAAGCTGGCCGCGAAACGCTTCAGCTTTTGGCGGGCATATAGAGGAAGGTACCCACTGAAAACAAGTTGTTATGCCCAATAATTAAGCATTTATAGATATGAATGAAAAACAATATGTGTATGACCGTATTAGTTATAATACAGACTTTGAAATAGTACTATTGATTCTTAATCAGCTTGACCTGGTTTCTTTCAGGAATTAAGAGAACAATAAACTTGTTTTAAATGCAATCAACTATTAAAAATAAGATTGTGTTCGATCACATTCGATCTCCACGAAATGCCGGCTTGTATCTCATGGAAGCACCAAATAATCATCCCGAACCTTCGAACAACCAATATACCCATCCAAGTCACACACTTATAGTTGCGACAAGAGATAGCCCTATCTATAGTCTCCCTTATAGTTGCGACGAGGTGGCCTCATCCAGCCAATCGTATCACTATAGTTGTAGCTAGCAAAGACCCCATCCATAGTCACCCATATAAGTTGCGTGAGGCAGCCTCATCCGGAGTCACACTTATAGGTGTGACCAAAGGATAGCCCCATCTATAGTCACCACCCCATAGTTGCGACCAGGGAATAACTCGTATGATCATATCTTATAGTTGTAGCTAGCAAGACGTCAAAGTCACACTTATAGGTGCGGCCAAGGAATAGCCTCATCCAAAGTCACACTTATAGGTGCGACCAAAGGATAACCCTATTCATAGTCATACTTATAGTTGTAGCGAGAAATAGCGCAAATACATAATCGTATCTTTATAGTTGCGATTTGAAAAGGCTGATGTGGTCGTTACTTTTGATTTAGCGATGAGAAAGGTAATGCAGTCAATGACCACTCATTATCTTTAGTAGGTAAAAACAAAAATTGCACGACTATAACTTATAGTCGTACCTATAGTGTACCTTGTTGCGCGTTTCTTTCGCGTTTATATCGTATAGTTAGCAGCTTGCTTCGCTTTTGGTTGGGGTTAGTGGCCCCAACTAAAAGGTCACTCCCTTGTAGTGTCATTACTAATTTTTAGTAATGCCATTCGATCTCTCCAATGCTCCATCAACTTTCCAGGCAACTATGAATCAACTCTTCGCTTCATTTTTCTGGAAATTTGTTATTGTTTTATTTATGATATCTTGGTATACAGTGCTTCAGTGGAAGATCACATTCGTCATTTACAACAGGTCCTTCATAGCTTGTCTGATCATAATTTCTTTGTGAAACTGTCTAAGTGGTTTTTTTTTTTTGTCAAACTTCCATTGAATACCTTGGTCATATTGTGACCTCATTCGGTGTTAAAGCTAACCCTACAAAGTGGGGCAAATGCTGAATTATGGCCAATACCCACCAATCTTAAGAAACTCCGTGGGTTACCTCGGCTTTATAGAGATATTATCGTCGGTTTATTCAGGCTAATAAGCTTCTGTGTGTGGCTTCCCTCACAGATCTTTTGGCTAAGGACGGGTTCTCTTGGACAGAGGCTGCTACTACAACTTTTATTGCCCTTAAACAGTCCATGAGTGAAGCTCATGTCCTTTGTTTACCCAATTTTGACATCGAATTTGTTATTGAGACTGACGCTTCCAATGTGGGAATTGGTGCTATTTTGATGCAAGAAGGCCATCCCGTTGCTTATTTCAGCCACAAATTGGGACCCCGATTACATGCTGCCTCTACGTATATTAAGGAATTACATGCCATAGTTGAAGTAGTCCACAAATGGCGTCAATACCTCCTCGGTCGCTTTTTCGTCATTCGTACTGATCATAAAAGTTTTAAAGAATTACTTCAGAAATTCATTCAAACATGACTTCATAGTGCTGTGTTTTTAAATTGTTGGGGTTTCACTTTCCAAATCGAGTATAAACTGGGGTTTTAAATGGTGTTGCATGCTCTATCCATGTGCACGATGATTGTGAACAACAGACCAATTCTATAACGCCTCTTTGACCGCGTTAAGTGGCCAGGGACGTCACACAAGACAAACTTTTTAGCTTTGATTTTTCGACATTAGTGGAAATTTGCATTTCAATCGTAAATTAAATGGCGTAAAACTTGTAAAGCACCCTTGAAGTAGATGTAATTTACGAAGTTAGCGAACATAGAATTCTTGAGTCACATTTACTTGTACTTACAAATTCCGCTATTACAAAATGTTACATTTACATTTCAAAAAACAAGATAAAAAACCTACATATGGTGGACTCTAATCTTTGTGTTAGTCTGATAAATGCGGGATAATCCTCTGTGGAAACCTCCTTTAAATCACCTCTGGCGGTTAAAGCTTTATGATGCTAAACTTATAGTTAAAAATTAAAATTAAAAACCAGAGATTAACATATCATGACGCATGTAGTAGCCCTCAATTACAATATACATATAAAATAATTCGCATGCTCAGGAATATTCGTATCTCAGTAGGGTACATAACATAAATCTTGTAACATAAGTGCAGTTCCTTTTCATGGTCTTGTTGTTCATTACTTTCGTCGCACATATATATATTTTTTTATTTTTATAGCAAAAGCCTTGTGCTTGCATTTTCAATGGAAATGGATAATGGAAACCAGGAACAATAAATGCCACATTAAATTTGTACTTGTCTGAGACGGTGATAACATAGTGAAGTATGGCGAAGCAGGCACTAAGTTATTAACTTATTTCAAAAATACAGAAGTTTATAATAATTTTTATTATATTCCGGGTATGGTGAGCGAAAACTTGGAGTTTTTAGGGAAAAGCGATAAGTGAGAAAAGTGAAATGAATATGTGACATATGGTCAGCTAACCTGTGCTAAAATGAGAAATTGATTGAACCAGAAAATAAACCCAAGTAAAAAATGGCAAATTTGGAATTTTGTAAAATGAGGACCTAAGGGTTAAGAATAGAAAAAAAAAAGTTTAAATGCTAAAGTGAATTAAATGATAAATGAAAGTGAAATTAAGACCAAAAATGAGAAAAATGAGAAATGGAAGAATTTGTGTGTAGCGAATGTGGCCTTCTGGCTTAAAATGAGAATAAGACCAAATGGTCTTAGAAGAGCATTTGTGCATTTGAGTAACGCGTGTTTGAGAGCAAAGTGAGAGAGAGAAGCTAGGGTTCACGGAGGAGAAGAGGATGTTAATGTAAATCCTTCCAATTGTTCAAGATCTTACCCAAGAAGGAAGGAGAAAAAGAGTGGGAACTACAGTGCAAAGGATTTAAGAGTAGAGAACCAAACTACAAATTTCTTTGATGATGTTTGGGTGGAAAAACCTAAACCATCCATAGGTTACGCTTGTGGTTGGTTTAGGATGATATTAGGATGTTATTTAGGTGATTTTCCATGTTTTGTTTGGGATTTTGAGTGATTTTGGATAAAAGTCTCAAAAGTGCAAAAGCTGGAAAAATGCGGGCATTATCGAGCTCCTGCCCAGCGACATAGGAACCGCGTAGCGTGAACCTACTCGAGGCATGGGATACGCCCTCGCTGCAATGAGGCCCGAGTGCGAAATGGCACTGTAACACCTCGAAATATACCCTAACAGTTTCGGACTTTTTTAGGGTATATTAAAAAAATTTAAATGGAATTGTTAGAAAATAAAATAAGCAAGAATTTGGAATTAACCACATGAGTTATGGGTAAATTAATAAGTACCAATTCATGACAATGGTCATAATTTAATAAGTTCATATGTCAAAGTAGGATTTTGATAAATTGAATGAGAGAATTGGAGGAATGAAAGAGTAACAAAGAAAGATATTAGAATAAAACAGAAGAAAATAGTGGAAGAGACAAGTAGCTTGGAAAGAGAGAAAAAGTGAGAAGTTTCCTCATGGAAAGTGAAATAAAGGGATAAGACCAAAATAAATATCTCATTTTGGTCTTAGAAAAAGGAAGAAAAAAAACGGAAGAAGAAGAAGAAGAGAAAAGAAAAAGAAGGCAGAGAGGAAAAGAAAGAAAGAAAGGAAAAGAAAGAAGATCACAGGTATGGGCATGAATATTTGTATGAATACACATGTCTTGGGTTGCGGGGAGCCTGAGTATAGTTTTGTCCCAAAAACTATAAATTATGGGGTAATTTATGGATCATGGTTTATTATCCTGTATCTTGTGTATGGTTTGGGTTTTGGGAACTCTCGACTCAGTTTCGTGTAGGAGTTGAGTTGAGAGAAGAGCTCTAAAGGGCTCCTAGATATGTGTTTAGAAGATGCAGTTGCAAGTTGAACCAGAGAATTCCCATTTTCAGAGTAAATACATTGTGGATCTTAGAATGGGTTTTTGGGTCATAATACAGGTGATAGGAAGTGAGTCCTTCTAGTAAGTGTAGCCACGTAATGAACTTGATGTTAGGCTTTTGAATTTCTCAGTCGGACCCCATGGGCCAGTTACATGGTCTTCACTACTGAGCTGATCAAATGGGTGGGGGTCAGCCATGAGGTTATTAAATGAGGTCGTGGGACCTCATCTGGAAGGTCCAGCGGGACCTCATCACGAGAAAAGAGGTCAGCCAGACACCTCTATCAGTCAAGCGAGCGCTCGTCTTGTAGAGCCTGTTAGAGGCTGCATTGGTATGAAAGCTTCGGCTCGTCACGAAGGCTTCTGATAGGGGCGGAATTAGAGCAAATCGATTCGATTCAGCTCGTCGAGTTGACTACGCATGACCTCCAACTTTGGAAGGTGCCATACTCCTTCGTTTGAACTCCGATTTGGGTGTTCTTGGGCTACATGGAAGCCATTGAGTCAAAAATGCATTCTGTCTAAGGGAGAATATTAAAATTCACCTAACAGGTGGTAGATGAAGCTGCGTCAGCTCAGGTCAAACTCGTCAATCCAAGTCAGCTCGTCAGATTTGCCTACGTATGACCTCCAACCCGGTCATATCTCCTTAGATCGAACTCCGTTGGGTGTTAACTGGGCTACGGAAAAGCCGTTGAGTCAAGAATACATTTATATGCCTGAGGAGAATATTAGATGCCTGACCGAGGTGATAGATGAGCTCGTCACTTCAGTTCAACTCGTCAATCCAGGTCAGCTCGTCAGATTTGCCTACGTATGACCTCCAACTTCGGAAGGTCATATCTCCTTTGTCCGAACTCCGATTTGGGTGTTCTTGGACTCTATGGAAAGCCCATTGAGTCAAGATTAAATTCATATGCCTGAGGAGGATATTAGATGTCAGACCAAGGTGTTAGACTGAGCTCATCACTTCAGTGCAACAATCGGTTCAGGTCAGCTCGTCGATCGCGACTGCGCGTGACCTCCCGAACGGAAGGTCGTATCTCGCCGTTTGAACTCCGATTGGGGTGTTCTTGGACTCTATGGAAAGCCCATTGAGTCAAGAATCCATCCATATGCTTGAGAAGGATATTAGATGTCAGACCAAGGTGTTAGACCTAGCTCGTCACTTCAGTGCAGCTCGTCAGTCTAGGTCAGCTCTTCAAGACTGACTGCGCATGACCTTCAACTTCGGAAGGTCATATACTCTTTCGTTTGAAGCTTCCGTTGGGTGTTCTTGGGCTATGGAAAGCCCATTGAGTCAAGAATCCATCCATATGCCTGAGGAAGATATTAGATGTCAGACCAAGGTGTTAGACTGAAACAAATTAAGCCGGTCGCGACTCGTCGATCGAGTTAGGCCGTCGAGATTGACTGCCTTTGTGACGCTTCAGCGGAGAGTCATGCTCTCGCCCGTTTGAACTCCGATTTGGGTGTTTCTTGGACTCTATGGAAAGCCCATTGAGTCAGAATCCATCCATATTCTGAGGGGAAGATAGTAGATGTCAGATCGAGGTGTTAAACCAGTACCATTAAACCGGTGCATTTCGTCGATCCAGGTCGGCTCATTCGAGGCCGATACGCACTTGACCTCAACTTAGGAAGGTTATATCTCCTTCGTTTGAACTCCGATTTGGGTGTTGTTGGACTCTATGAAGCCGGTGAGTCAGAAGAATCCATCCCTTATGCCTGAGAAGATATTAGATGTCAAAACAAAGGTGTTAAACTGAGCTCATCACTTGATTACGGCGCTCATCGATCAGTCGACTCGTCAGGCCCGGTAGCATGACCTCGCGGAAGGTCGTATGCTAGTTTGAACTCCGATTTGGGTGTTGCTTGGACTCTATGGAAAGTATTGAGTCAGAATCCATCCATATGCCTGAGGAAGATATTAGATATCAGACCGAGGTGTAGATTGAGCTCGTCATAAGTGCAGCTTCGATGCAAAAGATGACTCGACCAAGGCCCGGTGATCATGACCTCCCGACTTCGGAAGGTCATATCTCTTCGTTTTGAACTCCGATTTGGGTGTTCTTGGACTCTATGGAAAGCCCATTGAGTGAGAATACATTCATGTATGCCTGAGAAGGATATTAGATGTCAGACGAGGTGTTGGAGCTGAGCTCGTCACTTCAGTTCGACTCGTCGGGTCGACTCGTCAAGGTTGACTACGCATGACCTCCAACTTCGGAAGGTCATATCTCCTTCGTTTGAACTCCGATTCGGGTGTTCTTGGACTCTATGGAAAGCCCATTGAGTAAAAAATACAGTCATACCTAGTATGATAAAAGTGGAACTCATATTAGGTCCAGAGATAAGGAAAAACAGTAAGTAGATATGAACAAGAAATAAGTACATAAGTAGATTTAATATGGGTAAAGTCAATTGGAATACATGGTAAGAAAGGAATATAGAAGAAAAGATAAAAGATAAATAGTTTGGACATGAAGGGTACCTAAGGGTATTAAATAAGAAGTCTATGTTCTGCACTCCTAGGGGAGATAGAACAGTTTGATAAAGCACAAGTAAAACATACAAGTATAGAAAATGTATGGTATATGTCACTTAAGATAAGATAGACTAATAAAGGCATATGAAGATATAAGATGTTACCGGGAATGGGTACATGCACGAATGACAAGCATTTATGAATATAGAGCTCAGTAAATGCATGCATGACGATGATAGGTTATATGCAAATGCTATATGCTAATATATGAAGTAGAATATGATATGAATACAAGAGTGAAGAGATGGAATATGAGTAAGCTAAACATGAGCGAAATGTGATATAGAATAGACATATATGAGATGATATGTATGTATTATAGAGAAATATGAAGCGTAATATGAAGCTACAGATATGAGAGCGAATGCAAGCTAAGTGATGGTATATATTGTATAAGCGCGTCCATGACTAACAATAGTTAATCATGCTTATGAAATATGTACGAAAAATGTAATAACATTGATTATGCGCTTAGAGCACAGGTAAAGAGGGATAGATAGGCATGCCTATAGGGAAGATCGATTCTTTACTGACATAAAAGCCGAATATCGAGGCCAGTTTGGGTCGATGACATAGATGTCAGTTTGGATCGGGTGGCCCCGAAAGGGTCTGAGCGTATCAGACCCTCGTGGATAGTTCTTGTCTCATACGGTGATGATACCTTAGGGTAAAATATTATTCGGGCATGAGTCAGCATCTCCAAATGCGGTGATGATACCTTCGAGTATAATAATGTTATTCGGGCATAAGGATCGCTTGTCTCCAGCCGGTGATGATACCTTTGGTATCTCACGGTACTAACCAGTCCTGAAGCGATTGAATCCAGTAATAAAACCCCAGGTTTATGCGAGGCATGAAGAACGAAACAAATGAAATGAAGAGAATATATGACTGATTATGAGAAGCATAACGCTGTATGTGATGATAGTGCTCACAGTTACAAGTACAAGCAAAAATTGTCAATGACACGAAAGTATCTGAACAAGTACGATTACATGACAGGAGAAAGTAATATGAAAAGTATAACGAGGAAGAAAGCGATTATATGAAAATAGTACATGAAACAGTACATGAATACAATATATGAAATTAGTACATGATAACAGTACTGGAAATAGAACATAACAAATGATATGATCTGTAACCGCATGAAAGTCATATATGATATGAATATGATAGGCGTACAAATAGCGAGATGGAACATGTAGGAACACATGATAGAAATGCACGTAAGTGTTAAGAGCGATAGAGATAAGTAAGATCGCCAAAGCACATGACAGCATTAAAAGTATAGATGGAAATATGTTAAAGACAAAGACATGTGACATGCGATAGGAAGGTAAAGATGATAAGTAATCAAGATTACATGAAATTGTATAGATATGATATACATATCATATAAGCTTGAGGCAGTCACCATTGGTGATTTGTCTAGCTTATGTTCCCACTAAGCGTAAAGCTTAGAACGGGTGTTCAATCCGTGTAGGTACGGCTTGAAGACAAAAGATGAGACGGGACATCCCATATTAGTAGAAGGCCCATTTCGAGAGATAGGTGCTCCACCTTAGCGCCTGCGATCTCGATGATTCGTATTAGAAGAAAAAAAAAATTGTATGTATAAGTAAATGGGACTCAGTATATGTATATAGATGTTGAGGGACACCACTCCAGTGGTAGTCCTTTTATATATGAAAATGATTTTGTTATTGAAATTGTTGTATAACCCACGGGGCCTGAGAGTTCGGCTGAGAAAGAGCCAGGTCAATGAGAGTCCCGGCGGCGGTATATAGTCGCACCGGATGGGATGGGCGTCACGGGCACCCCTCGAGTGCGCCACGGCGTGGCATTCTTTGTCGTGGCAGCTACGTTCACGGGTGATTTTGGATTGTTGTTCAGAAGTCTAGTTTTGTACATCGATAATATAGAAACCACACAATAAATGACTAATGGGGATTCAGTAAGAATGACACTAAATAAAAACGTACCATACATCGTCTCGAGTAAACAAATTGAAGCGGACACTTAGTGTCTTAACTCAAAACCGTTAACGAAGATTAATTGTCATTTACTAAAAATGTATAATAATTGTTTATCTACTAAGAGTGGCGTAATTGTTATTGACTAAGGCCCGGGTGAAAGGTAATCACTTAACCTAGGGCTGAGATCGAGAGGGAAGGAAAGCGAGTCGGCCCGGCGGTTTGTTCGAACCTCATCCTTACCTCCAGTGTTTTGGTAGTTTTAAATAAATCTGAAATGATTGTTTGGAATAATGCATCTTTAAAATATTATTACAAAGGAAATCTGTATGGATTTGAAAATGTGATATTTGAAATGTTGACAGTGGTACATGTGATGATTATTTGAATTGTAGACAAATTGGTGATTCTTAACATCTGAATTGAATCGATATACGAAGCACGACCTGACATGGCAAGATGCGCAATCGTCGGAATCATGAAGGCAAAGCCAGAAATTGTTCAATGTCTCACATGGTGGGATCTGTCGACATCGATCATGATGATGTATGACATTGTTAAATGTTCCACATAGAGGATGCACGATAAAGACATCCCTCGTGATGGCGTATGAAAGACAAATGAAGCGCAGCGGGATGCCAATCGGCATCCATCATGATGGGAGGAACCCGAAAAATTGTTAAATGTAAGCATTATAGAATGACAAAAAAGCGAGTTCATAGAATGAATCCGATCATGAATTTGGTGTATAGACAAAAGTGAGCAAGCGAAGCTTTGATGGTGAAAATGAGATTTGTAGCTAAACACATCTTTAAGGTGTATGTTTGAATCGCATGAATTGAATTGTTGAATGATTTTATTTGCCTATGAAAAAGCATATTTATAAATGATCAATGAGCAGTAAGTCATAATACTGAGGAAAATGAATAAGCATAGTATTGTTTTGCAATGATCTTGAATGAAGTAAAAAGTATGGTTTAAATACAAGCATCTGTCTTATATTAAAATGAATTTGAGAATAGACTCGTATAGAACCACTAAGCATGAAAATGTAGCATTGTAGTTTTATCTATCTCATGATATCAAGTAGCCAGTAGAAACCAAAGGCAGACGGAGTGTAACACCGAAATATACCTGATCGTTTTTCGATATGTTTGAGGGTATTTTGTAAGCATAATTGGTATTTCGTGAGTTAAATCTGAAACACGGGAGCAGAGACCGGAATTTTACAAGACTTAAGGATAAAATTGTAAATTATCCAAAAGAGGGACAAAGTCATAGTTAGTAAGATTTGAGGCCCGAAAGTGGAAATAAAATCAGCTAAGTTGCAAATGGAAGAGAAATGGGATTCAAAGCAATAAGCAAACTTAACAAAAAAATGGGTTTTGTAGGGCAAAGCAGGGCCTTAGCAAACATGGGGATTTTAAGACCAAATTGGTCTCATGTTTTGGGGAGGGAGACAAACCGTGAAGAGAGAAGAAGAAGAGAGGAGGAAGAGGAGGAAGAGAGAAGAGGAAGAAAGAGAAGCCAAGATCGAGCCAACAAGGTAGCTGGAAACTACTTTGAGTATAGTTTTGTATGGATCACATGGAATTTGGAAGCATTATGGTTAATATCTTGTCTCTAAATCTAGGGTTTTGGATAGAATTGCATCATAACCTTAGATTTCTTGAGAGTGGGTTGGTATAACCCGAGAACACAAGATAATTAGAAGTCTTTCCTTTGTTGTTGGATCATGGTTAAATGAAAGGGAAATGATGATTAGGGTTTAGAACAAACCCTAACAAATCTTAATAATTAGTTTGTATATGGGTGGTAACCCATATTAGAATGATATTGGGAGAGATTCATGGAAAGGTTTTGATAGAATGATAAGAATTGAAAGATGGGTGAATAGAAAAAGAGATTCAAAATTGAATTGGAAATGGTTTTGATGTGTGTTTGAAGTGTAGAATTGATTGGATATCAAAACATGGAAGAATGTAACAAAAACACACATTCTGGGCATGTCGGGTGAAGTGTACCGGTACAATTTGAGCTTGTACCAGTACAATTTCGGTTCTGGTCATTTTTGGCCAACTTGTACCAGTACATGTTAAACATACCAGTCTGACCTGATACGAACTTCTGTTTCGACCAGTTTTCGTATTTGGCCATAACTTACTCATTTCTTATCCGATTTGAGTGATTCAAGAGTGGCTGGGTAAAATAGACTTCAGAGAACAACAAGAATAGGAATTGCTAAATTCTGATCTAAGTGGCCTAAAAATTCACTCCAAAGTGGGACCATTATTGCAAGCAAATTCTGGTTCAGCTTTGAACACATAGAAGTTCGGGATGTTTAGGACGTGGCTTGAGTTCGAGTGCTTTCGGTGGGTGATTCCAGTTGGAATGAACCATTAACACCTTAAATTTAAAGAGTACAAAGATCCAGTGTCAAATATTGAGACAAGGCACTGAAAAATTAATATTACAAACTGTTCCTCGTCCAAAATCGAGTAAGCCAGAGCTTGTTGGCATGAAAATGCCATAACTTGAGTTTGGACGATCCGATTGGATTGATTCCAATTCCTGGGTAAAATAGATTCATAGAAGAATAAGAATACATGATTAAGGTGTGATTACATGCTCATCATACCTTACCAGTATATGGAATACGATCTGTCATGAACACATAATGTGGCTAAGAATGCCTATTATAAGATAGTAAGTTACTGAACTCATATAATTGTAAAACCTAAGACCAGTTATTAAATGACATAGCACTACTGTCTGATTAGTACCCGGTACTCCACGGTAGTGCTCAGAGCGCACTCGATTAGTACTTAGTACTCCACGATTGGATCTTTCAGGCATCTGATTAATGCCCGGTACTCTGTTAAGTGCTACGGCACTCTTGTCCTGACTAGTGCTACGACACTTCATTGTTGTATAGTATCTTACAGTGCTTGGTATTAAGCGTGTCCTACTCATTCGAAGTATTCTTGGTCTAGGTAATTGACAGGTTATATGAGTACAGGACCATGAATAAAGAATAAGAGTAAAGATCTGAGATGTACCTACGTATACGTTACTTGTAGTACCTATGGGTACTCCTGTATACGATTAATTTACGTAGTACCTCACGGGTACTCCGTATCAGGAAAATAAGTCTGTGGTGCCTACGGTGTTCCTGCTATCAGCGAATAAGTTCCAGTAGACACCTACGGGTACTCCTAATATCGATAAGTCACATTTCTGAATAGAAGTTTTGTAGTACTACGGGTACTCCACGTCTCGATTAAGCTGCATGAGTACCTCACGGTGCCTCACGTATGCGAAAATGTTATGTAGTGCCTACGGGTACTCCTGTATTTAATTAAGTTACGATGCAGTCTACGTTTAGTTACGTAGTACCTATGGGTACTCCTGTCTCGATTAACTCCTGTCTACGATTAAATACGAATAGGAAGAAACTGCAGCCAACTCCCTACGGAGATTCAAATAAGTATAAGTCCTGTAAAATAAGTATAAATCGATCGTACCCTCACAGATCTTAGTATAATGAATCGTGATCTGTACCTACAGAAAGACTAATGTCAGTATCTGTATAAGTACGTCAGGCCTTGTATGTGATATGATCGATATGTTGGAGCTCATCGTACCCTACGAATTTACCTTCGCAAAGAATAAGATCAGAAATACGAGAATCGGGTTACGTAACACGAGTATAAGATCTGTAAGACAAGAATAAGTCCTGTACACAAATATAAGTTTCGTAAGACAAGTATAAGTTCATTAATATACATGTAAGATCTGAAATACATGTATAAGTTCTGTAATACATGTATAAAATCCGAAATACATGTACATGCTTCGTAATACGGGATAAGTTCAGGAAATGCGGAATAAACTACGTAGTACAAAGTAGAAGATCAGTAAGATGGGATAGAATTTATCTTGATGTAGTATAAGATCTGATCTTAATATAATTTCTGTAATACCTCTGGGTATCTATCAGGTATAAGCTGGGATAATGATAAATAAAGTAGTACCTCACGGGTACTCCGTATAAGTATAGGTATCGTTAACTTTAGTTCTTGGGATATGATATCAACACAGAGTTGGTATCGGAGCAGGACGTTTGATCCAGTAAGTACTTACGAGATTTATCAGGTATAAGATTAGAGTTCAGCGAATCCGATTATACATTCCGTAATCTCTGTGATACAAGTTTGCCTCCAGAACAAGTGTAAACTCAGGTAGGATATTAAGTATAAGTTAATAACTCTACGGGAGATCGAGAGATATAAACTCGATTATAATATACTGTGAGAAATCAGAGATAAGAATAAGATCAGAAATTCTTTATAAATTATAAGACTGGGATAAGAATAAGTTTGTCATGAGTATAAGATCCAATAAGGATAAGTCTTGCCGTAAGTGTAATTCACGAGTAAGTATAAGATTGTTATAAGTATAAGTTCGGTACACGTTTATAAGGAATCTAAATAAGGCATAAATATGGATCCTATGGGAGGCATGCGCGATACAATTAAAAGTCACGAGTGCAGTAGGCGAATTATTTTGATGACCGCAATAGGAACGACACAGAAATCGAGAAAATCATGAGTTATGTAAAAGAGATGAATTGGATGCCTTGCCGTACATATGTCGTTGTTACGAATATGATCGACTGTTACTATATTGGTTTATATGATTCATGATGATTTTGATATTTGTTTATGTTATAGTTTATCATGATTGATCCCCAAGTACGTAATGCGTCGGTATAAGTTATAGATATAGCACTAAGCATAAGCTTAGCAAGGTTTTAATCCGTGTAGGTAAGGAGAAGATATCAGCAGCATCGCGCTCTGGTAGGCGACACCCTTGTAAGGGTTCAGCATATGTAGGTTCACGCTACGATTTGTAAATGTAAAAGTCGAGTTTGTATTTGTAAATGGGACTCAGTTATATGTATATAATATTTTGATTATGTTATAGAATGTGGGCCATACCCACAGGTACAAGTTTGGTTTAAAAAAAAAAATCAATTGAGAGTCCCGGTGTTTTATGGTCTCGCGTCCGGAACTTCCCGGTTTGGATCCTTGTCCGGGTCGGGCCAGGGATTCGGGGGTGTGACACGGAGTCATAGAGAAAGTTGCGGCGTATAAGTATATACTCCGTCATATGCATGCATTCTTTTGAACGTGTGACATTTTGTAAACAAATGAGTTAAACTCAGAAACATTGTTTTGTACTCCTTTTTGAAGGGGCATAGAATGCCTTTAATGTAAATGTGTTTGTATAATGTAAATGTTTATGGGCCTGTCGTTTGCAACCGTTTTTCGTAATATTTAAAAAGGCCTTATGCCTATTGTAAATGAAATGCTTCCGCATAATTGAAAACTCTAAAATGAAATAATATAAATAAAATGTTTTTGATAAGATAAATGAAAACGGTCGGAGTAAACCGGGCTCTGGTTCTGATCCGCCATTCGAGTAGGGCTAGGGATTCGGGTCACGACACTTTTGAAAAAAAAAAGTAAATAAAAAGAATTAAATGAGTATCCCGGAATCGCCTGATCCCCCACCTGCCTGACCTAAAGGTGCTACATAAGTAATGATTCAAACGGGGCCTAAGTAATAACCTAAACAGGACCTACATAATGGTAAGCTGCAGCATCAAAATCCCTAGAGGCATGCCTATCTATCCACTACCCGGACATAAGCAGGCATTCAGTTATTTATGTTTCCAGATTAGTCATACCAGTATCTTTAACATAGGTTCTTTCACACATTTATCATGATCGTTTTAATGGATTTGCACTAATTCATGTAGCCTTAATTCACTTCAGGTATCATCTAAGAAGGTTAGACAAATGCCTACATTATAAAACAATTATGCCTAAACAGTACAAGGCAAATCCCAAGTCCATTTTCAACTATAATTTCGACCTAGGAAATGAGGTTTTTAGACAAAGTGATATTCTTACAAAATGTTCACCTATGTCTTAAGTTTCCAAAGGCTCATGAATCAGGTCATTTGGACCTTTAAATTATGAGGTATGGCCTAAACATTCTGAACTGCTCCTTGACAGTTTTCAAGAACAGAATATGGAATTGTGTCCTACATTTGAAAATTTTCTAGGAACTATAGAGACATAATTTGACCATACTTTCTTCATGAAAGTTGTTCTTCTAGATGTCTAGTTCTTACAAAAATTTGAATCACCTCATTTGGATTGATATAACTCAAGTTATAATTTAAACAACTAGAACTACTCCAGTTCAGGGGACTGTTCTGAGATGGGTTTTAGGGACAGAATTGTTCCCTTACTTTAACAAATTTCTGGTAATAATAGGGACTAAATTTGGCTATACTTCCTTACAAAATTTGTTCTCCCAGATGTCTAGTTTGTACATAAATTTGAATCAATTCATTTGACTGTAAGATAACTCAAGATATAAAAACAATGCGAACTACTCCCGTAGAGGGGACATAATCCGTATTTTGCTGTAAAACTCTTTTTTGGAATTTTTAAAGAAGCCTAAAAGATAATTGTAAATTGTAAAATTAAGGACTCAAAGGAAATAAATTGTAAGATTATAGGTTGGCGGTGGGAATAATGATAAGTAGATTTTGGTAAATGAAATAACATGGAGGGACTAAATGTAAAAAGGGAAAATTGAACCAAAATTCCTTAAGACAACAAACTTGTCTTAAAATTGGGGATTTTTCATTTTTGCCTAAAGGAGAGTTAGGGTGACAGGTTTGAGGAAGAGAAGAAGAGCCAACTTTTGGTTTGTTTCTCTTCATCTTTTGGAGTTCTAATTATCATGTAAGAAGAAAGGGAGGAAAGGAAAGCTTTTGCTGAAGTCTTTAAGAAAATCAAGGTTAGGATATCCTAATTTTCTCCCTCTTTGTTTTTGTTGGTTTGAGTTAAGTTTAAAGTTGGCTTTGATTTCTAATTGTGACGCCCCTAGCCTAAACATAGGGGCTTCATACATCAAGCGAGGAGTGTAACACGCATCTAAGATATTTTTAAGATTATTTATTTATTTTGACTCATACATATAATAATCCATAAATCATTCATATACAGAAACTCTTAAACTTGCTCTGAACAAAAATCTATACCACATGCTCACAAGAAGCATCATATAATCAAAATACACTATTGTAGTAATATTCCCAAAATAAATCTTCCTTTATACATCAACCAGAACCGATTTATTTAAAATAACTTGAACCTTACAACCTGATATTACAAACATGATCTATTCTACTTATACAAAAATTATTTACAAAACTGTTGTTAATCCAAAAACAAAGAACCTACAAAGACAACTTCTATTACTGTGTTGGCCTTTCCCGATGCAAGATGTCCCTAACGCCTGACTTTTCTGCACCTACACGGATAGAAAAATCCATGCTAAGCATATAGCTTAGCGGGAAATAATAACAAGAGCTGGACAACCACCTAAAGTGATTGCTAACTATAGGTACAAGAATAGGATACAAATCACAATACCAACATTCCTTAAATATACAACAATATCTTGCTGCTCAATATTTCATTATTCAAAACTTATATACATATACATAATTGGTTAACCATTAACATGAACACAAACAATTCTGGTTAACCATCACACATCTCATATACAGATTTGCTTGCATGACCAGTTGTAGTGGATAGTGGGAACACACAGAAGTACTCATCAGCATGGCTTCTCATTCTGAGAATGACCCAAACGGGGCCAACAGAACAGAGAACCCTATAGGCAAATTTCCTATTAATCAAACTACCTGGTCATTATCTTGCATTCTTTTATATGTGTGCTTACAAATCATTTATCAGAATCAGGATAGATGTGCCATATTTCCAGTCGATGAGTATGACTATCACATATAATTCATGCATATACAAAATCATTTCACCTTAGCTGCATATTATTTCAATATCATATGGCTTTTTAACCAAAACAGGTCTTTCATGCATAATCCATGTACTCACAATGCCCTATTTTCAACCTTACAATAAAGCATATATAATCAGGGTAAATACATTTAAAAATTTCATGCTTATCAGGTTCATATATACCTATACCTTGCAGCTTTATTCCTTCTCCCGTAAGTGCTTTGGTCTATGGTCTCTTCTAAGCCCGCGGTAGCTATGGGTCCTAATTTTCATCCCCAACTAGAATCATCCAATTTGAAGGTCCATAGGCCATGTTATGGCCTAATAAAAACACGACACAACCTATACCTTTTTCCCCTGCTCTCGACTCGCTTTGGCCGATCTCTCAAACACCAAAATTACCAAGCCTCGAACTGATAGGTCTCTGTTTCTTCTAGAAATTTTCATCCATGATTTTTATGCACCATCACCAATTGGAATCATCCAATTTAGAGATCTGTAGGCCAAGTTATGGCCAAAACAAAAGCATGACACAACCTATAAATTCTTTCCCGTTTTCAACTCTGCTTTCTTTGGTCCATCTATGGAAACACCAAAATTACTCGGCTTCTTTTGGACTGATTTAGGTCTCGTTTTTCTAGAAATTCTCTATTCATGATTTTTACGCACCATCTCCAACTGAACTATCCACTTAGTGATTCAGAAGCTGCTTTTACGACTACAAACAAAATAAGGTTTTAGAAAGCTGACAAAGAATCCCTTAAAGCCTATGCATCTTTTTTTTTTTCACTTCTTAGTCTTTAACCATAACCACTTCCAAAACAACCCAAAGTACCATCAAAACAACCTCAAACCAACCAAAAAATCAAAGATGTGGAGAGTTAGGGTTTTTCCTAATACCAACATAGACAAAGAATGAGTTAGGATAATTTCCTAATCTTGTTTTCTTGAAATCTTTTACCTAGCTTCCCTTTTTTCCTTACTTCTTCCTTCCTTCTCACTTGAGCATGGAGAACCCATAAGAAATGGCTTCTTCTTCCCCCCATCGGAATGCCCTAGCTTTCTCTCCAATGCCAAAATGAGGAACTTCTCTTCTAAAGGCAAGTTGTTGCCTTAATGAATTTGGCTCATATTTTGCCCTAGCATTTAAGTCCTTCAATTTGCAAACCAAATTATCAAAATTGTAATATGGCATAACATCATTTAACTTAATGTCCCTTAAGTCCTTAAGTTGATAATTTACCACTTATCCTTTGTACTTTTAAAAATTCGATTATATCATTTTTTACACTTAGCAATAGTAATTTCCAAAAATTCAAATTTGACTTATATTATCCCCTAACATGTCATAAAACTACTAGGGTATAATTCGAGGTATTACAAATTCTCCTTCTTTCTCGGCCTTGTTTCTTGCTAGCCGACTAGTATTTCAATTTTTGGACACTCTCAGAGTTGAGAATGTTTCTTTACCTGATTGGTTGCACTTCATGAGCAACATTCTACGGGTACCTTGAATTCCAACTTCTCTATGGCTGATGGTATTTTATTATACCGCCATCGATATTATATTAGCCCACAATCTCCACTGAGGATGAAATTACTGGAAGAATGTCATACAACACCAGTAGCTGGTCATTCTAGAGTCAAACGCACTTTAATCCGCTTGTTTGCTATGTTTTATTAGTCTTCTATGCTTCGAGATGTCAAGCGCTTTGTTGCTGCTTGTTTGGTTTGCCAGTAAACCAAGTACGCCACCCAACCGCTAGCAGGGTTTCTTCAACCCTTGCCGATACCTTTACTTGTATGGGATGAAGTCACTATGGATTTCATTATCGGGTTGCCCCCTTCTCAGACTTACACCGCAGTTATGGTTGTTGTTGATCGACTTACTAAATATGCCCATTTTAGCGCCTTACCCACTCAATTCACAACAACCCTCGCTGTCGAGCTCTTTACTGAGATTGTAAGGTAAACACCTGCGTTTCCATCTTCTATTATATCTAACCGGGATCCCATTTTTCTTAGCTACTATTGGAAAAAAGCTATTTGCTTTAAGCGGCACAACACTCAAGCATAGTGCGGCCTATCACCCACAAACTGATGGACAAACCGAAGTGGTTAACAAAGGTCTTGAACAATATTTACGAGCATTTACGCACGAACGACCTTCTACATGGTCTTCTTACCTCAGTTGGGCAGAATTTTCCTATAATACCAATTTTCATAGCGGATTGAAGATGTCGCTCTTTCAGGCCCTTTATGGTAGAAATCCTCCAACTATTCCTCCATACTCTCGGAGCTCTACTTCAATCCAAGCTCTTGATGAGGTTCTCCAAGATCGTGATGTTTTGTGACGTCGCTTGAAAGAGAATTTGCTTTCAGCCCAACATCGAATGCAACAGAAAGTGATATTACAACCGTCGTGCACTCAATATAATGTGGGGACTCTGTTTTGCTTGATTGCAGCCTTATCGGCAGATTTCGCTTGTCAATTACACTTCCTCAAAATTAGCCAAGCGCTATTTTGGGCCATTTTTTGTGCAAAAACGTATCAGTTCTGTTGCATATCGTCTAGATTTGCCTCTTGAATTGAAGATACATCATGTCTTCCATGTTTCTTGCCTTAAACCATTTCGTGGGGATTTGAAAATCCCAACTTATTCCTTACCCTCTAAGTCTATTAACAATCAACTCTGTGCAACTCCCATTGGCTGTTTGTGCCACTCGCCAAGTTCTTGTTGACGGTACTCTTCAACCTCAAGTGTTGGTCCAGTCTTTAAAGCACGGATACGGCAACCTTGTGGAGTGTCCGTGTGTCGAACACGCACCGAACATACGTCGGACACGTGTCCGATACGCCACGTGGCATATCGTTGACCATATAGTAGGTCAAAGACTTCGAATACGGCTTGTACATGGCTCGGACAAGGCTTGACACAGTTGATTGATTTTATCGACCATTTTCTTTTTTTTGCTTAAAAAACCCCACTTTTGCTCTTCTTCCTCAAAGACAATTTTTTTCTCAAAAACACAAAACCAACACACAAGAAACTGAATTGGTCGACTAAGAAGTGAGAGACTGAGAGGGAGTCTCGACACCAGAGATCGACACGCCAAACCACCGGGGAAAAGGTATGCTGTCACACCCCCACCCCTACTTAGCACGGTGTGTTAGCCAATTTTACGTAAACCCCCCAAATTGCTACTTCCAACGATCGAGAATCCCAGCGGCTTCGCATTAAGCCACTAAACCCGTATAAAATTTTTCTTTCTAAACTTACATTTATAAAATTTCTAAGTAAAGATAACAATCAGAGCAAAGGACATATCCTAAAACCTATATATACAGTTTACACTTTTCAAAATATGGCAACCAACACAATCTTTCAAAGAGCCTCAGGCTCATCACATTTTCACAAAACAAAACTATGTACATACATATGCTCAACTGTACAAATTCAAAGTATTTCCTTACACAAGTTATTTAATACCACACTTATACTAGAAGTCAGGAGAATCCTAATAGTTTTTAAAACAGGAAAATAATGAGTTAAACGAGCTCAGTGAGTGTGTGCTTTATAAAATGCTTGTTTTTTCTGAAAATATCTCAAAACTGTAGTTCATATTTTTACAAGATTTAAAACCTTGCTTGCTTTTGTTATAAAAGTTTCTAAAACTTTTCAAGAACTCCGCTGTTATATTATTTTGTAGTTTATAAAACTTTTCATAAACACTGAGCTCTAAGCCGACCATTGGCGAAAAGTTTCTGAAAACTTTTCATAAAATGCTTGCTTGCTTACCAGTGGTTGATTTTAAAACTATGTAAAATGCTTATAAATCAAGATCAACCACTGGAGGCTTTTCTTGCTTGTTGTACCCTAGTAAACACGGGAGGGCTTCAACTGTGCCAGTTGAAGGACCTAAGTCCGCATCACCTAGGTGGAAGGGCCTTAGCCCACATCACCTTTTCGGGTAAATATGGTGGAAAGACCTTGGTCTACATCATCATAATCTAGCTAGCGCACTAACCCTATATACTCCAGTACGTGCCATGGTCTCCTTTGAATGCCATGATGCATGAAACTGAAGTTTATTTACTAGTAATGAAATGATACAGAATATCCTCATCATCACTATGACTTGATTTAATACTGACAGATGCTGCTTAAATTTGATTTGGTGAATTGCTGATAAACATACTTTGCTTGCTTGAAACATGGTTTAACAATTCAAAACCATTGTTTACTTGAAATATGGTTTGATAATTCAAAACCATTGCTTGCTTGAAATATGGTTTGATAATTCAAAACCATTGCTTGTTTGCTTGCTTTCTAAATCACATTGTTTGCTTGCTTTTCAAATATGGTTTACAATCAAAACCATTGCTTGTTTGCTTGCTTTCTAAATCACATTGTTGGCTTGCTTTTCAAATATGGTTATTGTTGAATAATTTAAAACCATAACATACCAGTGTAAAACAATTTATAAATAATACACTAGTATTGAAAATTAGGTTTATAACACTCACCTTCCTTTTACAATACAATAATCGGTTAATTCCACTCCACAATTTCTTCCGCCGCTATTACCCTACACATTCCACCAGATGTATTAGATCACACACACAAGACAACCAAAACACCGGTAACACTTGGTGCTACAATTAAAATTTTCGTAAAATATGTGAGCCCCAAATTATCTACAGCATATGACTGTGATTTTTAGACTCGCCAGACGATAGAGTCTAAAAAACACTCAAACATTCTGGTACCTGTCCTAATCCCAATAAAATCGTAAAATTTCAACTCGACTATCCGAAATGAAATTCCAAATTCAGCCCTGATCAGTCCGAAAAATAGTCTAAAAAACTCCTAAGAATTCCTAAACTCAATTCAAAAATTTTGGGACTGAAATTTACGACATCTCATGGTCTCTAAGAAAATTTCAAGTCATTACATAGCCTTTAAGCTAGAAATAACACAAGTAGGAAAATTTCCCTACCTCTCGGGCTTAAAGAAACGCTTAAGATATTGGTACCACGCTACTTCCTCACGAATTAATCTTCTTAGTTTCTTCTATTCACAAAATCTATTTGAGATTCGTGAAATCTAAGAAATAATGAAGAAAATAATGTACCTTATCACTATCTCTGCCTCCACTCCGTCCGGGTCCGACAACTGCCTTCATCTTTGATTTTATCCTCTTATTTTTAATTATTGATATTATTAGCTATTATTATTATTATTCTGAGATATATTATTGATAACTTATATTATTCATTCGGATTCGCTTTCTCATCTGGGTAATTTTATTTTGTTCAATTATTTAAATAGAACTAACTCACTTTTGATGACTTTCGAGATTCAAAATCTGCCCTTCAAGCTTCACCCACACTTGTCACCCAGAATTAAAATATTCCAATTGCTCTTGACCCATTAAACTTCGGTCATTGATTTCGCGAGACAAATTTAAATAAAGACAAATCGTTTCACTATCCATCTAGATAATTTTCTGCACTTCTCAAACCACAATTTACTATTATTATCTTTCGAAATTCAGAGACTTACATTAACTTTTAATTTCTCCTGAATAAAGTGCCATAATGCTTAAAACTTTATAATTTCACTCCTTAAAAACAACTTTCAAAAATACTACTACGAAGACTAAATACTATGAAGCCCTGGTGTATATATTTAATTCACGTGTTGCCATACATACCATACACCTCGACAAAAGTAATTCCTCCCTTTAGAACATTTGTACTCAACAGAACAAACAACTCAAAGGAAAAGAAAGTAATTCTCATTTGAAAATAATCGGTATACCGACGGGCGCATCCGAGCCTGCCTCTTAGGCAAATGGCCCTCTCATGATTCTTCTTCCATTACATTTTTAACTAAAGGAATCACCTTATTCCTCAACACTTGTTCCTTGCGATCTACAATCTGCACATTTATTTCCTCATAAGTCAGGTTCTCCTTTAGTCGAGACCGCTGCTCTTTCAACACGTGGCTGATTGAGATGTATTTCTTAACATCGACACATGAAATGTGTCATGAATCCTGATAACTCCTGGGGTACTAACTTGTAAGCCACTCGTCCCACTTGCTCACAATCTCATAAGGTCTTATAAATCTTGACCGAGCTTGCCCGCTGCCAAATCTCTCAAACACCTTCCATGGGAAATCTTCAAAAAGACTCGGTCACCTATCTTGAATTGCAAGCCTTACTTGACTTGTCCAGCCATAACTTTCGTCTATCTCTCATATCTTCAAGTTATCACTTCAACAACTTTCACTTTCTCCGAAGTGATCCGCACTCAATCTCGGGGCCTACCGCTTCCTCTCACCAACCCTATCCCAAAGACACCGGAGTCCCACATTTCCCGCCATACAACGCCAAATGGAGCCATCTCTATAATCGGGCCATGATAGCCGCGGCTGCACGACCCATCGCCAAATGATAGATCCCAACTCCCCTTGAATTCCATCACACAAGCTCTCGCGATATCCTCTTAACGGTCAATGGTCCTCTGACCGCCATCCGCCTGAGGATGAAATGTTGTGTTGAAATGAAGGCGAGTACCTAAAGATGTTTGCAAACTGGGCCAAAACCTGGATGTGAACCTGGGGTCTCGATCTGAAACTATCGAAACTGGAACCCCATGAAGTCTCACTATCTCATCCACATACAATTGGGCTAACTTTTCCAGAGAATCCTTGGGTAATATTAACTGCTAGCATAAAATGAGCACTTCAAGTAATCGATCAACTATCACCCATATAGCATAATGTCGCCTAAGTCCGTGGAAGACCTGGCTACAAAATCCATAAGGATCTTCTCCCATTTCCATACCGAATAGGGAGTAATCAGATCTTCCCACGGGCCTTTGATGCTCACTTCACATGCCGACAAAGAAGCATCCGGAGACAACTACACTTTCTTTCATCCCATTCCACCGCAATGTTCTTCAAAGTCCCGTACATCTGCACACCTGATGCATAGCATACGCAGCATGAATGTGCTTCTTCCATAATGTCTCTCTTCGGGCCACCATACTCCGGCACACACATTCTCCGTCCTTCTATCATCATGTTGTCATCTCTCGATTCAAACTCGCTTTCCTTTTCCTATCTCTTCCTTAAGCTTAATCATTTGTGGATCTTGCAACCTATCGCCTTAATCCGATCCATCAGAGAGGTCTAACATGAAATGGCTAATTAATCCTCACTCCAATATCACCCCTAAAGCTCGGGATCCACCACAAAGTGGAAGATAAATCGATCTCATATGAGACAAAGAACTCTCTAGTCGCCTTACTCAAGGCATCTAATTTATTAATAGCTTTTCTAGATGATACTGAGTAGCACAACAGAGTCCTTAATCAACTCAAGCCATCTTCTTGCCTGTGTTTAAGTCTCATGAAAATATATCAAGACTCCATGACTAGGAAGATCCCAGAAACACCATATAAGTTGTGACGCCCCAACTAGGCATAGGATGTCAAGTGAGGGTCACTCTTTTTAAAAAAAAAAAAAACTTATAACCTTTACACTTGCATATTCATATAATTTTAAACAATTAACTTGTATTATATTCTGTAGCAGCGGATTACAAAATATATATACAAGCTCCATATATGGAAACCATGAGCTCCAATTTCTTAATACACATGGATGACCTCTATTAAGGTCACCACACTTCTATACAAATGCATATAACACATATTACAGTTACAGATTCTTATCATTTCTCATATATATACTTATCTCAACTTCGGGCCTAGTTTCTTATCATCATCCATATACTTTTCTATGTCATCTTGTATTTTACATCTTGTCTTTGTAATCAGATACTATCATCACATAGCAAGTATGCTTCTCATATTCTCTTCATATATTCTCATATCTTTCTTTGCATATACCGTCATTTCTTTTATGTTTCATGTCCGCATAAACCTTAGAAATGGATACAGGAAACCATGAGAGGGCCCAAAGGCGTCGATTCACTGTATGAAACAAGGGTCCATGAGGGCCCGCGCTATAATCACCAGACAGCTACGGGTCCATGAGGGCCCGGCGCTGATATTATACCCGAAGGTATCATCATCGGAAGACGAGACAAAGGACCATTCGCGAGGGCCCCGAGGCGTTGTAGACCCTTTCGGCCACCGTGATCCAAACGGGATTCTATGCCACGACTCAAACTGGCCTCGATATCAGAACTTGTAAAGGTCTGCACTTATTTTTCCCCTAATGTGCATTTGCCCATCTATCCCTCTTACCAGTTCAAAGCGCATAATCAATATATTTTATGTTTTGTATATATCTCATATTCCCGAATAATTATTGTCGTTCGAAAATCATATATGATATATATATACAATCATTTATTCATATCTTTGCACTTTTCATATCTCATTACATGCATAAATAAATATGCTTACCATGTATGCTTACGAGCTATTTATGAATTCATAATAGGCATTTTATAAAATGAATAACTATGGTACTTGTAGTGCCTACTGTTTTTCGTGTTTTCTAGAGCTAATATGTATCTCATCTTATCAAGTTGTCGGTTACTGGATTCTGACTCAATGGGCCTTCCATAGAGTCCAAGAAATCTAACTGGCTCGGACGGCGAGTATACGACCTCCGGTCGGAGCTCATACTTTAGGCAAATCGACGAAATGAATTGATCGACAAGTTGACCTGAAGATGAGCCATCTTATCACACCATCAGGCATCGAATATTCTCTCAGGCATATGAATGTATTCTTAATTAATGGGTTTTCCATAGAGTCCAAGAACACCCAAATCGGAGTTCAAACATGAGATGGCAGACCAAGTCGAGGCTGGCGCGCACGCCTTGACGAGCCGACCTCGACCCAATGAGCTGCACTGAAGTGATGAGCCTAGCCCAACACCTCGGTCTGACATATAATATATATTCCTCATGCATATGGATGGATTCTGACTCAATGGCCGATAGAGTCCAAGAACACCCAAATCGGAGTTCAAACGGCTGAGATATGACCTTCCGAAGTCGGGAGGTCGCAATACCTTCTAATGAGACGATTCTCGGATCGATTTGTTCGCACTGGAAGTTGACGAGCCCGCCCCACCTTGGTCTGACATCTAATATCTTCCTCATGCATATGGATGGATTCTTGACTCCAATGGGCTTTCCATAGAGTCCAAGAACACCTATAAATCGAGTTCAAACGAAGGGAGATATGACCTTCCGGTCGAGGTCGCGCGCAATACTCAAGAGCCGACCGCACCGACGAGCCGCACCGCTGACGAGCTCAGCTCTACAGACGCAGCTCGGGCCTTCTTTAGGACGAGCTAAGCTCTACATGACGAGTTGCTTCGCATGATCGATGAGTTTTTCAGACGAGGCCCATCTCTATTCGACAACCTCTCTATGGCCACCTTCACCCATTTGACTGCTCAGAGTAAAAAGCATCATAACTCAGGCCTAAGGTGGCCCGACCGGTAAATTCAAAAGCCTAACATCAATTTCACTGACGTGGCTACAATTTCTCAGAAGGACTTACTTCCAAATTCTCTTTATTTCTGACCCAAAAACCCGTTCTAAAGTCCGGCTAGTTGACTCGAATTGGCAGAACTGACCCGACCAGATTTAGTTGGGCTGACCTCAGTAAAAGGACTATAACTTAGTCTACAGAGGTCCAAATCGAGAAATTCAAAAGCCTACATCAAGTTTATTGATATGGATAATTTACTGAAGGACTCACTTCCAAATTCCCTTTATTTCTACTCAAAAGAAGTTCTAATGTCCTAATTAATACAGAGGATCAAAATACCTTAAATATACTTGGTTCTAATTGCACCCAAATTTCTCCCAAAACACAAATATAAGAGCCTTTAACTTTCAACTCAACCTCATACCTAAATGAGTTTAGAGTTCCCAAACCCAAACCGTACACAAGATAGAGGGTTCTAAACCAGGTATCTAAAATGTCTAGACCAAAACTAGACTTCCATACTCCCATAGTTTCCACTCAAAACTAAGACATGTATCCATACTCAAACTTAGTAGTTCCATACCTGTGATCTTCTCTTTTCTTTTCTCTTCTTCTTCTTCTTCTTCCTTTCTCTTCTCTTCTCTCTCTCTCCAAGACCAAAATGAGATATTTATTTTGGTCTTATCCCTTTTTATTTCACTTTCCAGTCAAAGGAGGAAACTTCCTCCCTTTCTTTTAGTACCACTTGTCTCTTTCACAATTTTCATCCTTATTTACCCTTTTTAATATCTTTCTTTTTTATTACTGTCTCAACTCTTTCTACTATTTGCAAATCAATTTATGTTATTTTTACAATAGCCTCTAATCTTCTTATTATTATTTCGTAATTTAACTTACGATATTCCTACTTTGTTTTTATCTTTATTTTATTCTAAAAATATACTTACTTTTTTATTATACCCAAAACATGTTATAAAACCGGTTAGTGGTATAATTGGGTGTTACATAAGTAATGTTCCATATCTTCGTACAAACACGACCGCGCAAGCTCTAAGTCATGCGTAGTAATTCTCCCTACGCTTCTTCACTGCCTGCAGGCATATGCAATCACCCATCATTTGGCATCAAACACAACCAAGGCCTTGGCTGGAACCATCATCAAACCACAAACCCATCTCTCCCATTGGTAAAGCTTCTTTCAATCGAGTCAAGTCAATCTACCCTTCAACTCCTCGAAAACTCTAACGTGTGCATCCACCCAATCATACTTGACATCTTTCTCAGAAGCCTGGCCGCCGGGTCGCATCTCAAGAAACCCTCAACAAACTTCCTATAATACCCTACTAAACCAAGGCCACCAAACATTCTTCGTGGCTCTCCAATTTACCACAACTTCTATTTTCCTCGGGATCCACTCACCCCTCACCGATCACATGACCTAGGAATGTCACCCCGCAAGCCAAACTCGCACTTGCTCAACTTTGGCATACAACCCGCCACTCCCCAGTGGCCGTAATAATCCTCAAGTTCTCCGACGTTCCTCCTGGCTACCCGAATACACTAGATATCATCGAGCAAAAACTATGACAAACCTATCCAAAGACGCAATACCGGAATAATCTTGCCTATAAAACGATAAACGCCGCCAAGCATTAGTCAAACCAAACGGCATCACCAGAAACTCATAATGTTCGTAGCGTGTCCTGAATGCAGTCTTAGGAACATCACCCTCCTGCACCCTCAACTGATGATACCCCGACCTCAAGTCTATCTTGGAGTACACTCGACCTCGAGCCGACCGAATAACTCATCGATCCCGGGAGTGGATACTAATTGGCGATAAATTCGTCGCTTGCTCCGAATCTATACACAACCGCAAACTCCCATCTTTCTTTTTCACGAAGAGAACTAGAGCTCCCCATGGGGATATGCTCCGTCGAATGAATCCCTTACTCAACAATTCATCTAACTGAGCCTTAAGCTCCCTCAACTCTACAGGAGCCATCCAATAAGGAGGAATGGAAATGGCTCAAATTCCCCGGGATCAAATCAATGGTGAACTCCACTCTATCCGAGGTAATCCCGCAATATCATCCGGGAACCTCTAACAACTCGAAACTTCATCCACTGTAGTCCTTCCCCTGGCTCGCCTACATAAGCCGATAACCCCGACAACCCTTACGTGAAGATCCCCTCACATGGCCATGAAAGGTAGATCATAATCGGAAGATAACTCTCTACATAATCCCTCGAAATTGTCCTCCAATCACTCTAGCCTATGCAACTTTACTCCTTTTATAATTTACAAAGGGCTCTACGACGATAGCCAATCCGCATGCCGAGAACCACATCAAAACCTCTATATCTAAAATACGTAGATATGCCGGGAACTCTCATTCCCCCAATCAAACCTACCATCTCACCACTGCCTGAGGCTGAACCTAATTCCTACTAGAAGGAAACTCTACACGACCCTCTAATGGCCGGGTCTCTATCCGAAGCGATCTAAGAAAGGCTCGATGCAAATGAATGCGCCACTCCTAAGTCAATCCAATGTATATGCATCATGATCAAGGATAGAAATAATACCAAGATCCATGACCCCTGAGCCGCATCCGCATCTCGCCGAGTCACAACATAAACCCCGGGCTTGAAAGCACTGGTCCTCCCGTCAGTCCCTGGCACTACTCCGCTCTACCACGCCGCCCCACCGCGGCCGCACTGGCCCCTCCACTTGGGAAACCTCTCCTTGAATACCTCCGAAAGGCTCATCTCGTGCGAGGCATAGCTAGCTACCGATGTCTCTACACCAATCAATTGCGACACTCTAATAAATGGCCTTCCGGCCACGCGGAAACACCTTGTACACATATCTCCTACACTCATGGCAGCCGCCTCCGACACATAAGCGACGATGGTGGAATGCTCCGTCATTACCCCGGCAACCAAATTCACGATCCCCGGCCTGTGAGGCGCCTCCCAGATTCCGCACTCGGCATCCGTAACCTCTCGCTCTTGCTTCTCTTGCCTGATCGACCATGTCAGGGAAGTGCCCGTACTTCTCTTCCTTTCCTGCCTACTTTGATACATAGTCGTAGTACTTTTCTCAACCCTCAGAGCGGCCTCAACTAAATCCCCAAATCTGTTCTAAGGAACCACAGAAAAATGAACTCTGATCCAGTGCTGTAATCCTACTAGAAATCGCTTGCACTTCAGGATTTCATCAGCCTGAATATATGGAACCAATCTGACTAACTCTGAGAACCTCTTCTCATACTCGATACGACATACATATGCCTAATCCGAAGAACTCCTCAATCTTCGAACTCTTGTGACTCGAGGAAAGAATCGATCAAGAAATCCTCGCTAAAACTCGGGTCCCATGATATACCACATCAGATACCTCCCATTCACGTGCATCCACCAATCCTTACCCTATCTTCCATCAAAAATCGAAAACAAGACTCTCGATCATCCTCAGGTGTACTCTTATAACTCAGAACCTTGTTTACTCTCGCCCAACCATAACCAAAGTTGCCTCCTCGGATCACACCGCCATTATATGGCTTGGTGCCCACTCAGGTTTCTATCGACCTCCTAAGTTCTTCAAGAACCTCTCTAGGTAGCGGTGGAGGCTGCGATTGCTGACGAGTCGCTATAGCTACTATTCCCGAAAGTAATCTGGTGCCACTTCGTCATCAGAACAATCCCGGCACTCGAAATTCCCTTGGTGGCCTGCATGGTCCAATGGACTCATTGCTATAATGATTCATTGAGGCGAGTGGAACCAACTACGTGCTCATCTCTCTCAGTACTACAGACGCCGAAAAGCCTCGAATGACTCCTAGATCGACATCGACGTCTCACTTCGACATGTTGTATTTTGCAAAAAAATCAACCGTTTAATACTTGAAACACCTCATATGTATGTACTTTGAGTTTGAAATGCATGGTTGCCGTAGTATAAATAGTGTATACCAAAACTACGATGTTTAATAACACAGGTTTCAGAAGAACTGACTCTATTACCAACTCAGGTTTGGGTATCATTTCCTCAAGCCCAGTTATCGATACTGGGGCCTGATACTAACTTGTCACACCCCACCCCTACTAGCAAAAGAAAGCGCGGCTCTGGCCACCCCATAGAAACTCTCACCAGCATTCCAACGATTAGAGAATCCCGTGAAGCTAAGCCATGACATGGTCGAAACCCGTATAAAAATTTCTTCTTTTTCTTTCTTGCTTGTGGATTTTATAGTGTTCGCAAGATAAAGCCGCATACAGACATATCCCTAAACCTCGTATATACAAATTTATACTTTTTCAAAATATGGCAACCAACACAATCTTTCAAAGAGCCTCAGCTCATCATTACATTTTCACAAACAAAACTATGTACATACATATACTCAACTCGGCATAAATTCAAAGTATTTCCCTTACACAAGTTATTTAATACCACACTTATACTAGAAGTCAAGAGAATCCCAGTGTCCCAAATATCCGCGTATTCGTACCTTGAAAAATAGTTTTTAAAACAAAGAAAATAATGAGCTAAACGAGCCTGAGTGTATGCTTCATATAAAATGCTTGCTTTTTTCTAAAATATCTCAAACTGTGAACACTATATTTTATAAGACATTTTCCAGAAACTCTGTTTGCTTTGCTATAAAGTTTCTAAAACTTTTCAAGAACTGCTTGCTTGCTTTGCTTTAAGTTTATAAAAACTTTCATAAATGCTGGAGCCTGGCTTTGACTGCCTTCTTAAAAGTTTCTAAACTTTTCATAAAATGTTTGTCAGTTACCAAAGGGTTGATTTTAAAACTGTGTAAAATGCTTATAAATCAAGATCAACCACTGGAGGCTTTTCTTGCTTGTTGTACCCTAGTAAACACGTGAACCTGGGCTTCAACCGTGCCGGTGGAAGGACCTGGGTCCGCATCACCTAGGTGGAAGGGCCTTGGCCCACATCACCTTTTCCGGTAAATATGGTGGAAAGACCTTGGTCTATGTCACCATAATCTAGCTAGCGCGCTAACCCTATATACTCCAGTACGTGTCATGGTCTCCTTTAAATGCCATGATGCATGAACTAAGTTTGCCGACCAGGCAAATCTAAAATGCATGGAATGATGTCCTAATACCACCGTGCACGTACGAAATACCTCTGACCGGCATTTTTCTGCTTAAACCAGTGGATTTTCTAAGCCCGCTTTTATAAAAATATACTTTGCTTGCTTGAAACATGGTTTAACAATTCAAAACCATTGTTTGCTTGAAATATGGTTTGATAATTCAAAACCATTGCTTGCTTGAAATATGGTTTGATAATTCAAAACCATTGCTTGCTTGCTTGCTTTCTAAATCACATTGCTTGCTTGCTTTTCAAATATGGTTTACAATCAAAATCATTGCTTGTTTGCTTGCTTTCTAAATCACATTGTTTGCTTGCTTTTCAAATATGGTTTTGGTTTAATAATTTAAAACCATAACATACCAAAGGTAAAACAATTTATAAACAATACACTAAGATTGGAAAACAGTTTAGAACACTCACCTTCCTTTTACAATAATCGAGTACCACTCACAATTTCTCCCATTCGCTTACTCCTACACACTGACATGTATTAGATCACACACGTTGGCACAACCAAGCAATTTACACACTTGGTGCTACAATTAAAATTTTCAGAAAATATGCGGGCCTCAAATGCCATTCACAGACATATGGCTAGATTTTAGACTCAAGGGACTTTCCATAGAGTCTAAAAACACCTGAAAACATTTATGAAAAATTCGGCCTCGGACTGGGTTCCGAATAAAACTTGAAATTTCAACCCGAACTGCATTTTAAAACAAATTCCGGGGAATTCAAATTTTTGACTGCTCGGGAAAGAATAGTCTTTAAAATTCCTAAAAATTCCTAAACTCAATCCAAAAATTTTGGGACTGAAATTTATGGCATCTCATGGCCTCTAAGAAAATTTCAAGTCATTACATAGCCTTTAAGCTATAAATAACACAAGTAAGAAATTTTCCTACATCTTGAAGTTTGAAGAAACGCTAAGATATTGGTACCTACGCGTAGCTCTCGTCGTGTAGTCCAACTTTGCCTTATGTTTCGACAAAAATCTACGATCCGATTTCCATAAATCTGATAAAGAAATAAAGAGAAAAAAATAAAATCTTATCACTCTCTCTCCTCGCTCCTTTGTCCGCCCATTTCCTTTTGATTTTTATCCTCTTTTATTTTTTTTAATTACTATTATTATTATTATTATTTGGATACATAACTTATATTGCTTCATTCGGGTCCGTTTATGTCTCGAAAATTTTTATTTCTTTCGCCCACTATTTTAAATGAACTTTTAATCAAGCCATTACCGAGATTTTGTAAAAATCTCATTCTGAAGTCAATACAATTTATCACCCAGAAATTGCAAATATCTCGATTGTCTCACTGACAAAACTTTTCTATGGTCACTCGGGATTAGACAAATTTAATCTACAAGAAATTGCCATTATCCGAGATCTAGAATTTTCTAATTTCATGAACAATTATGACAATCAGTTATTATTATTATTCTTTGAAATTCCATAATTTGTACTTTCACCCTCCACTTTCTTAATTCGTAAAAGTGTCATAATGCTTTGAAAACTTTATAATTTCATCCTTAAAAACAACTTTCAAAATACTACTATGACACTCAATAATTAAGGAAGCCCTTGGTGCACATATGCGACTTACTACATATCGCATTCATACACCCCTCTAGATTGTGCATACATACGCTTCCACAAATCTTCAGCTTCTTTTTTTCTTATTTTTTTTTCAGGCAAAGATCAATCAATGAATCAATTTCTAGGGTTTTTTTTTTTCTTTCATGAACAAAAGATTGCATTTTTTTTTTTTCTGAAAACACAAAAATGAGTCTCAGTGTCTCACTGTCTCACACGAGGAAAAAGGAAGAATAAAGAAAAAAAAAAGAGGGAAGAAGGGAATAAGAGGAATAAGAGAGGGGATACGACGATGCGTACCTTAGGGCTTAGGTGAGATCGCCTTGTTCTAGTTCTGCCAGCCCAATGAGCAACAAGTGGAAAAGTGGGGAAGGGGGGGAAGACATGGGAGTCGGGGGTGTCAACGAACAGCCTTAGAGAAGAGAGGGAGGAGATGCGTCAGTCACTGGGTCCTGCCCTAACTGAAAGAGGGGGTTCCAACCTAGGGGTGGGCTGGTGGGGGAGTCGAGGGCTGCCGAATTGATTCCAAAAACCAGAGAGTGTGTTTGATTAATTGGGTGTGTAAGTCCAATAATGTCCCTGATGGGTATGCTTAATGACAAAGATAAACTGTTTGATAAATAATTAAATTTCATTTGATAAATAATCAAATTTGGTGGAGAGGGAATAAGAATCGATATAATTCTCTTTGTAAGTTCACTTTGTAAATACAAATAATGACATAAAAAATCATCCATTTATTATTAATTTATTAGTACAATTTTTAACACTTTAAAAAAAAAAACTAAATTAGAGGTCTATTTGCCTAATTGTTTTTTATGTTTACTGCTTTTTATAGTTTATTAAGGAGAAGTGGAGAACAATTAGATTAGATTGTTTTATAATTTATTTTGAACTTCAATGAATGCAAACGTGTAAATTTTATGGAATTAGCCTAATTCAATTATTTAATGACACCAAAAATTAGATTGGTTGGGCTTTGAAATAATTTAGATTAATTTAAATGCATGATTTTTTTTTTTTTTTATGATGCAGAATTATACAATGAGTAGTAATTCTAAGTCTTCAAGTGATCAACAAAATAATCAAGATGACAATACTCCATTATGGAGGTATATCATGAGAGAAGCGAAATTGGGTAAAGGGGGAGGAAATGTTGCTTTGCAATGCAATTTTTGTAGACAAATATATAGAGGGTCATATTATAGAGTCAAGGCTCACCTGTTGAAAATTAAAGGGGTCGGGGTTGCATCTTGTACTAAAGCAACGAAAGAAAATTTAGTCGAGATGAGAAGGGTGATGGAGGAAGCTGAACAAAGGATGAAACAATCTAATTTTAAGCAAGTTCCTTTACCCACATCAAGCGCTACAACATCTAATTTTGAGAATTCATCTTCTAGTGCTAGTGCTATTGATCCAAAAAGGAGAAAGGGGTCATTAGATCAATTGGGAAGATTCAACACGGATTTGATTTGAAATAGTCGATGTAGCTGAGCTAGCTAGATGTTTTACACTAGTTATCTTTTCACTTTGTTGGGAATCCTATTATGCTTAAGCCTTTAAAATTGCAAGTCACCTGTGTTATGTCCCACTAGGTTATAATGCATTAAGAACTACACATGCATTTAAGATTAACATTGAGAATCTATTGTAAATCCAATCAAGAAGACTCGAATGGGAAAGGAGGAGCATTTGTAGTGATTGATGGTTAGATGCTGAAAGAAGACCACTTATTAACATCATGCATGCTTTCTGTAAAGTGGAATAATGCTTTTTAAAGCAATAAACTCAGGAGTGGGAAACTAAGGACAAGCACTTTATAATAGATTGTTTGATTAACACTATACAAGAGATCGTCCTTAAAAAGTAGTTCAAGTTATAACCGATAATGCTACAACTTGCAAAGTAGCAGGACACATTATGGAAGCAAAGTTTCTAAGATATCTTTGGACTCGTGTGTGTCTATACTCTCAATCTTGCTTAAGATATGCACCCATCACCACACCTCAAGATATGATTTATGATGGAACAATGTGGTTGGATTTCTCGGGTTTCAAGTGATGCCTCTTTCATCAAGAATTTCATTATGAATCATGCAATGAGATTGTCAATGTTTAATAATCATTGCAAGTTGAAGTTACTTTCAGTGCCCGATACACATTTTGCTTCAACTATTATTATGCTTAAACGGTTTTAAGACAATAAAAAGAAGCTTGGTGCAATTAGTGATAAGTGAAGAATGGGAGATGTATAAAGAAGATGATGTAGTGAAAGCTAAAGAAGTAAAGGATAAAATCCTAAATGAAGACTTTTGGATGGATGTGGATTATATCCTCAGCTTTATAGCTCCCATGTATGAGATGCTTCGATTAGCTTCATATCATAAACCGCTTTCAATATTTGCAGGGTGGTGGATTCGATGATCGAAAAGTGAAGGAAGCCATCTACAAGAAAGAAACATAAAAGTTTGCCATAAAATTCACTACCAAGATCACATACAACATCTATTTCAACGGTGTGGGGTTTCCCACTTATTTGAACTTTGCATCATTTAATTATACTATAGGTTTTTTCTATTGTGAATGGAATCTTAGTGGAAAGATGGACTAAAAGCCACACACCTTTACATTCCTTAGCTCATTCCTTAAATCCAAGGTAATCTTAAGAGTTTAAATTGCAGACTTTCATAATTTAAATATAAATTATATTCTATAATGTTTAACTTTTTATAAATTATGTTATAACTCAATTTGTAGGTATTATAGTCAACAATGACTTGATGAGTCTCATGATCGTGTTCTACCACATCGAGATATGGAAGTAGTAAGAGAAATAAAAAAAATGTTTTGAGAGATATTTTTCAAATGAAGTTGAAAGGAGGCAAGAAAATGATAGAGTATGCTACTTTTCGTTATTTCTGGAAGATTTTCTAATAGTGATTCCATCAATGACAGGTGGTACATGAGTCCTATTAAATGGTGAGTTGTTCATGGAACTTCCACACCAATGCTTCAATCTATAGCATTGAAATTGGTAGGACAACCTTGTTCATCCTTATGTTGTGAAAGAAATTGGAGCATATATAATTTCATTCACTCCATGAAGAGAAACAAGTTGACACCACTAAGAGCTGAGAACTTGGTTTATGTCCATAACAATCTTCGTCTTCTATCAAGGAGATCTCCAAACTATAATGAAGGCGAATCTAATGTGTGAGACATTGGAGGAGATGGTTTTGACTCAATGGATATAGAGAATGCTGTAATTTTTGAGATTGCGGATCTTTCTCTTGATGAACTTGAATTGGAAGCCATTTTATTTGATTCAGAAGGAAATGCTAGTCTTTAGTTTTAGTATTACTTATGTTTGTGTTTAAGTATTTGTGTCAATGTTTGAGCACTTGTTGGTTAGATTATTCAAATTTTTATGACAAAGATTGTGATGATGCTTTTTCAATCGGAATTGGGCTTGAGCGTGCCGGATTTACCGGGCCGATCCACCGACCTCGCAAGGCTGACTCTACAAAATCAAGAAAACAAAAAGGATCGGCGAGGGCTCGCCTGTTGCCTCTTCGATGCCTAAGCTCTCCTGGGTTCTTTCCGGGGAAGAGAAGATCAAAATGCTTAGTGAATGAATAACTTTGTGCGTAAGTCCGCACCTTCACTTAGCCGGTACTTGGTATTTATAATAGATGATCATGACAACTTTCCTAATTTGACATGACATCAATAATATGCTTCCTAATGGGATGATGACACCGACAGCATGTTTCATGTTAGAGGATGATACAATATTTCTTCTCAATCGGGTAGAGATTTTCTTTCCTTATCGTGGAGTCGACACAAGGATAATCGAGTGCGATAATTTGGGAATATCTTACTTCCCGATTGGTGAGATTAGGTGTTTTCCCCAATATCGGATTCCCTGGGTCATTGCACCCTTTTAAAGGGCCAATTGGGCCTCGCTTTGAGCCTCGCTCTTTGAGGGATACCATTAAGCGGCCTATCATAGCACTAGCCCAATTTTAATCCCACTGCCTGGGTCAGATTCGCCCACGCGCCTACATTTCAACTCCATCGCCGCCCCCCAAATCCTTTACTAAGCCGAGCGCAAACAAGGGTCGACGCTCTTGGTCGCCGATACCCACGCGGGCTAATGTGAAGGGTTTGACAGGGCTGGCCGTCCCATCGCCTTGTGATATGACGGCTTCTCGATTTCATCGTTTATTTCGGCTATGGCTCTTGGCTTCCTTAAAAACATCCCGACCGCTTCAGACTTTGCTCCCTCGCTGCTTTTTCGCTTTGCAAATCGTGCTTCCTTTTTCCTTGTTTTCTTGTTCGAGGACTACTTTCGGTGGTCCCTGATATCTCGCTTGGGGCTGGTGTCCCTCGTCTTGTTTCTGGTCTCGGTACATCTTCTCTTCTCCTCTCGTCCTTTGGCTCGAAGTTCGTTAGGGTTCTAGGCATAATCTTGGCCGTTATGCATTTCCTTTTGATTTCTCTTCTTCCTTGCTTAACCCCCGCGCACTTCCATGGGTCCTGGTCGCTCCTCTATTCTGCGCATAGGGAGTAATCCTGTCGAGGAGTCTAGTTCGGGTCTGACTGACAGGGGGTATGACGATTCAAGGCATGTGTTCACCGGCTACTCCTGGGAGCCTCCTTTTCCTCGATGCGGCAAGGCAAACTTAACAAAATTCGGTTCCCTAGCGGCTTTGAGTATTTGAGGGCTGCTATTCGTAATCCGAGGTCAGTGGCCCCTCACGACCCGACCAGCCGTGACTCCACTGGGTGGAATGGGAAGGCATAAAGCCACCGAAACCCGTAGTGCTTCCAATTGAAATACTCATACCACTATCACACGAACACATGATATATATATATAACTGATCAACTAATAAAGGTTGATAGGGAGAGATAAATCTCGATCCTACATACTCCAAACAATGCACAAATTAAGGAATATCAGCCACTTCAAGAGCATTTTAATATCCAAATACTGCGGTGACGCCTAGATGAATAAGATATGTGAATATAATAAGACATATAACCGCCGAAGGAAGAGAATTCGCGAAGTATCAAGGATTCGAGAAGGAGGACTGACAAGACTAAAATAAATTGAGACCATTGGGTCACGAGAGTGAGTTAACATCATATAGTCTATACCACATCTACAACCAACAAGATACACATACATATAGAAATTTCATAAAGATAAACAATACACTCCCATAAGTATACATGCACACATTAAGTTTCATATCATCACATAATCATCACAAAATCAGAACTCTAGCAAGACCCTATATCACTACAAGCCATACTAGCTCTCAAATCCAATGTGACTCCAGGCTCCCAGAGAAATGCATGTTTCACTCGTGGTCCTTAACTCCAATCGACACTTAATCCAATAAACTATAGCCGGCGCCCGAGAGACCACACACTACCATGGTCCCTTAACTCCAGCAACCAACATATCATACTCTGGCGTCCTACGCCCGAGAGTAACGCCTAACCAGTGGACCTCACTGCATCCCCGAGAGAAACGCCAACTGTGTGGAACCCATGTCCATAACCATAACCTATAACATAATCTGATCATACCGTACAGCACGCGGTCCTCGATGTAATCCATTGTGGTAAGGTCCCACAGGCCTCATTACAAATATCAAATACAATGCACAGCGAATATCACACCCAACAATACACACTCACATCCATCATCATAACAATTTCCTATGCGCATATATTTCTATAACAACTACAAATAATTTTAATTACCATAGTAGCTATAATTCCAATAAAGTAATAATCATGTCGTGATGATGGGGTGTAGCCCAACGCCATAAATGCTATGCTGTATGTACGCAGATGATGTGCCTAAACTATATGATATCAACTCACCGAAAAATCGGTCTCAGCCGCTCTACTGAGTCGCCTTCGGGCGAATGTCACTGACAATCTAGAATAGAAGACATAACTAATATCAAGATCGAGGTTTAAGCTTAACCTAGGGACTGTATCAGACAATTCAGCTGTGCTGCACTAATATAAAGACATCTAAATTCTACCAAAATTCAAGAACTCTCCCAAAACCTGGACTTAACTCGTAAAACTGCCTAACCCGGAGCAAAATACACTCCTAATATCCACAATTTATCTATGAATGCAGAGTCAAATACAACTACGATAAATCCACGGCTCGACCTAATCCAACATGTAAGCGCACAATAAATCACGAGTAAACATAATTGATACAATTTGTAGTCGATAAATAAGATCATACTTACACGATTAATAACTCCGATATAAGTAAGATACGCGACCAAAAATCAACGCGCTCTATTTACACAGATAAAATAAAACACAACATCCAACCGGGCTGATGTACTTTAAGTTACATCTTTTCAAAACAGTTTAACACGAGTAATTAAAAACGATAAATAAGGCATTTTCATAACATTAAAATAAATAATTACGAACAATTAAAATAATTAACATCGAACAATTATACAATTCAGGAGTTCACACTGCCAGTATAGATTTTACCCGTCAATGCTTAAACCGAATAGACCGTCGAATCCACTTTAACTGAGACGAACGCTCGTCTCTCGCATGTTCCCGAGGTCCGCCGCCGACGGTCAGCAACTTGAGGGAAGGTCAGAATTAGGATTCTGGGCTGACACCCAATGGTCTGGAAGCCTGGGGCTGAAGCCAAAACAGGATCGTTGCCTGAGATCACCGAGTGGTCTAATCGTCTCCGACAAATCCCTTAACTCCTGGCTGAGCTCCACCCTCCGCTTCACCGGCAAACGACCTTGGAACCGATCAAGGTGTGGATCCTGGTTTTGGGGCGAGGAGCCCGGGACCGTGTCGCCTAGCCAGGGCACTGAAATGGTCATCGGCGGCGGTGCGGCGAGGAGAGATCATGCGTTGATTTCTGACGCGCAGCTCTTTCTGTGCGGAACCGGCACAAGGGTGGCCTGGAGGTAGATTTACCTTTTCCGGCACGGACGGTTGCATCATGGCCTGGACCTACCGAATGGCAGTAGGGTGGCTACCGAGGTGCTCAGAGAGAAGGTGAGGTTGAGATGGAATTTGGAAAAGTCACAACTTGTCTAAACTCCTCCTGCTTAAACCATACCATTAAGTCCCTAATTACACTTAATTGGGCACTTTATCTAATTAAAATCCCTAACACATAAGAAAATGTATAGATTACAATTAATAATGCATAATGATAATTATTTAGATAATGCAGGGTCAAAATAACATATTATGTCCCAAATAACCTTTAGGATTAATAAAATAGAGCAATTTAGGAAAAATTAAATTTAATAATTCAATTTAAAACACATTGTAATTGTACCATGTATTTATTTCCTTCCCTTCCTTAAGAAAATTCGTCCCTAATTTAGGAATAAGAAATATACCTTATCACCGAACAGTACAGTATGACCGTCAGACTTTGCCTCATTCCGCGCACTCTTCAGACCGAATGATTCAATGATAATCTCACGATCGAATGACTTTTCGGACGGAAAGTCGATTTAACCCGAGTATCCACGAGAAGTTAAGGTGCCATTCTCATTACAATTCCTCACCAATTTCTACTTCGGGCCTCGTAGCACATGCAAGGATCTGAGACATATTTCCCAAAGATAGATATATGAAAGACCTGACAGAACATCGCAATTAGATGGCAACCCACGATGTTTCATCCCCAACCTATCCACACTTCAAATGGTCCACCAGAGCGGCGTTAATCTCCCTTCACCAACCATCACGCCATCGGGGAAACCTTCGTGAATACATACTCACCTACACCAAACTCCACATGTTTCGGGGTCCGCATAGCCTTCTCTCTGGCTCACAAAAGCGGTCCTCAACCGATTAATGATAAGCACCTTTCGTGGCTGATTCGACCAATTCAGACCGCAACTTCCTTTCGTTCAAACTTCTTCCCAACAACCCGTGGATCACTTCGCCATACACGCCTCGTAAGGCGCCTACACCGATATCACTAGCATGATAATCAAGTGGTTAATAAATCATCTAGTGCTGCAAATGCCAATCCCATCGGCCTCCAAATCCATCACACACATCCTCGCACGCCCTCCAACGCCTGAGATACCCCCGCATCATTCCATCCGTCTGAGGGTGAAAAGTCAGTTAAAGTCCAATCGAAAATTAAGCTTCTCTAAGAAGCCTGCTTAAAACCTAGAAGTGAACTGGGGCCCTCTGGTCACACAATCGGAACCTGGATCCACGAAGACTAACAACTTTCAATATACACCCTAGCATACCCGGCTACTGAAAAGTTGTCTTCACAGTGTAAGAAGTGTGTCAATTTTATTGTCTGATCGACTATCACCCAAATGGAATCAAAGGCTCCTCGCCGGTCTCGAGGTAACCCACCACAAAGTCCACTGTAGTATTCCTCCCATCACATTCCTGAATTGGGAGCACGAACAACCCGCATCTACCGATGTGTTCGCTCGACCGCCGTGCAAGTCAAACACTGGATATTAACTCCGCTTAAGAATCCTTCATACCACTCCACCAATAGTTACCCTTAAGATCATGATACATCTAGTGGAACCAGACACACTGTAGTCGATGACGAGCCTCTTCCATAATTTCTCTTCTAAGTCCATCAACATCGGGAACACACAATCTAGTACCCAATCTCAACGTGCCATCTTCCCCAATCACAAAATCACCCGCTCGACCGCACTCAGCATCCATAATTTCTTATCAACTGTGGTCTCTCGCATCGAGCTGTCTTAATTTCACCATCAGAACCGATTCGACTAAATGTACAAAAGTGTCTTAATTTCAACACCCTAACAGAAACCCGATCATACAATTCAGCATGTACCCTAGTCAATTGTCGTCGCACTAATAATAATGGGGCTAGACCGCTTGATGATTTCACTGAAGCATCTGCCACCATTGGGGCTTCACCCGAATGATACTAAATAGTACAGCTGTAGTCTTGGTCAACCCAACCATCCTCCTCTGGGCTTCGATATGCTCACTCTGCTGAAAGATGTACTTCAAACTCTTATGATCGGTGTAGATCTCATAAGTCTCACCATAAAGGTAATGCCTCAAAATTTTTTTAATGCAAAGATCACTGCTGCCATCTCCAAGTCATGAGTTGGGTAATTCTGCTCGTGTCTCTTCACCGCTTCAGCGACAAGCAATCACCTTACCGTGTCGATCACACACCCCTAATCCGACCGGAAGCGTCACAACACACCGTGATAACCCTCGTACCTGTAAGGTACGCTAACGACCGGAGCAGAGGTCGTCAATCCTTCACTTCAAAACTCTCCTCAAGCCTCCGCCACCCGAAACTCCACATTCTTCTCAAGAATGGCCAAGAGTGCACGATCCTCGAAAACTCGCACGTAACCACATAATAACTCGGCTAAACCAGAAACTGAACCTCGCCACCGCATTCTCGCCAATCCATCAACACCGGGGGGCCTATCTCTCGGGATCCACTAATACCTTCCTCGATAATTACACGTCCTAAGAAGACACTATCCACCAAAATTCACACTCGAGAATTTGGCATACACCGCTCCTCAAAGTCTGCACTACTCATCCTTAAATGCTCTACATGCTCCTCCCTCACCCGAATACACTAAGACATCATCACAGAACACACCACAAAGTCGATCCAGAAGGGTTTGAAACACTCGCTCATCAAATCCATAAGGCCACGGTGCACGTGAGTCCAAAAGACGCCACTAGAACCTCATACTGGCCGTACCGTCCCGAATGTCGTCTTCGAAACATCCTCAGCTGTCTTAGTTCTCAACATGATATCCTCGAATCAGATCAATCTTAGAAAACATGATGCACCCCCGGTCATCAAACAAGTCATCTATCTGGGATGGATATTTATTACGTATTGTCGCCCTTGTTCAAATTGGCTCAGAGTCTATACATACGCAAGGAACCATCTTTCTTCCTACAAATAGCAATGTAGAGCACCCCAGTGAGAAGTACTAGGGCCCCGACAAAACCTTGCTTGTAACAAACTGTAATTGCTCCCTTCCGCCTCCTTCCATCCTCGCAGGTGCCATCCTATAAGGTGGCAGCAAGAGACAGGAGCAGCTCCTGTGACAACATCACAAATCTATCTCCCCGCCAAGTAAACCCCGGCAACCTCCTCAACAACGAAATTCACAAGCAATAGGACAGATTATCGAATTTTACTATCTCTACCACCGTGTCCCGACAAGAATATAACCTCTGACATCCACGGTAACATTCGCCTAGCTATAATAATGACACCAAGCCAGGGGTCGCATCTACCACCGTGGAAACCAAACTCAGATCCCCCTCTGAACTAAAATCACCTATTTCGTTCAACCAGTGGTATAAATGAAGAACCACCCATACCCAAAAGACGCTGCATCAAAATCCATCACATCCGTAATTAACCAAGGAGTGTCCATGTCTACCATAGAGATCGGACACGATAGAAAATACATATTCGCCCCAAGGCATCACTTTTTAATTGAATATCGATAACAATCATGCTATCATTTGATATAACCAGCTGAACCGGGTGGTCCTATATTACTCCGCTAAGATTACTACAACATAACCTTATCATAGCCCTAACTTTTCGTATAAATCTTCACTACACCCATGGTTATTACCAATGAGCCCGCCATCCAGAGCCCTGCTTAAAGAAATCCTTTAATAAAAAATACTTTTAATAATAGAATACACTCTTCATAAAACTTTTACGATCTGATAGTTTCTGAACAAAATTTCACAACATCAGGCACCAGAAGATGATGTCCCCTATCACCAAAGGGCTGCAAATGCATGATCCTAATGCAATGTATGCCCCAGGTGTAGAATGTATGATTAAGGATGCATGCCCTAGTGATGATGCCTCTTTATGTCCAAATTCGTGCATTTATTATGCAATTCTAGTAGTGAAATGTCTATAATCCATCTCTTATGATCAAAAATAATATTATGCTTTCAAAACAATATAAATCATATAGTCAAGTTTCTCCTGATTTCAAGCATCAAAGGATATAAACATCCGCTTATTCTACTCTTTCTCGTTAATCACATGACTATTCTCGTCCACTGCTTCATCAACAAATCTAATTCAATTGTAGTCTTCTGATGTTATCACTGATTTGACGGAAAGAACCAAATAATTTCATCTTCGAGTATCATTCCAATGTAAACCACAATCATTAGAAATAATTTCGATCCGATTGCATATCCATGTATCTCTTAACTAAGAAGTGGGAGACTTAAAGGTCTAACATCCACCTCAAGAAAGCACATTCTAACGTCATTCTAAAACTTGAAATCGTCACACCGCCATTCAGTAAGGGAATAAACTTATTGCGCAAACGAGGCTATGTAAATTCCTTGTAATATCATTAATCTAAACAACATGTATGTAATACGAATAATTACATTATAAGAATCCTCGCCTGCATCAAGGCACCGAGACCCACTAACACAATATCAAAGAGCATGCTCGCTTTCTATCATTGTACTGAAATGAATACCATAAACTGCATAGCGACCTCATAGTTGGCCTCCTAGGCCTCCTCATAGAACTGAGCAACTTCAGATACTACTGTATTTTCCCCTCGACTCCACGCCTCACACGTGCAAACAAGACTATCAGATAACAAACACGCCCCAATGTGTCAAAAAGCAGTAAACTAGGTGCAATGATGACAGACAAGGACGGACTCGATCCTAACTGCGTAGCATCGAAACTTAGACTCTGTGCCATGTGAAATGAACCTATAGCTCGATAATTAACTCATTACTTAATTCGACCAGCCGTGACCTAGCACTAGGGAATGGGAAGGCATAGCCAATCAAACTCCGTAGTAAGCCTAATTTGAAATACTCATACCACTTATCATCACATCTAATACATGATATATTAAGTATATATAATCGATCAACTAATAGGTGTTTATAGGAGAGAGATAAATTGATCCCACATACTCCAACAATGCATGCAATTAATAGAATACGAAACATTTCAATACATTTTAATATCCAAATATCAAGTAAGGACGCCTTTGTGATGAAATAGACAAGGTGAATAATATCATAATAGTAGCTATAACCGCCAAGTGGAAGGAAGAGAATTCATGGTTATCATGATCTCGGAGAAGGAGGACGACAAAGCACTAAAAATAAATTGAGACTGGCTACTACGAGAGTGAGCAACATCATATAGTCTATACCACATTTACAACCAACAAGATACATACATATAGAATTACAAGATAACAATACACTCCTATAAGTATACATGCATACACATTAAGTTTCATCACATAAATCATCACAAAATCGAGAACTCTAGCAAGACCCTATACTCCAATACTACAAGCCATAACGGCTCTCTCTCTAAATCCAATGTGACTGTGCCCCGAGAGAAAATGCTCAATTGTGGTCCTTAACCCACCGACACTTAATCCAACTATAGCCGGCGCCTGAGACCACTGACCAAGGGTCCTGCAACCCAAGAACTAACATAATATACTTACAAAATGCAATACGAGAGGTAACGTCAACCAGTGGACCTTACCTCCGCATCCTCGAGAACACTTCAACCAGGGAACTCATGTCCATAACCATAAACCTATAACATAATCTGATCAATACCGATGCGCACGCGGTCCTGATGTAATCCATTAGGTGGTATGTCCTGCTATAGTTCCCATTACAAACATTTCAAATACAATGCACAGCAATATCACACCCAACAATACACACTCACATCCATCATCATAATACCATATGCGTATATATTTCATAACAACTAAATAATTTAATTACCATAGTAAATACACCCAATAGTAATAATCATGTCGATGATGGGGTGTAGCCCACGCCATAAAATGCTATGCGATGCATGCAGATGATGCGTCATAAACTATATGATATCAACTCATCAAAATCGGTCTCAAAGCCGCTCTACGCCTCAGTCGCTCGCGTAGTCAGTCGGACAATCTTAGAATAGAAAAGACATAATCAAATATCAAGATTGAGGTTTAAGCTTAACCTAGACTAGACTAGACAATTCACAGGCTGTAATTCAATATAAAGCATACATCTAAATTCTACCTAAAATTCGCGTAACCTCCCCTAAAACTCGACTTAACTCCTCGTGAAATCCGCCTAACCCGAGAGCAAAAATACACTTCTAATATCCACAATTTATCCAATGTAGAGCCGGGCTACAACTACGTATAAATCCACTCGCCGACCTAACTAACACAAAAGTGGCCAACAAATCACGACAAACAATTGATACAATTTGTAGCTCGGATAAATAATTATACTTACACATTAATAACTCCGGATAGGTAAGGATACGTTAATCAAAATCAACGCGGGGTTCTATTTACACAGATAAAATAAACACAACATCCAACCGGCGTATGTACTTTAAGTTACATCTTTTCAAAACACGAACACGAGTAATTAAACGATAAATAAGGCATTTTCAATATTAAAATAATAATTATAAAACAATTAAAATACGAATATCGTAACAATTATACACCGTAGTTCCAGCTAATGCCGCTTTAGGGTATAGATTTTTGATCGGTCGAATGCTTAAACCGACATCGCCGGAACTATGAATCCGAGACGAACGCTCGTTCTCGGCATCGCTTCGAGGTCCACCGCCGTCGACGGTGGTCGGAAAATTTGAGGGTTGCCGGAATTAGATTCTAAGGACACCCACGCGAAGCCCAAAGCTCAAGGGAAGCCGTGTGATCGTTCGCCTGAGGATCACCTGATTTAATCGGCCCGGACGCCCCCGTTCCGGGCGAGCTCCACCCTCCGCTCACCGCAAACGACTTTGGAACGCCGATCAAGGGTGGATCCTGTTTTGGGGCGAGGAGTTCGGGGACGGTGTCGGTTTGGGGCGAGGTGGCTTCGAACGCCAACAAATGGGTGGGCGGCAAGATGGCAGAGCCAAGGGCGTGATTTCGGGCGAGACGGTAGCCAGCGGAACCGGCTAATACAAGGGTGGCCTGAGGTGGGGATTACCTTTCCGGTGCCTGACCTACAGATCAATGGTCGGAACTCACCAATGGCACTAGAGGGGTGGCGCCGCCGCGAGGTGCCTGGGGAGAGAGAGAGAAGGTGGAGGTTGAGATGGAATTTGCAAAGTTGCCAAATTTGTTCTAAATCCTCTCCTAAGCTTAAACCATACCATTAAGTCCTCTACTACACTTAATTTGGGTACTTCTTATCTAATTAAACTCATCAATACTATGGAAATGTATATATTATATAATTAATAATGCATAATATAATATTTAGATAATTTCGTAGGGTCAAAATAACATATTATGTCCCAAATAACTCTTTAGATTAATAAAATATATACCTAGGAAAAATTAAATTTAATAATTCAATTTAAAAACACATCAATTAAAATTACTTCTGCACATGTACCCCATCTGGGTCGAACCCTCGTATGGTGAGATCTTTACGGCCCGGTATGGGCCCCCGTTTGGGGTCCAGGTTTGGTGCCCCGACGTGCTGACCACCTACGTTGTTGAAGTGCCTAAAATAGGTGGCGTTCGAGAACGACCTCCGCTTCCCCTTACATCCTTTATGTAAAGGTCCTAAGCAACATTTCAATGTTCGCCACCTTCCCCCCAACTGGGTGTTCTCAAAGGGGTTGTTAGTCATCTTTAGGACAAAGGCCAGTGTCTCTAGTACTACTGCCTTAGACTCCCTTCGTTGTAAAGGAGATCGTCGAAGGCTTTCATTATATCTCCAAGCGCTATAGCTCTAAGCTGATCATTTCGGACCTTCCCTCTTCTCACAAGTTCTGGAAGGAACGTTATTTTTTTGTTAGTGGCCATCATTGGGAGTACAATCCCTTCTCGACGAGAGGACACCCTGGCATTCCCGCCACACCATCTACCCCCGAACCCACGCGGAGCCTCCTTCGCTTGGTTTGTTTTGGTCTTCAAATGATCATTGATATTTCTAATGTTGTTTGGTCGTATGGCCTTTAGGTGCTCGACCTGATCTCAGTCCTGAGGATAAGGAGGTGAAGCTAAGTCGTGAAGGCGCCCCGTGGCGAGCTTTATTCCCAGCCTCTACCGGCCTGACATTCCCGGATCGACTGCCCTGCAAGGCCTGCCCGACTTCATTTTCTGAGATCCTCTCCTCTCTTTGTCATGAAGCGTCCCATCCCTAAATCTTCCTCACCGTCTGTTTCGGGTTCCCCATCATGAAGCTCACGGGAGTGGCTTCGATCCCGTCCGGAGGTGTCGGCAAAGAAGAAGAGGAGCGTGAACTGAAACCTCCGAGCTACGCAGGGCTGCCCCCTACTGGGGGCAAGACCCTAAGGGGCGGGGGCCTCCTCGTCTCGGTCCCGCCGAGGGCCGGGAGAATCTTCACGAGGGCTGATGAGCCCCTCGAGGTTCCCTCCTTATCTCGGTCCGGGATTCCCACGCCGCTGCGGGCGCCGCTCCCTCCTACACCCGACGAGGTGACGGGAATCGCGGATCGCTCTAGGCTTCAAGGATGAGGACTCTCGCTTCTCATGCGCAGCTCGCCGCCGGCCGCTTTCCTCCATCCCGCACGACCGACCTCGTGAGGGTGGCGCCTTGGTCCGGCCGAGGTGAGGCCTCGCTCTTCTTCAACCGCCCCGCACGCCCGCGCTTTGCCGATATCTTTCTTTATTGCTTCACCGTTAGCTGATTTTGTTCTTTTTTTTCGCAGGCTACTTGGCGCGAAAGTGCTCGGGGCAAGGAGGGCCAGATACAAGGGCTCCGTCAGGGTGGTGAAGTCTTACAAGGCTAAGGTTGCTTCCCTGACTTCCGAGAGGGCTGGTCTTCAAGCTCAAATAAGGGAACTGACCGAGGAACTGGTGAAGCACAGTCCTGACGGAAGACACTTCTGCTAGGAGAGGTGCAGGCCGTGGATAAAGAAACAGGCCCGTAAGGATGCAAGGTCGCCACACAAGCTGCGCCGGCCAGAGGAGCTCGCAGCCGTCAAGGGCAACCCAGGGCCAAGATGGCAGCCTTGGAGCGGGCCCGCCAAGAAGCTCGAGGCTGTAACTCATGGAATGCCTGACGAGGAGCTCGGAGCAACTCTCGACGACTCATGAAGGTGAGGCTTCAAGCACCCGAGGGGCGAAGTGATAGCTGAGCTCAAAGACGAGGCATGTAAATTTAATGGCCTCGTGGCTTCTCTTCCTTTCAACGTTGGGCTTCTCGAGCTTTCCCAGACCTGGAGTTGAACATCCAGCTTTCTGATTAGGAGGTTAAAGGATCCGCTTCCGAGGCCGAGGGCCACTGAGGCGCCGAGGTGTTTCGACCGTGCCCTCGCTGCGGATTCTGCTCCGGCTAGTTTTTCGTCACTCGCTAGGGCTCCGCCTTTTGACTCCTCCACTTCCGCAAGCCGGGGCCCAACGTCAGGCATTTATGCTCTCTTTTTTTTTTTTTCAGACATCCCTACGCTGAGCCCGGGTTTTCAGATTGCTTCCGATTTTGACTATTTGTTGATATACCACGATCTACTGACACCTTCGCTCCTTTCCCTGTTTCGTTGATTTGAATTGCTTGGTTTTCAAGCCGCGAGGTTTTCCTAGAGTAGTTATGTTTCGCAACCTGAGTTGTTGGGCTTATGAGCGCATGGCCCGTGCCGCCGCCAGCTGTTACGCCCTCGCGAACTGAGTTACCGGGCTCTAAGCCGCATGGCTTCAAGTAGCTACTGCCTTTTCGACCGCCGCATGCTCTACGAACCGAGCTACCGGGCTCGAGCCACATGGCCCGTGGCTACTTAGCCTTTGAGCTGTCAAGCCCGCGAACCGAGCCACCGGGCCCCGAGCCATGGCCCGCGTGGCTACTGGGCCCTCGAGCTATTAAGCTCTGCAAACTGAGCTACTGGGCTCCTGAGCTACATGACTCCGTGGCTACTTGGCCTTTTTGAGTTGTGACGCTCTGCGAACTTAGCTATTGGGCTCCTGAGCTATATGGCTCCGTGGCTACTTGGCATTTTCGAGCCGGGCCACACTCTACGACCGAGCCACTGGGCTCCCGGAAGCAACATGGCCTGCGGGCTACTCGCCTGAGTCGTCACGCTCTGCGAACTGAGCTATTAGGCTCCTAAGCTACATGGCTCCATGGCTACTTGGCCTTTTTGAGTTGTTAAGCACTACAAACTAAGCTACATGGCTCCGTGGCTACTGACCTGAAAGCTGTTACGCTTGCAACCAATACCGGGCCCCGAGCCACATGGCCCAAGTGGACTACTGGGCCTGAATGCGTTACGCCTACAAACCGGTCTACCAGCTCCCCGAGCTACATGGCTCCGTGGCCATTTACCTTGAAATAGCAACTCGCGAACCGAGCTACTCGGGGCTCGAGCTACATGGCCCGTGGCTACTCGGCCTTTCTGAGTTGTTACGCCCTAAGAATCCAAGCTACTGGGCTCTCAGCCACATGGCCCGTGGCTACTTAGCCTTTGAGTCAAGTGTTTCGAACCGAAAACACTGGGCTCCTGAGTTACATGGCTCCATGGCTACTTAACCTTTGGAGCTGTTTCACCGCAACCGAGCTACTCGGGCTCCTGAGCTACATGGCCCGTGGCTACTCGCCTGAGTCGTCACGCTTCGAACCGGGAGCCGCTGGGCCTACGAGCCACATGGCCCGCAGCTACTTAGCCTTTGGAAATGTTAAGCCTCGCAACCGAGCTACTGGACTCCAGCCATGGCCCGTGGCTAACACCTTTTTGAGTTGTTATGCTCTGCGAACCTGAGCCACTGGCCCCGAGCTACATGGCTCCACGGCTACTTTGCCTGAGTTGAGCCACGCTCCGCGACCGGAGCTACTAGCTCCCGAGCCACATGGCCCGTGACTACTTGGCTTGAAATGCTTTCGCTTGCAACCGAGCTACCAGGGCCCCGAGCTATACGGCCCGCGCCATTCGCCTTTGAGTTGTCACGCTGCGAACCGAGCCATCGGGCTCCTAAGCTACACGTGTCTGCGGCTACTTAGCCTTGAGCCATTACGCTCCGCGACCGAGCCATCGGGCCCTAAGCTACATGGCTCCGTGGCTACTTGGCCTTTTTGAGCTGTTACGCTCTGGGCTTCTGAGCTACATGGCTCCATGGCTACTTGGCCTTTTTGAGCTGTTACGCTCTACAAACTTTGCTACTGAGCTCCTGAGCTACATGGCTCCGTGGCTACTTGGCATTTTTGACTTCCTTCTCTTTAAAAGGCGCGTGTAGCTTTTAATGCGGATTTATGGAGAATTGGAACGGATTGCGCGACTTCCCGAATGCCCTAGCTCCCTTATAAATAGCAACCCCTCTGTGATGGTGCTTGTGCTTCCAACCTTCTTCCTTTTTTAGGCATAGTCGGAGTCCGCGCATGATGAAGCGCCAGGATTTTATCATCATCATGTAGAGGTCCGTCCGTGATCGTGGAGATGATGTTTCATTCACGGTCTACCGCTTGTGTGAGTTTATGTTTTTCCCTAGTTCCTCCCTTATGGAGTTATGTTGTTCCCTAGCTATGTCCAATGATGGAACTGTGCTAGGGTACGTATCCGGAGGGGGCAGTGTACTTGAAAAAACTTTTAGTACCGCTCTCTTCATTTTTTCATTTTCTTTCTTCTCTTCTTTCCCTTTCTCCTTTTCCTTCTCTTTTTCCTTTTCCTTTTCCTTCTCGTTCGCACTCTCTCTTCTTCTCTTTCCCTTTCCCTTTCCCTTTCTTGAGATTTTTTTTTTTTTTTTTTTTTGGTTTGTCATTTCGATGGGTGTGTCGTAATGTGGAAGAACGATTTTCACTTAACTCGTGATTTTCGAGATGCAAAGGGTGATTTTGTACTCTAGGTGGTCAGAATCTCTATATAATGAAATTTTGTATTCAACTGTAGTTCATTTTGAATAAAGAACAATCTTTGTGAATTATGCGCTTCTTCCACCCCGGCCCCTTCGAGTTGTGCTTCTGGCTTTGTCATTGTAACTTATTGTTTGGTCTACCATAACATCAAACGACTTAAAAAATGGATGAGAGAGCTTCTGATGTCTTCTCGCTAACTCGACCCTATGTGCATCAGGTGTTCGCCGTCACTGTCGCATGTGCTCTAATTCTTCTGAAGGCGTAGGTCGGGTGATTACCTCGTCCCGCATGTCGAGCTCATCCATGTAAATGTCATTAACCGCGGCTTTGCTTCATCGATGTCAATAACACTCCCCGCTATGCTATTTCGGTTCGAGCCTATAGTTACCGTGTCGGATTACGCGAGATATGATAGGCCCTTCCCACTAAGCGTCCCTGGCTCCATGTGAGGGGTCTTTCCTTGTCAAGTAAGTTTTTCGCATTTAGGTCACCCGCTTGTAACTCCCGGGTCGACCTCTTCGTCATAATACCTCATTGTCTTCAGATAGTCTTCCATACGCTTCAGGACTTGCTCGCTTTTCTTCTAGGAGATCCAGGTTTAAGCAAAGAGCCTCCTCGTGGTTCGATGCCTAGTTCAATCCTTGATATTTTAGTCTCGACTCTCGACTAGGTCTACTACTTCTGCCAAAGGCCGCAGCTTAACGGGGTTTCGAAATGACTTGCACGTAGTTCTCGTATATGCCCATAATACCCTCGGGAGGTAATTTCACCCATTTTCCAGTCTCCGCTTGGTTTTCGGTTGGTTTGCAGTCCTTATAGTGAATTCGGGTCATTTATCGGACTGACGAAATGACAAGTAGTAGTTCTTGATTTCGAGCTCAGCGCAGAAATCCCTAAAACTTAGGATTGTCGAATTGTTTCCCATTATCAGACACCGAGGACTCCTTGATCCCAAACTTGCATAATATAAACGCGTACCTAAGTTGCATACCTTATGTTCTGTGATTTGCCGCTAAGGCTCCGCTCGCCCATTTGCAAAATAGTCCACGCACAATGATAAATTTGCACTGGTCCTTCCAATGGGTAGAGGTCCCACATGTCTAGCCCCCATCAAGAAATAGGGCTTAAGGACCTTCATGATGCCCGATGGGAGACGAGATATCGTTGTACGCTCCCGACAAGCTACAGATTTTAACCAATTATGTCGCCTTGAACATCATGGGCCAAGACCCGCCTAGTGTTTTTCCTACCAAGGTCCGAGCCCGATGGTTGCCAAGATATGCCCTGTACTCCCCCGAGCAGAAGCTGGCGTCTTCCTTTCCTACGCACTTAAGAATGGGTGCAGAGAATCCTCATTTATAAAGGGTTCCCCGATGAATGATGAACCTTGCCGACCTCGCTCTGAGCTTGGACGTCTCCTTTAGGTCACTTGGAAATTTACCATCTACCAAGTAATCCCATATGGGGTCCATCCAGCTCGGTTCGGACATCACAGGGGAGACTTCTCCGTTGTCGACGCTTACTGAGGGCTCTGGTAAGTGCTCGATAAAGCCGATCCGCCTGTGGGCCTTCGTATAATGTGAGCTGGGCTGGCTAAGGCATCGCCGGAATTCTCCGATCTTGGTACATGTTTTACCTGAACTCGTACGACCTTCTTGAGCAGCTCTTGTACCTTTTTGAGATATAGGATCACTTTCCTCACCCGCCTCGTGAGTCTTCATCTCGCTTTACCACTTTGGAGTCGGCCGCCACCTCTAGCCGATTTGGCTCCATGAAGTGGGCGAGGTTATCTTAGTTATGACCGCCTTACATGGCCTGCGGTTACAGCCAAAGCCTAACTTGAGGGCGCATCCGTGATCTATCCCATCCGGGAGGTCGATCAGTCCTACATCGCTCACGCAACGGCCCGCCAACGAATAATTTCCAGACGAGAGGTCGCGCGCTGGGTAGCTCTATAGATCAGGCCGGAGGAATTCTATGATGAAATCTGCCAAGATCTGCCATTTTACTACTGTCCTCGGTTTGTACCTGATGTCAAATTCACTGTACCTATATCCCACTCTACCGTTCTTCCTGAGGCTTCGTTTGGCGCAAAGATTTTGCTTCATCTATATTCGGTCGGGACTTCGAAAGTGTGAGCTTGGAAGTATAATGGAGTTTTCTGGACGTGGTTACCAATGCCAGGATCAGCTTTTCCATCTGGGGTACCTCTTCGCTTCCCGTGAGCTCGCTGCAATAGTAGACTGGTTGCTACACCTCGTCCCGCTTCTACCAGGCGGCACTGGCTGCAAAGCTGAACCGCCGGTAGATATGGCGAGTCGGAAGGCCTACTAGATGTATCGTGAGGTTTTGAGAGTCGTGAACGACTCCTGGCAATGTGCGTCCCACTGGAAGGCCTTTTTCAGAACCTAAAAGAAAGGCCGACATTTGTCGCCGGCCCTAGATACGAAGCGGCTTAGCGTAGCTATTCTCCCAGTCAAGCGTTGAATGTCTTTAACGTTTAATGGAGGCAGCATATCAAGCACGACCTTTATCTTATTTTTCAAGTTCACACCTCACAGTAACGATAAAACCAGAACTTCCTTACAGACTCAAAGCCGCATTGACTCCGGTTTAGCTTCATATTGTAGCTTCTCAGGACTTGGAACGTCTCGGCTAAATGGGTTATGTGGAGCTTAGCTTTTATCGATTTTACCAGCATGTCGTCTATATATACCTCCATAAATGTCCCAATTTGTTTCGAACATCCGCTCACCATTGGACAGTGGCTCGTGATTCTTAGCCCAAAGGGCATTACTCGATAACAGTAGGTTCCCTGATCAGTGACAAATGAGGTCTTTTCTTGGTCGTTGGGGTCCATACTGATCTAGTTGTAGCCCGAAAAGGCATCCATGAAGCTGAGGAGTTCGTGACCGACCATAACGTCTACTATGAAATCAATCTGAGGTAAGGGGAAGCTATCCTTTGGGCAGGCCCTGCTGATGTCTGTGAAATCGATGCAAAGTCGCCACTTTCAGTTTGCTTTTTTGACGAGAACAACATTGGCCAACCATTCCGGATACTCTACTTCTCTGATTGCCTTTGCTCGGAGGAGCTTATCGACCTCTTCACACCGCCTTCGTCTTTCTCGGGGCAAAACTCCTACTCTTTCGGGCTGGGACGCCAGCGAGGTAGCGACCCCCCGAGCCCTATCTCGACCCGAATGGCGCAGTCCAACCAAAACCCGACGCTCGTTAAATTTTCTTTATTTACCATTTTATTTAAATTTTCTCAAAATGTCATATAATCCCCGACTAATTCGACCGAGGATTCGAACCTGAGCCCTATTTACTTCGGGACAAGCTTATTTATCTTATCAAAACATTTTATTATGTCATTTCAGAAGCGGTTTCAGTTTTAGGCAAGCCCATAATCATTTACAAATTCAATGCAATTCAGTAGGCCCATAAACATTTAACCAAATACATTTACAAAGAAGGCATTCATGCCTCTTTTTCGTATCGATATACAAAATCAAGGTTCGTATTTAACCCTTTTGTTTACAAAATACCATGTGTTCAAAAGAAATGATATGCAAATCACGGGGTATATACTTATACGCCATACTCTCTCTATGCCTCTGCGCTTCTTGATCTTGGCCCCATCTTTGCTTACTCGACACTGTGCATGTGACAAAACTATACGCCTAATTATTTTCTACGCTAGCGGCTCTATACATTTATTCAATATTCACCGAATCCCGACATGCATTTATCATCAAACCATGCCTATTATATCAACATATACCCATACTATTCATTTCCGCATGCTATTCATTTCCGCATGCTTTCATTTTACAAATCATTTATCATATCACAACATGCATTTTCAATGCAATAATTCAATTCATTAATTCAATTTACGTAGATTTGGCATATACATAAAATCTCATTTATACTGGGCCAATGCTGGTTATTTTACTTGACTATTCAAATCACATTTATGACGGATTCCGTTTGATGAATCCCGCCCTTATTATCATTCTGAACGCGCTTTACACATTTAACAATTCGTCTCCCATCACGACGAGCGCCGCTTAGTGCACCCCCGACATGTGGTATCACTTAAATGCTATACGCCATCAGCGGACGGATGCCGATTGCGCATCCCGCCAAGTGGGACCTTCTTCAATGTCATACGCCATCATGACGACGCCGATTAGTGCATCCCGCCGCTGACATTGACAATTTCGTGCCTTCATGATGGATGTCGATTAGTGCATCCCGTCAGGCGGTTCATTTGGTATATCATTCAATTCATTCGGTTTTCAAATATCACATTTCAATTCCATATTCACTTTCGTATAATCTTTTCAAAGATATACTCAATCTATGTACTTATTTCATGTACTCATTCACGTATCTACTCATATACTATTCATGTACTCATTTCATAGTTACTGGGTAAACTACCAAAATACTTGAATAAGAATGTAGAAATGTAGAACAACCAATTTATTTCACCTTTTCTCTTTCGCTACCAGTCCTAGGCCAGATTGTTGTCTTCACCCGCACCTAGTCAAATACAAATTCTTCCTTCTTAGTAGTTAAACAAATAATCATACTAAACGAATATCGCCGAGGCACGGTACGTTTTTCACTTAGTCTCATTCTTATTTGAACCCCTAGTAATCATTTCTTAAGGTCCTTAAACAATCGGTGTATGAATACGGGACTTAACGATGCAAAAATATGTCAAATTGTTGTTGCTAGAAGCAAAGGGTACCGAGCACCACTTCTGACCGGGTACGGTATCAGCCCCCCATCGCTGGGTACCAAGATTAGCTTGAGTGGTACCGGTACCACTTGCCTTCTGCATCATGGGTACCGGTACCACTTTTTGGTACTGGTACCAATACGCGATTTTGCCCAGAAAACGTTGGATTTTTGCATTTTCATCCATTTTTCTTACACAAACCTACCCCAATCCATCCCATATCAAAATTTCACCATGGAATCCACCCAAAACAACTCCAAAAGTGGTTTAGAATCAATGAAAACCCTTTTCTCTGAAGTTAGGGCTTTTTCCCTAAATCGAAAATCACAAAAAGATGAGGTTAGGGTTTGATTTTCTTACCTTAGCCTCTTCAAATCTTCTCTTCCAAGTCAAGTAGATCCTTAGGAGCAAGAAGTGGTGCCAAGCCAACCAAATTCTGATCTCTTGCAAACCCTAGCTCTTTCTCCTTTTTCTCCTTCTTCTCCAAAACGCGGATGGCTCAATGAGCACCCACGACCAAGTTTGGCTCCTTTAAATCCCTTTTAAGTGTAAGGCCATGTTCGTCTACACACCCATTTCATTTTCATTTTGTCTTAAGTCAATGATCTTCATAAGTGCCTCGTTTCGCCACCAATAAATCCAATTTTCCATTTTTCACTTGAGTAGATTTCCAGGTTCAATCAATTTTCATTTAGCATATAATATTTGTCTCTGGCTTTTAGTCATATAATCATGTATTCAATATTCATTTAACAATTCCTGGAAATACCCAAGATGATCTTCAATTTATAAATTTAATATATAATAATTTTTATCATAATATTCTAGGGTATTTTCAAAGTACTTACAAGGGAGTGGGATTGATGCTTAACTTGTGGGTGATCACTGCCTAAAGTCGACTCCAATCTTGTTCCTCCTCGTTTCCATGCAAATACCTCCATGTTCTGCTCTAGAAAACGGATGAGAGAGCTTCTGTGAACAATGAGACGGAGGACGGCGGGAGTCTGTTAAACCAGGCCAATGCTAGGCCCTTTAGTGTGATAGCGAAGGCTCTGCATCGTACAGGGTCTTGATATCCATGTGGTTCCATCTCGATTGAGACGTATTTGAAAGGGTTCATGGGCTCCATTCCACGAACGCCGATCTATGGCATTCGAACTTCACGAAAGGGGGAAGTGCAACACCCCTGGGCCATGAATGGAGATTCGATTTGTCGACCAGGGGTCCATGGAGACCAGAGTTTCGCCTTTACCACTACCTCCACGCGGCCGATTTCGCGAACGTCTCAACCTTCGCTCTACCGACCTCCCTCGTTGCGATCCTCTCCGGGGGGTTGGTAAGGATCATGCTCCCTGGTGTTTCTAGTTTCACCTTCTATATCCGCTTCTCGACGAGGATCGAGGTGTTGTTCCGTAAATCAGGTTTTGCCTTCTACGGCCATCAGGTCTCCTGCGCTGTCAGATTTGGTTTCGTGAGTTGTTCCAACTTCTTTAGCAAAGTGTTGGTCGCGACGAGCGCTCCACCTCGTCCGTGCTCGGGCCCCGCACCGTTCTAACGTGCCTCCAGAGGTCCGCGTCCACACCGCCCGGATGGTCTTGCATCTCGAGGATCGGATGCCGGTTTCTACTGCGGTTCCGGAGTTGATATCATCACGCCGAGGTCAACTTATTTGTGCGAACCGCTGCTCCCATGCATCGGCGCCAAACTCCGATGATGTTTTTTCAACCGGAACCGGGGCTCGAGCGGCCGGATTTGCAGCCTGGCCCGCCGACCGCACGCTGGACTCTCCGCAAAACAAGAACAAAAAGGATCGGGCAGGGGCTTGCCCGCTGCCTTCCGATGCCTAAGCCGCTTCTTTCCGCAGCAGGAAGATCAACCGCTGGCGACGAATTTTTTGCGCGTAAGTCTACGTGATCTTTCACTCGGCGGTAACTTATTTATAATGGATGATCATGACAACTTTTCTAATTAGATTGTGATATCGAATAAGATGTTTCATAATACATGACTTATTAATCGGACAAGATGTTTCCTTGTTTGGACGATGATACAATATTTCTCTATCAGGAGATTTTCTTTCCTTATCGCGAAATGATTAATACGGATAATCGAAACTGATAATCGTAAATATCTAACTTCCCGATTTGTGGAGACAGCTGCTTTCCTCTAATACGATTCTTCATCACAAATTTCTCTTAGCAGCGACCAATTCGCCTCGAGGGATACCATTGAAAGTGCCTATCATATACTATGCCCAATTTTAATCCCGACGTTTGGCTTAGATTTGGGTCTCAAGGCGCCATATTTCAAACTCCATCAATTTGTAAGGATAATTATTTTTATTTTATCGTATTATGTCGTGTCCTTATCGTATCCGTATCCTGATTTTTTGAAATTTGTCGTATCCCCGTGTCCCGCCGTGTCGTATCATAGTGGCCGTATCCATGTCTGTGCTTCTAAGGGTCCAGTGGCATGAACGCTTTCCAAAAGAAGCAACCTGGGAATCAATTGATGACTTCTCCAAACTTTACCCAGATTTTCACCTTGAGGACAAGGTGAGTTTTCAAGGGAAGGGGAGTGATACGATCAGTATGGACTTTTTAGTGATCAATTCTGATTTTCTTCCTCCTGTATTATTCTTCTGGAACATCATTTTCAAGGGAAGAGCGCTTCTCTCACGCATACTACTGTGTTGTGCAGGGAGTGATTATCACAGGTGCATTTTTACACCTTAAATTAATGAATCTTCCTTCACTTCTATTCCTTTAAATTCGTTAGACTCAATTAATTCATGACGGGCTGCCTATTTACTTTCCTTACGGGCTGGCTAGCCCAATGAATAGAAGATGCCCAACTTGAGCTTGGGCTGTCTAGTTAAATATGCATTATTGGTCTATAGTCTAGAATGAAGAAAAGCCCACTTAGATACAGATAATTTTAAGCTGTGGAGCGGCTTGATGAGATGACTGAGGGGAAAATTATCAAGATCATGTGACTAGTGTTGAGGTGCATGAACTAAGGGTAGTATGGGAAGCACAGTTACAGAAAGGAAAAGGAGAGGGACTGGGGAGGAGGGACACTGCGAAAAGTGAAACAAAGGAGTGCGAAAGCAGGGATTGGCCTGGGGTGGGCAGGTAATGACGTCCGTACAGATAGGGGAAGGGGTTGGAGGCTGATCAAGAAATGGGGGCCACCTTTGATACGAACAAGATGTCCTCATGATAACACGTTGTTATTATTACTGTTGATATGGGACCCACCCACCCCCCCAACCCAATATATCACACGTGTGATTTCCCGCCTTAGATCTTGGACGTGATCCCGCCTCTACTTCACCATCTCATTCGTGTAAGCCTGAGGTGGAAATGACGTGCTTCGGTCTGGTCTGGTTTTTCAATATGTATATGTATAATATAAATGCCCAAATAATGGAGGTCTCAAAATGTTAAAACTAATACGTCACTTCATATTCAAGTCCAAAACATTATACTGGGTGACTAAGGAATTTAAACCATAATTGAAAATTATAGTTACATAAAGTTAAACTGCTCAGATAACTACACTTTTAATCATTTTGAAAATTTTTCAAATAAAATAATTAATAATAAAACATAACCCAAATACTAAAATTCAAACTGATGCAAGAAGGATTCAGTCGAATACTAATAAAAACAAATTCATGAAAAAAGATATTACTATTATATATTGCAAAGATAATATTATGTCAAAAAAAAAAACTTATAACCGTAATCACCTATGATTTTAACAATTTAAAAAAAAAAGGAAAATCGTATTCACCGTTTAATTTGGGCATTATTTTGAAAACTTTTGTTATTTTTAAATATTATTTTGGGACAATCCCTATCAGCTCCCTCACTCCGCAATCGGAAATTTCATCTATTTACGTGACACGCTGTAGGCCAGAGGCTGCAGGGTCTTGGCAGTTTTGTAGGTAATCGGAGCTTAAGTGTATCTGAATCCACATCCTGAGGTGGACGCACCAGCAGTGGCCATAAACGCCACTTTCCTGCTGATGCAGCAACGTAACACTGCAACCGTTTGATTCTCATCCACTGCCTGTTGTCGGTGGGTTTGGCTACACTGTAACATCTCTTCTCGACTACTCCCAAATTCCCATGATACTCTCTACTCAACTCTCGACTCTCGAGCACGCAGTTTTGAGCCGTCAAACCGCTCGTTTTATTTTATTTTATTTTATTTTGAATTAATTCCCAAGACCAATGGCAAGAAATATGAGACAGGTTGATTAATGCCGGGTTAATTTTCTTATCCTGATCTATTCTCAACTTTATAATTTTAAAATAAGTTTATAAATTTTTAAAAGATACAATCATATATAACTTTAATAACTTTTTCCCTATAATAATTATAAATTAAAATAAATAAAACATTTTTAACTTAAATTTTTTTTTCTTAAGTAAAAATATGCATGTAATGTTTACAAATCTAAAAGACACAAATTAATTGAGGAAAATGTCGGGTTTTCATAGCGACTAAAGATAAGAAAAAAGTAATTATTTCTTCAAGTTTGTTTACTAAATTACTTCTCCGATATATATGTATAGTGTTTGAAAATTATAATGGGAAGTCATATAGATTTATTTTCTTTCCATTCATGCACATTGTTGATTTATTATATAAGAAAAGAGAATATGAATTTATTTTTTATAAAAATTAAAATCTATTGACACCAACATCATAATATATATATATATATATAAAGAGTATATATATATATGAGAGAGATATATATATATATATATATATATATATATATTAAGATATGGTATTATATTTATTAAATTAAAAATTTTGTGTCCTAAATCTATGAGCATCGTGTTTGAAATTATAATGGGAAGTCATGTAGATTTATTTTCTTTCCATTCATGTATTTTGTTGATTTATTATAGAAGAAAATAGAAATATGAATTTCTTTTATAAAATGCTAAAAATCTACTAACACCAACATTATGTAATATATATCCATACTTTTTCTATAACACTATTTTTATGTACCCACGAAAGAGAATATTCAATGTAGGATGAATAATTATTTTACTACTTACCATTAGTGATTTTTCAAGCAAAGTAATTTTATTGGACAAATCATAAAACATAAAATACGAAACAATATTTGGTGCTAATAACATAATGTGACCGATTCAAAACTCGTATATTCGATTATGGCGACACTAATAATAATCAGGTTAAAATTAAATTCGGGTCATTTAATCTACTTGCACGATACGACACGCATAACCTATTTATTAATTTACTCATTTAAATTAATATAATTTATAATTATCCATCAATATTTAAATATATTAAATAAATGTTTAATTTTGTAAGTAAATATTAATTTACAATGATAATTAAATACAAGTAATTCAAATCAATTTTGTTATATCGATTGGACACGAATATAATTATTTATTAAAACAAGGCGCCTAAGTAATACGAATTTAATCAAAATACGATTATACTTAACCCAAACACGTACAAAAACTATATCTGGTTTATGGGTCGGTCAAAAAATTTGGTGATATATTCGATAATCGGGAAAGATATATTTAATATTACTATTACGACTATAATCCCATGACATTTTAATTCTACAAAGAAATCGGCGATCATCGATTCGATTTATCATTAATATTAATACTCGTCTAACTTCCTCAGATAAAAATACATCACACCATAACGACAAATAAAACAAATATCATACTAAATAATAACAACTATATTTCAAGTATCAAAACGATAATAATATTGTCGATAAAAGACAATGACTACTAAAATACAAAAAAAAAAAAACAAATTATAGATCTTATGGAATAAGAAAATGGTGCAAAAGAGTTATAAACAGGTGGATTTAAAAGAAAAAGTAAAAAGGTTAGCAAAGAAAATTTATGAAAAAGTCAAAGAGAAATGATGGGTTTTCTCATTGGGAAGTGATACGAAAGTATGGAGGGTGTCAGAAAAAAATACAAGATTAATTTAACGTGATCTTTTTAAAGTGAATATTATCGGAATTCAGATCAGTATAAATTCAGAAGATTATATGAATATTACTAAAATTAATAGAATATTATACAATTGATTCTTTTAGGGTAAATTATTTTGGTACTAAGGTTATTAAAACGGTAAATCCAAAAATTATAGCTCTCGTTTAAGTGTGTTTTGGGGAAAATATTTCGGTTTTGAGTAACCCAAACAGTAAACATAATTTTAAAACAAAAATGCCCTCCTTTTCACAACGGAATTCTACTAAATCTTCATTTTGGCAGATCTCAAACTGCCCCTCTCCCTCCCCTCACCCACACACACAGTCGTGCTCCTCACCCAGCGCACGCAAGTTCTCCCCAGCCTCGGCCATACTGTACAAGGACCCCTCTCCAAGCCAATTGAAACACTTTAATTTTTATTAAAATATACTTTATTATTATGTGTAAATAATATACTTTTATCTTCAACATGAAAATATATTTATTTATAATAATTCATCATCTATTATGTTAAATATTAACATTTTAAATAATATTTTATAATTTTGATTTTTTAAAAATAATATTATCAAAATAATTATCTACAAAGTTAAATAAAAATTAAATGTATTAATTCTATTATTTAATAAATACCTGCAGAAAATGAAAACATAAATAAAAAAATAAAATTATTAGGACAAAGTAGTAGAAATTTTCATATGAATTTTTCAAATTTTAAAATAACAGGAGAGAAATTTAAAAGATTATAATTGGAAAACTCTAAACTAATTCAAATTTGAGAGTTCAAAACCAAACTTAAAAATAGAATGAAGGTATAAAAGATAGTATTTATTATTGTTTTTTTATTTTTATTTTGGAATATTAAAAACCAACAACCCAATCGATTGGTCGTTTAAAAATTTAACTAATAGAAAATTATTTCCAAATATTTAAAATTAGGCTTTATTTGCACTCATTTAGCACGCCTCCTAACTATCATTATTATATATTATGATATTTCAGATATATTGATATTGGTACTTTTAGATATTAATACATATAGATAAAATAATGTTACCATTTAATTATGCAGTAATTTTATCTAGTGTGAATAGCGTTTTTTATTTTTAATTTCAAGAATTTATGTTTAAATATTCTATACAACTTAAATTATATAAAAATAGATTCAAAATATGAAAATTACAAATATAAAAATATTATGAATATAAAAGAAAATAAATTATATAGGGACAGTTATGTATTAAGCTATTAAAATGAAAATAAATGTAAAGTAAGAACAAATAATATAAAATGCATTGTTCATTATATGTGAAAAAAATATAATTATGTATTAGGAACAAATTTGGTGACTTGACAAACTCTTCCCAAAATGCACCTCTTTACATTCCAATTGGACTTTTAAACATATAAAAAAAAAAAAAAAAGAACCAAAAATCTTCTCTCTCGTTACTCCCTCTCTTCTCTCTCTCTCTCTCTCTCTTTCTCGTAACTCTCTCCTTCCCTTTCACTCCCTCCCCTTTCTTCAGAATTCCTCCCTTCCTCCTCAGAATTCTCCATTTCCTCACTGCAGTTCCTAAAAGCTTCATCTTTCTTCTCTCAAATCGCCGCCTTCCCTAATTTGTCGGGGAGCCCTACCTTTGACATAATCAGAAGACCCGAGAAATTCCACTGAAAATGGCAAAATCGTAATTTCGACATAAAATTATAATTTCGGTTAAACCGTAATTATTCTCTAGACTCGACGATGAAACAGATTTACGCTTGGAATCGTCTCGAAAAATCTAGTTAGCACGTAAAATTTCGTGAATATTCGAGACAATAGCTGACACGCTTTTCGGCGCGTGATCGCGCTTTCGAGTCAGAAACGTATTTCAATGCAGACGAAGTCAAGATACGACAAGACTAGCGCGCTATAAATGGTATGGAGAGAAAATGATGAAAATGGATACGATAAGGTCAATATCACCTCAGAAGAGTGACATAAACGTACTTGGGAATTGGATTTAAAGCTCACCAACGACAAAATAGTAAATAGTTATCTTCCCCAAATGTTAAAAGAGAGCCAAAACGTGAGAGGAAGGAAATTTTGGTCCAGTAGCCGATTTGCTTAGAAGTTAGAGAGAGAAGGAGCAACTTCTCTCTAGAATCGTGGGCGATCCGACCGTCGGCGGCCTTCTGACAAAGCATGAGAACCGCTTCACGCGGAGAGGGCTTCGTGGCACCGGATTTAAAGTCTCTTCAAACTCCTCGATAAGTAGGCTCCCTACTTGGTTTTATTCTCTTAAGCACTTGTGAATGTTTGAGCCAATGAGGCCGTGAGGGGTTGGCTGACCTGGGCCTCCAAAGCTCTCGAACCGAGATTTGTTGGATTTTGAAACCTAGCGTGGCATCCATGCATCGCCCACCTTTACACATGGTCTTGGCCAGTAATTGTGTGAAAAATGTGTGCCTTGATATGAGGCCGAACGTCGAGAAATACGGGTTCACAAAGGAACCGACAAATTTGTTCCTGATAGAAATAAGAATCAGAATACTGCTCTCGAAATGTTGTCACAGAAAACATTTAGAAAATATGTGTTTTGGTCAGAATGATTGAACTAATTGTCGGGTTTGATCATTAGCCAAAAGTGGAGCCAATTTGATGAAATAAACAGAATTACATGACAATGATGGTGACCAACGCTTGTAAATATAATACGTTATATGTTACATGAATTAGATTGTATCAATCTGACATACATAGATTCCATATGTGACTCCAACGATCTGCGATCATAGAGCTAAGGCATTTATATGAGTCTAGAGAAAAATGGTTCCTGAGGGTAGTCTAAAATATTAATTACTATCTGAGGTAGTCCAAATGAAAATTTTCAATCGTCGGAGCGGCCCAATTGATATACATCGGAGGGTAGTCCACAAACAAATAATATATCAATCGTCGGAGCGGCCCAATTGATATATCTCGGAGGGTAGTCCACTAAATATAACATCGGAGATGGTCTACAATTTATAACATCGGAGGGTAGTCCACAAATAAAACATAATATTCTCATACGAGGCTTAGGCGAGTGTGAGGAGCTTCTTCCAGTGAGGACTCCTGATCCGAAGCCGTCATGCATCTGGGCAGATCAGCATTTACTGAATGCTATGAATCGGAATATCAGACAACACTTAAAGTACCAGTAATCACTGTGGCTATTCTCCTACTCGAACATTAGCTCACTTCGTCAGGACCCTTTTTTTCGTGGCTGAGCGTATGAGAGACGGCTCGCCCTAGAGGTCGAAGTTCTAGAAGAAAGCTCTGACGTAGCTTTGGTGGTTTTACATGTATTAGAACTCTTTAAGTTTAATATATGTATGGTTTAAGAGTGAATATATTGTAACTCTTGTAACTATAGGATGTATGGGGCTGATTCATAGCTTGGTATGCATATCGAGAATCGCTTATTAGCCCAAGTGGCCGTATTGGATATATATCGACTATATTAAATCGCCGGACAAGTGCTTTCATTTGCGCTAAGCTTCATTCGGGGTAGAGCTCCCTGCATAAAGGAGACTCACCATTTTCCATAAGGCCTGCAACCTGACATCCACTTGTATTCCTCAAGGGTTAACCCGTAGTCAAGGGACCCTGGTTTGGGGCGCCACAGCCTGGGTATCGAGCTAGGTATACGAATACCTGTGGAGCTCTGTTTGGTATCCATCAACAATGAGTACCATGAGTACAGTATACAAAACCTGTAGATTGAGGGCTTGGGCTTAGGCCGTAGTCGTGTAAGAACATCACCACTAGGTGTGGTTCGATGTTAAGTGTAGGTATGAGATTACCTAGGAAATCACGGGATAACACTAGGACACGACATGCATGTGTTTGGTGTGTTTTGTGTGATTGGATAAAATGATGTGTGATCATGTGATTAATTGATGAATTGTGTGCATATATGCTTGGTTGATAGCATAGGATGAAGTGTGGAAGATTTTAGGAGTTTTACAATGTGTAAAACTGGAACAAGAAAAAAAAAATTATTTGATGAGAAGAAATATTTTTCTCAAAGTTTTATAGTGTGTAAAGTTGAAGTGAAAAAGGGAAAATAAATTTTATAAATTTATTCTTCCAGATTCGAAAAATGAAAAAATGTATATAGATTTTTGGGTATTTTCCAAGTAGCAAGATGAAAAAAAGAAAATGTGTATATGTTTTTGGGTGATTTTCCAACAGCTTAAAAAAAAAAAAAAAAAAAGAGAGAGATGAAGAAGATAATTTTCAAGATTTTTACAAGTTGTAAAATTGAAGAAATGAGGTAAAATTTTTATAAATTTATTTGAGTATTATGGAAAATGAAAAAAATGTAGTGTATATTTTTTTTATGATTTTCCAAATACCGAAATAATTGAAAAAAAAAATTAGGTGCAGAACCGCTGGGCTACCGCCCATCTGTATTGTGAATTTAGACAAGCCTTGCAATCAGACATAAAGAGAAAGGAAAAAAAATTGTAAAGTGAATTGTATCAAGAATACAATTTTGTATTGCGTAGAAGAGGGCCTGTATCATAGAGGTAAGGATTGTATTGTAGCATAGGAGGAAAATCAGAAGGTAAGTCGGAAATTGTATTGCAACCTTAGGTTGCTTCGTTCAAAAAATGCGCGTGTGCCTGAAGGCCAGCGATGAAATAGCCGCGCCACCAGTAACAGGATCTAGAGAGAGTGGTGAGGCTGCTGAAGATCATTGCGAACATGCGAATTGTATTGAAGAGAAGGTCAGAAATTGTATTGCAACATTATATTGTAATATAGTGAAGTAAACACTTCTGAATTTTGTATTGTCGGAAATTGTATCAGAATACAATACACTTGGAATGCTGAGGCTGTCGAGATACACTCGAATTTTGTATTGCAATATAGTGTAAGCTGGGTACGGTAAGAGATTGAAATTTTGTATTGCAACATTGCAAACTGGATCATTTACAATACAAAACTTTGTATCACAACCTAAGGTAGTATATTGCGTGAAATGCGATCGTGAACAAGAATCATGAACAAAGAAATATGAACAAAGACGTCGACCGTCAAATGCGAACAAGAATTAAAAAAATTTTTTTTTTTTTGAAAAATCAAATAAAATAAAATTTAATAAAATGAGACAAAATTTTTGAAAAAAAAAATGAAATTTTCAAAAATGAAATTTTCAAAAATGAAATTTTCAAAAATGAAATTTTGCTGGGATAAAATGTTTTAAATGTATGACTAATTGGTCTCTCAGATTATTTGTAAATGCAAGGACAATGTGTATACACTGAAGTTATGTGTGGCGAATAGTGTATCGGGGTCGTGTTTATGTCTTGTGAGATATCAGATTGTGATTTGAACTACCATTCAAATCGTGATCAAGGCGGTAGTCACAGAGGGAAATATATGTAATGCATGATAGGAAATGGTGAATGCTAAGGTTAGGAACTATGACCTTAGGGATTTGGATAATGAAATGAACAGGAAAGCTTAGAATTTTATCGGAATAAATGAATTGAGTGGTTGGAAGTTAGCGCCACTTAGGAAATGAACGAGTAAGTTCATGGTTGTCAAGTCTATTAGTAATTGGTATGTGCATTGCTAGTTAGATTGAAATGAAAATTACATGAATCTTGTTGCCATTTGACATATGTAGATGGCTAGTAGAGGGCGAGGACGTAGAGAACGTCCACGGGGCACTAGTCAGGCACCACCGACATTTGACCAGCCACCAGTGTTTGATCAGCCGGGCTTTGTAAGCCAGAGAGGCTGTGGGTATCATGACAGAGCTTAGCACAGCCGGGCATAGTTGTAGTCAAGGAGGTCCTAGTAACCTCCAGAGGTTTAGAGCGCATCATCCTCCAACATTCACAGGGGAGGAGATCCGATGCCGCGTACTCATCAGTTCATAAAGATCGAGAAGGTGTTAGAGGCTATGGAGATTACCTCTGACACTACCAGGATTAGACTAGCTGCATTCCAGCTAGAAAGTGAGGCCCAAATATGGTGGAAATGGGCAAGGACCTCTAGAGACCATAGAGGAGCCATTGTATTTGAGTTCTCCCCTAGGGATTAGGCGAATGTGGATGATATGTCGAGATTGCAGTTAGAGATCCTCAGGACTCTACTCACAAAGAGAATTCGAGGATCATGGACACGTCAGAGTTGGGATGTCATCCCTCGGGATGGATTGGCTGACAACCATGTGGTCGTTATCGATCATGAAGGCAGGATGGTTACCGCCATAATGCAGGATCTAAGACAGGTTGGGATTTCAGGATAAGCATGATATTTTGCCCCGTACAAGATAATTTAGTCCAAGTGTCGTGGACAATTAGCGAGTCGCTCCGAGCCTTACTCCTAGAGGACGAGGAGAGATCGTGACTTGGATCTACCTCGAGAAAAGTAAATATGTGGATGT
>JAEQBH010007046.1:0-298274 GCA_016808115.1 Tetrastigma voinierianum
CATAACATCAATCATCAAATTTAAACAACAAAGATCACTATGGAGATTCAAAACATAAGTCCACAGGAGCATATCCGAACTCTTGCAAAATCGCTTCCACTTGAAGGCCTGACTCTCCCTTGGTGAGCTTCCTATTGCTTCTAGCCCTGCATATCAATCCCCACAATATGTATGAGCCACAACTTGTATCATATACCCATGTTGTCAGAGAAACTGCGGTAGCTACCTCGAGTCCGCCGCGAATTCGATTGGCGAGTCCGAACCGAAACCCCGGACGCTGCTTAATCTCTTCTTTTATTTTAAATTTTATTATGTTTTCTTTTCAAAAGTGTCGTGACCCGAATCCCTACCAACCCTGATGGCTGATCCGAACCTGAGCCCTATTATCTATGCTCATTTATCTTAACAAAACATTTTATTATGTCATTTTGTTATGAGTTGCTGGGCCAAGTAGTTCATAAATTCATTTAAATTTCAATGTAACTGATAGCTCCATAAAACAAAAATACATTTACAAAGAAGGCATTCATGCCTTTTCAAAATGATATACAAAAATCAAGGGGTTCACGCTTAACTTTTTGTTTACAAATACCACTTGTTCAAAAAATGATATGCAAATGACGGGGTATATACTTTACGCCGTACTCTCTTTACGACTCGCACTTCAATTTCCATCTCTCACTTCCTTCCGTTCCTCAACCTGGGCATAGATAAAAATCCATACGCCTAAGCATTTTGATGCTTAGTGGTTCTATACAATTTCTATTTCAATATTCATTTTAAACTCTAAGATGTACAACATTAAACCATGCCTATTATATCAACATATACTCATGCTATCTATTTTCCTATGCTTCTAATTTCCAAATCATTTACTATATCACAACATGCATCTTCAATGCAACAATTCATTTCACAATTCAATTTATGAGATTTAAGCACATACATAAAAATTCCATTTACACTCGTTAATGTTGGTTATTTCACCTTGACTATTAAATTCACATTTCTGACGGATTCCGTTTGATGAATCCCGCCCTTATTATCATTCGGTAATGTGCTTACACATTTAACAATTCGGTCTCCCATCATGATGGATGCCGCTGCGCACCCCGACATGTGGTATCACTTAAATTCCACGCTATCATGACGGGGATGCCAATTGGTGCATCCCGCCAAGCGACATTTCTTCAATGCCATACCATCATGACCCGATGCCGATTGGTGCATCCCGCCAAGTGGGATATTGGACAATTTCGGGGTGCTCTTCGCACTATGCCGATTGATGCATCCCGTCGCTGTCATTCCGGTATATCGATTCAATCTCAAGATGTCGGAATTGACCATTCATTTACAATTCGATTTATCACTCTAATCATTCTAGCTTTTCAAATATCACACTTCAATTCCATATTCACTGTATTATCTTTCAAAGATATACTCAATCTATGCACTACTTTTATACTATTCACGAATCAATTCATATATACTCATTCAGTACTCATTTCATATACTCATTCATGTACTCATTTCATGGTTACTTGGTAAACTACCAAAATACTTGAGATATAATAGAGTCGTAAAACAAATCGGTTGCCTGATCTAGCTTCCTTCTCTTCGATCTCTAGCCCTAGGTTAGCTTAGGACACATTCATTCCTAGTCAGTCAATATTCATGCCACTCTTAGTGGATAAACAATTTTAGTGAATTACAAATTTATTTTCGTTAACAGTCTTGGGTTAAGACACTAAGTCTGCCCGAAGACGAACGAAGCTTCGCCTTGGCGGCGAGGTACGATATGTTTTTCACTTAGTTCTACCCTTATTTGAACCCCCATTAATATTTCTTAGGGCCTCAACAATCTGCTTGAATACTCTGGACTTAACAAAGGCAGTAAATACAAAAAACAGTAAGAAGTCGAAGTAGTGGTACCAAGACCACTCGACCTACATCAGCATTCGCCTGTCCACCGCCAAATGCCACCGGCACGGCTTTGAGGGTACCTGACCGATTGCCCACGCATCATGGTACCTGGTGATCAATGACCGGGCACTAATACCGCTTGTCCACCACAAGCACGGCATTCTATTTATGGTAAATTTAATTCCATTGCCCACTGCATCATGGTATTGGTACCACTCCTTTGGTACCGGTACCACCTACGGGTTTTTTCCCAAAAATGTGGGATTTTGGCATTTTCACTCATTTTTCTTCCACAAATCTTCTCCAATTTGTCCCATATCAAAAATCCACCATGGAATCCACTCAAAACAACTCCAAAAGTGGTTTAGAATCAATGGTCCTTTTCTCAAGTTGTGGCTTTCCTTAAAATCCAAATCAAATAGGATGAAGTTAGGGTTTTGATTTATTACCTCAACCTCTTCAAATCTCTTCAGATGTTGCTTGGTCTCTTAGGCAAGGAGGGAAGCAAAGCCAACCAAAACTTGATCCCAGCCAAATCCTAGTCTCCTTTCCCCTCTCTTCTTCCTTAAAACGAGATTGCTCATAATGAGCCTTAAGACCACATTTTTGGTCTTTATATCCCTTAAATCCATAAGGCCTGTTTGGCCTTTAACCCATTTAGCGTGGGCACATGTTCGCCTACACACTCATTCTTATTCCTCATTTTCTTTTTTTTTTTTTTGGTCTTTAAATCACTTATTCTCTGAAAGCCATGTTTGGCTCAAAACCCATTATTTCATTTAGGTCTCCTATTCTTTCACTTTGGCCATTTGTTTATCAGTACTTCACCTAGACATTTATTCTTAAACAATTGACCCTTAGGTTCTCATTTTACAATTTTCCTTTCCACTGGTTATCGGTTCGACTAATTTTCTCATTTTAGCATATCATATTAAATCATATGCTCACACTTTCAATTTACATTTCACAATTTGTCAATTTTATCAATTTTCCCTGAAACCTGTTCGACTCAATTCATACCCTAATAGATAATAAAATTATTATAAAATTCCAGGTATTTTGGGCTTTACTAAAATCCAGATAACCTTAATGACATAAATACCAAAAGATAATGGAGCATCACATGCCACCTTCTTCGGATTCCATGTAGGCCTCGCTAAGTAGCCTTCTCTTCCAATGGCCAACTTGACCACAATAAACAAGTTCTTCTAGAAGTCTCTTTTTCCTTTCTTCAGCCAATTTTCCCTCAGCTATCTTAAGCACGTTGACCAACTCGGATATGGTGGACACAATATAGTCCATTCTATAGTCAAGCACAAACTATGCAAAACTATCAAGTAACCTGGCCAAAATGAAGTCTACACTTAATTCAAAGTCCATCCAATAACCCAATTAATTCAACCTCTCAATGTGTTCATACATCTTCAATGGCGCCAGACTGATGTCCCCTCCTAATTCGAGCCAAGACGCTTCAAAGATTTTGAACCTTTCAGCTTCTCACTGCTTCATTATAATGTTCCCTTAGATCGTGCACTATGGAATATACATCCACAGTCTTATATTACTTCTAAAACTCAGGTGACATGGAGGTGTGGATAATCAATCCCCCCCTCGCAATATCAACCAAGCACTTCTTATATGCCCTTTGAACACTTTCAAGTGCATCAACAACTAGGGATTGAGGGAGTGGCTCAACAATGATATAGGCTAACCTTTCCCTTTTCAAAAAAATACTGCACCCTTAGCTACCCAAGAAGTTAGGTTCAGTCAAAATATTGACATTCATTTTTTACTACGAGTTCGCATTCGTTGACATGGTTTGATTCTAATAGCTCTGATGTAAAAGAGATAATGTTAGATTGTACTAAAGAATGCATAATTATTAATGACTTACAATTATGCATTATGGCTCTACTATTTTATTACAAATCCATTATTGATCCGAGGGAACCTATATGGAGGTTCTCCTAGTGGGTCAATATCCAATGTCACTAAGAATGACCTTGGGTTTGCCCAACAAGCCATCTAGGGTCAAAAGGTAGGTATCTTATCCATACCAATTGCAACCGTTTTCAATTTGGGAATTCAATATCACCAAGAGTGACCTTGGGTTTACCTAACAAGCCATCTTGTATCAATAGGTAGGTATCTTGTCCATACCAATTGCAATTCGATACAACTATCGAATGCAATGCTATCAACTATTGATTTGTGCACTATCATTAGGCTATCAACTCATGATACGCGGTATATCTTAGCGTACACTCGACCCAATCCACGCTCTATCCAACATTAACCCTTAGGTTTGCCTAACAAGCTAATGAGTGTAGTTAAGACTAGCCCATTAATTTGAAAAACTCATTTCCATGGATAGAACATATCCCCATGGAAAAGGTTTGGGTTTACCTAACAACCCTCGATCTTAAGAATTTTTGGTTACACCATAGCTAGTGGAAGATGTTAGCCTGATATATTAATAATCGAGGGTTTTTTTATATAAGTCTCATAGTTTCATTAGCATGCTTTATCCATTCATCTCATGAAATTATAAAGATAGTTACTCTAACTATAGGGTATGGATTATGGACATTCTAAAAATCGTCCACGGGCTAAAACTGAATTGACTAGGTCAAACCTGTGGACATGCATGGTTATTACAACCCATGGAAATAAATCAAATTTACATTCTCAAGGTCTTCTTCTTAAATCCTCTCCATCCTCCTTCTCCTTGTATCTCCACCAATTAACCCTAATGCTATGTAATCTAATTACATACATTCAAAAGAAGAACCTCAAGTTACATTTGAGGGGGATTTAGATGAGAAGAGAAATACATAGAGAAAAAAGAGAGAGGCAGGGACACGTAAGCCTTATTTACCCAAAAAGAATTTATAATCAAATGCAAAGATGCTCAATCATCATCGAAAAAGTCCATAATCATCCATCATGCCAACATACACCCTTAAACTTGAATTCTCTAATGCAACCCATTGAAAGTTAAAGATAATGGCACCCCATGATTTCAAAAGCACATGAAAAGGTTTTTCAACACTTGAACAAAAATGATCCATATATTAGTTTTTTCAACAATTTTAAACAATAACCTTTGTTTAATGACTTGAATGAAACTGATTCAACAACTTGAACTATGGACCCAATTCAACTTTTGAATCTCTAATTGATTCAACTCCTCGAATCATAAACCTGATTCAAGTTTTTAAATCTCTAAATGGCTCAACTCCTTAAACAATGATTTCCAAAAGGGTGTTGTTTTGTCCAATGTCTCTTGAAAGTAATTTCAATCTTGGTTTTAGAATTTTATTCAAACTTCTTTAAAAATCCATGTTTCTTGGAATTTAAGAATGAACACTTCTGTAACACCCCAAAATACACCCTAGTCGTTTTTAAACATAATTAGGGTATATTATAAGTGCATTTTGAAATTTTTCACAATTATTATTTTGCTAAGTGGGAAAATTTCGAAACTCGGAATTTGTACAAGATACAAGGGCAAATTTTGAATTGATGAAATGAGGACCTAATGGTGAAAAATAGAATATGCTTAAATGCTAAGGTAATGTAAATGTCTAAGTGAAATTATGAGAAATGAATGAGCAAAGTGGAATAATAGGAGACTTAAATGAAAAATGGCTAAGAGCTTAAATAGGAAAGAGCCAAATACGCCTAGAGAGGGATTATAAAGACTCAAAAGTGGTCTAAGAGCTCATTTTTTCGGAGCAACCGTTGGGAGAGAAAGGAGAAAATGGGAGAAGAGCTAGGGCTTGAAGAAGATCAAGTTTTGGTTGGGTTTCTTCCCATTTTCTTGCTCCTTTGTGATCAAGCAACTTAGAAGTGGAGATTTGAAGAGGCTAAGGTATGAACACAAACCATAACTCTCTTCTTTTGTGATTTTGATCTTGGGGAAAAGCCCTAACTTGGGAAAAAGAGGTTTTTATTACCCAACCATTATTTGATGTGGCTCGTAGGATTCCAAGGAAGGGTTATGATATGCCATGAGTTTAGAAGAAGTTATTTGAGTTTGTGGGTGAGAAATGGAAAATCTGCCATTTCAAGCAGAACTCACAAGATTAGCACACGGTGACCGAAAGTAAGTACCGATATACCCATTAGATAGAGTATGGTACCAGACCAAAAGTTAGTGGCACCAATATCCATTCACAGAAAGGGGTTGGTACCGGTACCAATCAAAGTGGTATCAGCACTTGATGTCTGACAGCCCCGATTTTTGTACCTCAGACAGTAAGTCCCATATTCGTACACCGATAGTATAAGAACCCTACTAAATTACTAAACGGATCGAATAAGACTGATCTAAGTGAAAACGTATCGTATATCTTCACATTTCATTAAGCTTCATCAGCTTCTAAGAAGTTTGATGTTAGCAAACTTAATGCCCTATGATAAGATAATAAGTTCCTAAACACATATAATTGCAGGACTACCTAAGACCGAATATGGAATGACACATCACCTCTCACATGGGCGTGCACGATAAGACTGGGCACTCCGATTAGTGCGACGACACTCTACTCATGCTTCCGCAAGACTCGCTTTGTGCTACTAAGACCTCAAGACTGCATCAGACCTTCCGATACTTATCAGGATGTGTCCACTCATTTCTTATTACTGGTCTAGGTAGTCAAACAGTCATATGATAAGAATCTGAATGACGAATAAGAGTAAAGTAATGTACATCGTTCTTCTCTATAGTACCTACGGGTACCTCTGTACAAGTATAGGCTCTGAAGTACCTATGGGTACCTATGTACAAGTATAAGCTCTGTAGTACCTATGGGTACCTCTATACAAGTATAGGCTCTTAAGTACCTACGGGTACCTCCGTACAAGTATAAGCTCAGAATCCTACTGAGATCCAACAAGTATAAGTATGTGTATAAGTTTGTTATATGAATTCATGAAAATTTCTTATATCTGTTACTGTTATATGCTTACTGTAAATGAGTATTAGTGCATGTGTATAAGTATAAGTCATATGTTCCACTAAGCGTTAAGCTTAGCATGGGTTTTTAATCCGTGTATGTACAGAGGAGGACGTCTGTGATCTTCCGCATTCTGCTAGGCCAGCACACTTGTAGGGGTCCATCACCTATAGGTTTTGCGCTCTGATTATGTAAATGTAAATGTACAATTTTTGTATATGTATATGTAAATGAGACTCAAGACTGTATGTATTGACACTGTAAACACCACTACGATGGTAGTTTTATTTTTGTATCTCAGTATATGATATTTTGACTCAGTATAAGACTTAGGACAACCAATGTCTGAAAAAGCAAGTAAAAAGTCCCAATATAGTTTCACGCCCCCTTCATCCTCCTAGGCGAGGGTTCAGGTGTGACAGCCCCAATCTTGATCAGATATTTCATCTCGCAATACTCAGAGATGATTCCTCAAAATTACAAGAGAAAACAAGAGAAAAATGAGCAAAAATACAATTTACAGGTCCTCATGTCACGACGTCGAGGATGAACGTTGCGACGTTTTCTGGGTTCTTCACCCACTCGAGGTGACCCGCCTGTCGCACATAGGCCGGGTTTCAACTCGCAAGTGCATTCGAAAAATCCCATCTGGGAGTTTTAATCTTATCCAAATCGTTTTTCTTCACCATAATCAAGTCGGATCATCCTACACTGATTGCATGAAGAAGAACACTGGATCAAGCCTTTCCAAAAGAAGAATCCCATTTTTGAAACCTTTTGAAAACATAACAAAACCAAACACTTAACAAAGATCCGATTGATGAAACTAAGTGAGCTCTGATACCACTGTAAGGATTCCTAATTGCTAAGAGCATTGATGCACAGAGGAAATAACAACAAAAAAATCGAAATCCCACCTATTGGACCATCATAGTTCATAAAAATTGATCAAAACAAACCAAGAGATCAAAACATACCTGCTGATCTACTCGAGGGTGTTTACAAATTTCTGACTAGAAATGAACCACGTCCTTCTTTGGTCTCTAACGATATCTATACGAAGACAAGACCCGAGAACCTCCAAGGAGACGAAGTTGAAAGCAAGCTCGATATTAGCCAATCTTGGTTTCAATGAGGGATGAAGAAGATGCTCTCAATCTCCCTTCTTGTTCTTTTTTGTTCTTTTCAAGAACAAGAGAGAACTCTTATCTTTCTAAAGTTGGAGATTAAGGTTTCATACACCAAACCCATTTTGGTCTTCTTAGGTTAGGGTTTCTCCCATTACCATATATTGATAGGAGAAACTAAGTTCTATGAAAAGACTTAAAAATCCTCACTAAGATGGAATATGCTACATGCATCTCCATGCATGGTAGCATGCTACCATGCATGAAGATGCATGTAGCATGCTCCCTCATAGGGCTTAGGCCCATGAGCAAGCTTTTGCCTATCCCATTCTCTAAATGAGTCCTCTTAGTCCTAGGATTCTACTAATCCCGAAGCGGTCTAATCCCCAAAGTGAAGTCCCTCATGATTGGATCACATCCAAGTCTGTTTTATATAAAGTCTCCATTTTCTAAGTGTGTGTCGACCCATTAGGTTCCTTTGAGAGTCAGGCCACTTGATTCAACCTTTGAATCAAGCAAGTCATGAGCGGTATCTAGCAACACATCATGACCCCCAATTGATTGGAGAGTCAATGGTCTAATTGTAAAGCCTTCCATAGACAAATAACACGCAATTTGTCCTTTCACCAATCTATACCCCACTCGGTTCAAAGCATGGACTAAGTGTAGTTCCCACTAGGCATGCTACGTCACATTTAGCCCAAGTGATAGCAGATCTTGTCCCTAGACTCATTACTCATCAGTTATGCACCTTAAGACACTCTTCATGGAATTTCCACTTTGGCTAGAGAATCCCGAGTAATGATCTTGATAAAAGGCCATATGTATACTCTCCCTCTATTGGGAGTGGCGAATCCTTTGTTGGCTACTCAATTACCTTCGAATACCTAAAGTTATACCCAATCATCACCCTATGAGCGACCTCTAGAAGGTAACAAGGAATGAATTCAAAGCACAGAATCAGCATTCAAGATATTCTTGAGCACCTCAAGTCTAAGGATACTTGCACCATTGATATGATAAGACAATCATCTACATTTAAATAGATAATCTATATGATTGTCTCATGGAAAGTCTCCGATGAACTTAGCTACTCTTAGCAAGCATCCACATGTCAATTTTAATCATCTCATGATCACGGTTTATAAGATCCACTGCTTGATCCAATCAAGGGGTATGACATGTGTTAGTCAGTCCGAGTTAACAATGTCTAGTCTCGTTAATCCTATGACTATGGATAATTTAGATACTAAGATAATTGCACATGAAAGAATCTTATTATCATGAGCTTGTCATGATTTCCTTCATGCTATGTTATGTATCATGGACTTTATTAATTCGATTAAATATATATATAAATTCAACGTATGAACATTAAATTAATGAAGAAGCCTTTCATATTAAACAATATGTAATGCGTACAAAAAGTGCTAAGGGAAATTGCCTTTAGAGCACTTCTCTAATAAGCTCATCTTCTCTCCCATGTAACGAGCAGTGAAGTCAATGACTATAACTACTGCTTAGTGGCATTAGGCTTTGAAAGGCCCTCGATTGTGTTTCGAGATTTCGATCGATCAACCTTACATATTTCTTTCTTTTTCTCTTTCTTTCCTTCATTTTCACATTATTTTCGCTTTTCTTTCTCTTTTCTTTGTTTTTGTATGTTTAGGACTCATCGGGTCATCTTTGGAGGTGGACCCCATCACTATAGAAGTTAAGGTCCCTTAGAGCAAGTTCAATTTGAGAAAAAGATGTTGGAACCAAAGTGTTTAAATGAGACCGTGTGTGTGTGTAGGAGTTCCCATAAGAAATGATTTCTTAGAAAAACAAGGGAGTTATTTAGGCCAAGTCTCCTACAACCAAAAGATACACTGAAGTCCTAGTTCAAACAATTGCAAAGGTATCCCAATCACTAAGAAAATAAAGCAAAATACCAAAACATTCTCAAACTCAAGCATTAGGCACCAAAAACCAACTCATATAAGACTAAAGACACACAAAATAAAGAAAAGAAAAACACAATAAACAGATTAAAAAAACTAGCGAAACTAAACACAAAAAAAAAAAAACATGCATAACAACTAAAAAGACGTTAAAACAAGCTAAGAGATCCAATCACAAAGCTATCCCCCAAAACTTGAATATTACAATGTCCTCAATGAAATAAAAGCACAAAAAAATAGAGAGGTTGAGGGGACTCCCCTGAATATTATCAGGATCGATCATGACCATTCACTTGAGTGCTACATGAGGATCAAAGTTGGTCACCACCCTTCATTAGTTATCATAGTCTCCAACCAAGTTTTTTCTATATTCGAAGAATATGATACCCTTGAGCTGAAGACAATTTTGCAATGATGTACAAGAGTGATATTGCAAAGAAAGAAGGCTTAGAAGGATGCCTCTTTGGAGTTCATTGAGGAATTTTCAAAATTATTTGGTGGGGGTCTTAAAATTTGCTTGTTTTTTAAGCCACCAAGTGTTTTGAAAGGGTCTAAGAGCAAAAAATTGCTCAAACGGAGGCAAGAAAGGTAAGCATTTCAAATTCGAGGTTGTTTGATTTTAAAAAAATTGAAGAAATATTTCGCTTGAAATCATATCACACGCGACATGCGATGAATTCAAGACCATCGTAGCTACGCTAGACGGATTCAGAATTTTTCTCAAAAAATTAATGAAACATTTTTTCTCATCTCTCAAAAGTCATGAATCAACCACTTTGAATCCAAGATACTTCAAGACTATTTTTGGATATTTGAAACCTAGAAAACACTAAAACACACCAAACAAGATTAAAAGGCAAAGGATCCCAAAGTGAAAATCAAACTAAAATTTAACCAAAAATAAAAAAATAAAAAAGGATAAAAGGATCCTCACAAAGCTTGTGTGGACTCCCAAGAAGTTGCTCTGTTTTTCTAGCATTCAGCTTGACTCATTGAACTACGACTAGAATGATGATTCCCTCCTCTACCCATCCATAAGAAAGTAGTTGTGCTCAATTAGCAACTTGAGCACATAATCTTCCAAATGCATTTGGAGGGAATTTTTTTTTCGTTTTGCTCCACAATGTTTCCCTTCAATTCCTCATTGAATTGAGGAATGAACTCATCCACCTCAGAAATGGGGATCATTTCTCATTTTCTAACCCCTTTTCTGCCTCACCCCAAAGAGTCATCCAGAATAGTCTATATATTCTTCTCTCATCTCATTTGGTTAAAGTGAAGTTGAATCCTCTCAGAATCTCACCCTCTAACCTACTGCACTCAACCTCTACTCTTTAGGATCCTCTCTTGCCACTTATCAAGGTGATACTCTCTTATGCTCCACATCTTTTCCGACTTGTAAGAATCCTCGAGCCCTACCGACCCGATTGGCGAGTCCGAACCAAGCCCCGGGGACGCCTGCCACTCTCTTTTATTTTACATTTATTTAGCTTTCTTTTTCAAAAGTGTCGCGACTCAATCCCCGCCCACCTAAATGGCATCCTAACCCGAGCCCTAAGCATTCGACGTTTTATTTATCTTATTAAAATGTTTAATTAATTTGTTTAGCTGCGTATGCTTTCTGGGCCAAGTGCTTCCACAATCATTTACAAATTTCAAAGCAATTCTGCAGAGGCCCATGCTAAACATTAACAAAATACATTTACAAAGAAAGGCATTCTATGCCCTTTCAAATGATATATAAAATCAAGGTTCAGGGTTTAACCCTTTTGTTTACAAAATACCACTTGTTCAAAAGAGATGATATGAAAATGACGGAGTATATATTTATACGTCGTACTCTCTCTATGACTCTGCGCTGCACGATCTTGTCTCCCTTCTTGTCTACTCGAAACCTGTGCATAGATAAAACTATACGCTAAGCATTTTCATGCTTAGTGGTTCTATACGCTATATTTCCTCAATATTATCTAATGTAGCTCAAGCATTTACTTAACATTAAACCATGCCTTATTAATTCAACATATACTTATGCTATTTATTTTCGATGCTTTCAATTTCTAAATCATTTACCAAATCACATCATACAATTTCATAATGCAACAATTCATTTCCACAATTCAATTTATGAGATTAAGCATATATACATAGAAATCCCATTTATACTGCCGATGTTGGTTATTTCACCTCGACTATTTGACCACGCCGACGTGATCGCTTAATGAACTCACCTGGCTATCATTCTAATTTCAATTCACATTTCTGACGGATTCATGATGAACCCACCCTTTATTACTTTTCATTCTTAGCCGCTACACGCTAGTCAATTCCGGCCTCCCATCATGACGATGTCAGTTGTGCACCCCACATGTGGCATCAATTAAATGCCACATCGCCATCAGTGACGCACGCCGATTGGTGCATCTCTGGGCTGGGCGGGACATTTCTTCAATGCCATATCGCCATGACTACGCCGATTAGTGCATCCCGCCGGGCGGACATTGACAATTTCGGTGCCTTCGTGATGGATGTCGATTTGGTGTATCCCACAAAGTGCTTCATTTCAGATATCATTCAATTTAGATTCGGCTGGGCCACTCATATTTCTTACTCCTCTATATTCAATTTCTTCAGATCGTTTCTTTCAAAGATACACTCAATCTATACTATTTCATATACTCATTCACATACTCCTTCATAATTATTCATGTACTTATTTCATATTTACTTGGTAAATCCACAAAATACTCTGAAATAAGAATAAGAGTCAGAGAACAAACACAGCAAAAACTCTGAAACGAGAATGTAAGTCGCAGAACAAACACAAAATCTTGCACTTTGATTCCAATCCATGAATCTCAATCCCACTATTTTTTCTCCTCCTACGCCCTATTCCAAAACCATTAAAGAATAATATTATTTGTGCGTACTAGTAGTTTTGGTTATGATTGATTTTCGGAGTTTAATATGAGTTCCAATTTCAACAAGCTATATATAGATGGATTCTTGACTCAATGGGCTTTCCAGAGAGTCCAAGAACACCCAAAACGAAGTTCGGACGAAGGAGTTATGACATTCCGAAGTTGGAGGTCATATGTAGTCATACCTAGCCGAGCTGACTGACTGAGCTGACCTGACCTCGGTAAAATCGGTTTGACACCTTGTTCTGACATATTCTATCATCCTCCAGAATATGAATGAATTCTTGACTCAATGGGCTTTCCATAGAGTCCAAGTGAAGAAAACCCAAAATGGAGTTCGAACGGTTATGACCTTCCGGGTTGATCATAAGAGGTCACACCCGGGCCTTAGCTGATCGACTATCACACCTGGACCTCGGTAAACTCGGTCTGACACCTTGGTCTGACATATTCTATCCTTCTCATGCATATTAATGTATTCTTGACTCAATGGGATTTTCATATAGTCCAAGAACACCCGAAACGGAGTTCGGACGAAGAAGTTATGACCTTCCAAAGTTGGAGGTCATACGTAGTCACACCCACCGAAGGATCGACCGAGCTGACCTGACCTTGGTAAACCTGACTGATACCTCGGTCTGACATATTATATCCTCCTCAGGAATATGAATGAATTCTTGACTCAATGGGCTTCCATAGAGTCCAACTAAACGGAGTTCGATCTACAGTTATGACCTTCCGGTCGAGGTCATATAGTCAACCGTACGAGCCGACTGGCCAGTCCGCTAACTCTACGCACAGGTCTCTATCAGCCGATGGCGTCTTCGACCTCCACAGGATGAGGTTTGCTGCATGAGGTCTGCTGACCTCCACAGATGAGGCTGTCCTCAAGTGACTTACCACATGAGGTCCGTCGACCTCTCGCATGAGGTCCCGCCGGATCTCCACAAGATGACCTAAGTAAAAGGACCATAACTTGGTCTACAAAGGTCCGACTGAGAAATTCAAATCCTAACATCACCTCTTCTTGTTGATGGGCTACACTTACTTCAGGAAGGACTTACTATCAAATTCCCTTCACTTAGTACCTAAAAATCAGCTCTAAGGTCCGGTTGGCGCGCACTACCACAATGTGGCAGCTTCTCATGGTTTAAAATACAACTAAACATTCCCCAAAGGCAAGATAATCACCACACAACCTTTAGGGTAGAAAATAAATCAAAGTAGGAGAACCCACTCTTTGAGTTTGTCAAACCTCGATTCCGGTCTCTACTTGCAAATTTGTCACAAGGAAGGACTTTCCCTCTTGTTTCACGGAGACCTATGGTCCATCAAGGTTGGGAAATCTAGAGAGAAACAGAGCTTCTCACTCTAAAATCTCTCCTCTTTCTCTCGTTCCTTTCTTTTTGGATCACCCTTAATCGCATTTTTAAAGGAGGAAACTTCCTCCCTCTCTCTTTCCTACATGCCACATGCCCATTCCTTGATTTTTCTCTTTATTTCTTTTGTATTTGTGTCCCCTCTATTTATTATTCTTCATTTAAGTCTCCTAATATTTTCCCCCTTGCTCATTTATTTCTCCCAATTTCACTTAAACATCTAAACTTCTTATTTGCAATTGACCCTTAGGCTCCCATTTACAATTTCTATATTTCTTCTTTTCACTTGGGCTTTCATTCCTGATTCACACAATCATTAATCAATATTCATCTAACAATTCCCTAAAAAATACCTAAGTTGGCCCAATTATACCCGAATATATAATAATTTTATTATACCTAGGGTATTTTGGGGCGTTACACGATCGCTTCATCAAGAATGGTAGGGAAGCTCATTTGTTGCTCCTCTTTCATGTATTGTCCATTAATCCTTCTATACTCAACTCCTTCCTTGTAGATGTTGTTCTATCCAATTCTGATTGAGTACGTGAAGTGGCCTCGAAAGTATTGTCTCATCCAAGCTCTTGAGTGGTGAAGGGACTGAAATTGACACCGCCTTGTTTCTTTTATGCATAATTCATCTCTCTAGTCTTGTCCAATTCAACCATTGAGATGGCTAGTTCATCCACTTCATTTTCAAATATTAACTCATCTTGTGGAGTTTCGGGGTGCACCTCCTCCATGAAGTTAGCTTTGAGGTTTCCAAATTCAACTTCAAATTTTCTCCATTTAGCCATGGTTTTCTCCTTTTTAACTCGATTTGGCCATTTGAGCTTGGAGAATTCCATTTTAGGCCCTTAAAGCTCAGCCAATTCATCCAAGGTTTCTTCTAAGCTTGATCCTTGGACTTGTGGAAAATGGAGAGTATGATGGTTTGCTTCACATGAGAGGCTCAAGTGATGGTCCATCCAAATTTATAATTGTTTGAGTATGGGATACCTCCATAATGAACTTGATTCATAGACATATGTGGGTTCCACACTTGACTTCTTGCTTTTTGATGATGCTCATTAGCTATTTGCCTTATTCTTAGCGTAAGGAGGGTCATTCGTCAATCTTACGAAATGATCCATTGTGATTGAATTCCTACAAAACAAAGACAAAAATCAAAAGTAAAATAGACAAAAGAGAACATACATATATACAACCAAAATGAAAAAACAAAAGAAGTATCCAAAGTAAAAAGGGAATACTTGGTATCAATGTTAGTAAAACTCCTAATCTTGGACAACGGCGCCAAAACCTTGATAGGCGCGAATGCGTGTATATCATATAATACGCCTATGTGCACAAGTGCATGCATAACAATAAGTAATAAAGTGTGAAAAATACGAGTATCGTTCCCGCGAGGATTAGGTTACTAAGTACTGAAATTAGAATATTCCTAGCATTATTTGGACAAGAGATTAAGATGAAAAAGGGAAAAGGACTAAATAATTGAAATCCTAAACTAACATAAGGAATGGATGGAAGACAAAATGAAAGTAGATTTTATTAAAAGCTGACTTTATGCAAAGGTCCAATTTATCCCCCAATTAACATTCAAATCATCTATTAATGGTAAGTCTTTATATTGCATATATTCTCTCTCGACAACCCACAATCTACTCCTAGAACTTAGGTGTTTTGCACCTCAACTCAACCCCAAATTCCTAACACAACCATAAAACTGAGAAACCTTAATTACCACACAAAACCCATGAGAATCTCTGTCAGCTTTCGGCCGGGTCAGATATTCTATTCATGGTCTAATTCCCAACCCTCACTTCTAAATCTCAAATTGAACCACAAATCAAGTCAATGGTGATCAATGATCAACAAGCATGAAGAATCAAATAGAACATTTAATAGAAATATGATTTAAACATCAAATAGACAGTAAATGAAATCTCAAATACATAAATCAGGCACCAATAAGACCCGAGAAAATTCCAATTTTCCTCAAAAGTGGCAAATGGTACTTCGTAAAAATCGAATTTTTCTAGATCTCGGACGACAAAAATAGACTTCACCGTTGAATCGCCTCAAATTCAGCTACCACTGATTGCTGAATTCGAGACACTGAACACCTTCGCTTTTCAGCGTCATGTCGTGTCAAAAAACCATGGAGGTGACAAAACACTAATATGATGCACCGCATGCATATACGCATACATCAGGAGAGAGAGCAAATGATGTCGGATTGTGCCGCCAAAAACAAATCCCCAAAAACTGGGTAATAATGACGTAGTTCTTGAATCATAATCAATAAAGAGCAAATCAGCTAAATGTGTTCCAAAAACGTTAGAATAAAATAAAACGAGCCGAACAAAAGATGCAAAAGAATCCCGGAATTTTGAGTTTTAGAGAGAGCGAGCTTCTTCTCTCTAGATTTGTGGCTGTTTTCGACCCATTTGCCCGACGGATCAAGAAGCAAAGTCTGACTACATGCGATCGTATTTCAAGGGAGTTCGACAACTCCAAGAGGTAGGGATCTTTTCCTACTTGTGATATTCTTTGGCTAAGACCCATGTTTATGGTTAGGGATATTCTAAGGCTTGATTTAACTGTAAATTCGGTCTTAAAACCTTTGAACCGAGTGGAGAAAATCCCAAATTTTGTGGTCGTGAACAGTAACCCGAGGGTTTCACCGTCATTCAATAGTGACATCAATTTTTGGTGTGTGAAAATGTGTTTGGTCGAAAGGATTCAAATGAATTGTTTGCGGTTTGTTAATTAGCCCATTTGAGCTAATTTTGATGTAATCGATGGTGAATTTGCATAACATGATTTATGTGGATTTAATTACGTTAATATATATGCATGTGAATATATTAGCATGAAGGTTTTCAATTGGCATCATGCATTCCATATGCACTGGGCACCCTAGAATATTAGGAGCGAGCGACAGAAATGAAACAAAATGAAAATGTTTAGAAAGGAATTTCGACGTGAAGATTTCTCAAGAATTTCGAGTGGACGTCCACGATCACTCGATGAGGACCATGACTACGTGAGAGTTGTCCACACTCGCCTTGAGCAAGAGTCCAATACCCTTTACCGAAACTCAGAGAAGCCAAGAACAAAAGCTTTGTCAGCGAAAACCTGGATATTTTTACTGCATATTGGCTTAGGCATAAAAGAGAGTCACGGCGACTGAAAGATACGGGTTCGTGGCGATGTAGACATTCGAGTGTGTTCATGAAATCATTAACGTAGATTATTGGCCATGCATGCGCATCTTAGGTGGAAAGAACTCCATGAGGAAATTATCACTACCGGCCTTTTGCTCACTTGTCAGGATCACCATTTCGTGCACAGAGTGTGCACGAGATCATGCGCCACTAGATGCTGCGAAGAAAGCCGGTCAGGGCTTTGACATTTTTATTTGTATAACATGTATTATAATTGTAAATTTCCAATATATGTTGAAGTAAGAGAACAAAAACTTTGAACCATGTAATATATTTGGTTGAGATATATTTGTGAGTATTGATGCAGTGGGCCCAAGTGGCAATATTTTACTCGCATATGGACTATGCGTGGTCATCAGAACTCATTGGGACAGCTCGTATTCCTCGCGTAGCTCCCCGCACAAAGGAGACTCGCTCGAGCAGGAGCGGTGTCTGCTACGACATTCACAAGTATTATAGTGTCGACGGCTGTCAATGCACTCGGTTTTTGGGCATCACAAAATTGCACGAGCATAGGTTTATAAACATCGAGCTTAGTGTCAATAAGTTAGGTATAATGATTACCTATAGGGAATTACCGGCACTGGGTTAGATCGCAAGATTTTGTGCACTTTGATGGTTGATTTGTTGTGTGAAACTTTGTGTATGTGTGATTTGTGTGCTTGGTGAATAGCACATAGAAAATGTTGAACACTAGGGTTAGTGTGAGAACAAGTTGTTTGAGAAATTTTCAGGCAATAAATTCACTAAATGAAAAAAATGTATAAAAGAAGAAATTTTTTTTCTGGGTTTTACAAAGGTGTAAAACTGAAATAACAAATAAAATAAATTTTTATAAATTTATTTGGTTTATTGGAAAATGAAAAAAAAATATATATATATATAGTGTTATATATATATATATATATATATATATATATATATATATATATATATATATATATTTTTTTTTTTTTTTTTTTTTTTTTTTTTTTTTTTGTGGTTTTCCAGTAGCTGAAATGAGAAAAAAAATGATGTGAAAAAAAAAAAAACAGAACAGTGGAATGGGTTATCGCCCAAATTTTAGTTTGAGTCACAATATAGCAAACTCAGACAGGATTGTTAGCAGGAGGCTAGCAAGAAGGGGAGCGCAGCCTGCAGTCCCTGCGGAAACCTGTGCACCCAACCCGCCACTCAGACACTGCTTTGGAGTCACCGTCATGAGCACTGCTCACAAGGTTTTCAAAAAAAACTAAAATAAAAAGAAAATTAGTTGAATATGGATTTATATGAAATATGGTTTTGCATACCGTGAATGCATGGACATTGGTATGAAATGTTTTCTGTGTGTGAATAGTGTCTCGAGGTTGTGTTTATGCCTTAGAGATACTGCATTAGAATTTAACTCACATTCGACATGTGTATCGGCTAGCCTGAGGGCGAGGACGTAGAGGGCTGTTCAACAGGTGCTAGCCAGCACCACTGTTTGACGTTGTGCTTTACGAGGCCGTAGGATTGCGGTCGCCGCATTGCAATGTGCAGGTATCCAGGGAGGTCCGAGCACTCCAGGCTACGCACATCATCCTCCCGACATCTCACAGGGGAGGAGATCCGATGGTGGCACTACTGGTTCATGTGCTCGAGAAGGTGTTTCAGCCATGAGATCACCTGACATCAGATCAGATTAGACTAGCTACGCTCCAAATTAGAGGGTGAGGCCCAAGCATGGTGGAATCAAAGACCCTGGGGAATCTAAAGAGGCAACACGGGTAGAGTTCTAGAGCTGCTCACGGTAAGTATTTTCCTGACACGTGAGACATGCGAAGGTCAGGAGTTCCTAGAGTCGGCAGGGACAATGACCGTGATGGATTATAAAGGATTCACCTGAAAGGCTCGCTTTGTCGATGATTACGTACATGGCTACGGCCAAAGTCAGAGATTCGAGAATGGCCGGTTGTCCATTCGGGCAAGAATGCGTGACTTCGCCTACGTGATTACTGACTCCATGGTTTAGACAAACCCACCATGAGAGAAATCGAGGATGCTCGTAGCACTTAGGATGCTAGTGTTAGTAGCAAGAGTGTTATACAGGGTACGTTTTTGCTATCTCGCCTATGGGCAAGAGTATTATTTTGATTCCTGGTGCTTCTCGTATTCATTCATTTCTACATCAAGCCAGGATAGAATGGCTGTAGGTTGAGACCCAGAGGAGCCTTTTGTATGTGAGTTCTCCCTAGATTAGTAGCGAGGATAGGGATGATAAGGTCGTGGTTGCAAGTTAGAGATCTCGTGATTCTACTCACAAGGGACCCGAGGGTCACGGACATGTCGTGAGTTCGACGTCATCCTGGATTTGATCGCCAAGACAGCTGTGGAGTTATTGGACAAGGGGTTCATTAGACTATACTTCACCATGGGCGCTCCAATTCTATTTACATAATAAAAAAGTGATAAGACCCTTCGACCGTGCATTGACATGTGGCAAATAACAGGTTGTTTATCAAGAATCTAATTCATTACCAGGATTGATGACTTGCTTTGATCACTGAGAGGAGCGCTTTAGTCTACTCCAAGATAGACCTTCAGACTGCTACCATCGCTGAGGGTTAGGAGACAGATATCCCTAAGACAAATAAGATTTATGGGCACTTTGAGTTTACCAAGTGATGCCCTTTGATCGACGATCACGCCAATGCATTCACGACTCCTACGATGTGGTATTCCAACCCTATTCGATCAGCTTTGTCGTAGTCTTCGTGGATGACATTTTGACTACTCCCAGCCGTAGGGAGCATGAGTACTTGGAGGATTGTGTTACATTATTGAGAGGACCATCAACAGACGCCAAGTTCGCAGTTAAGGAAGCTGTGCCATCGAGGCGAGATTTTTGGGACACGTGGTGTCGCAAGATCAGTGCACGAGACCCCGAAGGCTGAGGTCGTGGAGTGAGTTAGGGAGAGGCCAAGTCAGTCTTCGAGATAATGCGCTTGGGATTGGCCAAGTACTCACAGAGATCTATTGACGATTCGATTAGCGCACTTGGCGACGAAATCGACCTTGTAAGGAGTGTTAAGTTTGATCGGGATTGACTGATGCGAGGAGGCATTCCAGAGTTGCGCCGGCACTTACTTCACGCTTCTATCTGCGAATTTGATTGTGGACAAAATTACACCCAAGTAGGCTAGATGCCCTCGAGGACCTCCAACGGATGCATTTTGATGTGATCCCGAGGGTAGTAGCTTACGGTTCCCAATAATCACAACTGGCAAGGTAATTCACCCCACACATGACACGTGAGTTAGCAAATAGTCTTCTCCTCGAAGATTCGCGCCACTACTTATATGGCGAGAGTTCGAGGTGTACCCGCACTACAAAAGTCCAAGTATATTTTCACGCAAATGGGACCTCATTACGAGGCAACACAGATGGATGGAGTCTCTTGAGGATTATGACTTCACTTTGCATTACCACACTCGGTAAGGCACAGAACACCCCACGTCCCTAGAGAAGGTACGCACATGCTACTCGTAGGGGTGTATAAGAGTACCAAGTATCACATTATAGTATTCTGGAGACTAAAGTAGGAAATGATAAATTATGGAACCCGAAATTTGTGGTATTAAACCAAGGGTACAATGGTCCTTAAGCAAAAGAATATGAAAAATCAAAATTTAGTGTAGAGATGGGCCATAAGAGGAATTCCCCAAAAGTTACACCAAAAACTAAAGGTTATAACATTGGTACTAAAGGAAATGCTAAAATATAAAATGGGAAAAATAAAACCCAAATCACATTTTGGTCTCCAAAAGGTTAGGGCTCACGACGCAGGAGAGGAGAGAGCCAAGATATGATAAGATATGAATGAAGAATGAAGAGGAGGCGGAAGACTCAAGGTGTGGAACCATTGAAGCTGATGATGAATCCATGTTTTGGCAAGTGAGATTAGTTCTCCTTGTCTGGTTTTCAGGCAAAGAGCACATGAACCTTAAATTGTCAAGCAGGAGTGTAAAACCACAATTGATGTAAAGAAACATAATCATCATGTGTATTTTATAAAGAATTGCACCAGGTATGCCTTTATTTTTCACCCTAGGGTTTTGAGGTTTGAGGTTCCATAGCACCAATTCAAGTGTTGTGGGAGTTGTTTTCGATGATTTCCATGATGTTTCGAGGTGTTATGAATTATAGAAGTACAGCTAGAATGGTAGTATGGTGAAGTGCACTGGGGTAATTTTCTAAAGGTACCGGTACATGAACAGCGTAGTGGTACTGCACACCCTAATTGGGCAAAGGCACAGAGACTTTAAGGGTGTACCCAAGACACTGCTCGCTTCCTAGCTGTTCATTTTCGTATTTCTTGCCATAACTTCTCATTTCTTATCCGATTTGAGAACGCGGGCACGTAGGGCTAGACTTCAAGGAGAACCTAAAATTAAAGAATAAGAATCATCAAATTCCCACTCTAAGTTGCTCAAAATTACCTCAAAGTGGGCACAGCAAGCCAAATTTGGTTCCAGTTTTGGAGATGATAGTCCCGCTGCTGGATGACTCAGCCATGTTCCTAATCTGGTGATTCCAATTTGAGAAGAACCCTAGCACCTTATATTTAAAATAGTATAAAGAGATAGTGTCAATGACAGTTAAGACCCCGAAAAAATATAATACAAACCGTCTTGTAACGGACTAATTAGTTGGAAAAATGAAATTATAATCTTGTTGATGGATCTGATGAGATTTGATTCAATCTACAATGGTAGATTCCTAGAGGAATAAGAATATAGGAAATATGCAATATATAATTATATGGAAGTTATGATTAATTTGTGTTGTGGTTTTCTTGACAAAGGCATCTGAGCGACGCCCACGAACCTCGTAGAGACGTCACCGGAGTGACGCGATTCGCTGTAAGTGTTCGCCACTTAAGATCCTTTCCAACTTCATGAATTGGTTTATGTTGGTAAATTTAAACATGGTAGTTAAGATATAATGAGATTTAGCTATGCGACGCACGCAAAGAATCACCAGTCAGCCACAAAAATGAATGAATAAATTTGAAGACCACGCGATTACGCGTAAAAATCTCGCCCAGTCGCTTCAGCCATACAGAAAGTATACGCTACGCTGCGATGCGCACAATTCCGCACGAAGTTGACTATTTGTATAGCTGGCACCACGGACGATGCAAATTCCCGTCAGAAGCTGCCCTCCGCAGTTTTAGCACCACCATGATGCGCAAATTCCGTATCAGAAGCCGCCGCTGATAAGCTTTGGGCCGCCTCTACGCGCGATGCAAGAAATTCGTAACGTAGTGATCAAGTGACTTAGTAAGTTTCATGTTGGCGTTAGTTTTAAATCATTCCCGTGATGGTCAAAATAATTAAAGGATATACATAGGGGGTTTTGACAGAAATTATAAAACAAATGATAAATTGTCATGTTAGCATTTATGATATATATATCTTCACAGACCAACTGTTTGTTCATTTTATAAATATTATATCACTGTGTGCTATCATGACTAAAGGGCGAATCATTTTGTTTGTTTATATAGGAGGGCGATTTATGCCCTATGATGTAAAACTTTGTATATATGGATATGTACTTGAACAACAGTATTAGATTTTAATTTAGATGATTGCAATCACTTTAAATATATGCATGGTTTTCGAGAGAAACAAAGTTGCAATGAAATTTATCGATTGGTTTTATCTTATATTTCCTGATGAGAATCTATGAAACTCGCGATTGTAGTTGATTTAAAACATGGGAAGTTACACACAGCGCGATTTTGCCTTCGCTGACCACCCGGCACGCGCCGGCACTCGCAACGCGGCGATTTTGACAGCGAAATTTTTTTACAACCACGCCAGCGCGCGCTGGCGCGGACCACTTAGCTTCAGGAAAACTCGTCACCAACTGAAGCCGCTCGGAGTTATCGTGGTCACTTCGCATTCTCGCCGCCAAGGCCCGTCAAGGCAAAACAGGCGGCCGATGCACTGGGCCGAAATCACGGAGCACGTTAGCATAGTTCCCGGAGGCGGATACTTTGTAATCGTGGGACGCCAGCTACAAGACAACGAAAGCGCACTGTGGTACGGAGTTTAGTGGCTACACCATCTTCATGAAAGAGAGGATTGAGTCCTGGTGGTGACGGGAGAGTAGTGTTCATCAGACCACAATCAAGTACAGTGATGGTAATGAACTCCACGCAAATGGTAGTCTTGGTGAGAGGATGCAAGAGGTTCCCAAACACCAATTTATAGAGAGACTTGTACCACTCACTGTGTTATGCAACCAGGTGGCACGTAAGATACCAGATCACTGAACATTTGGTTGAACAGAGACATATCAGAACTTGGTTCACCATGTCTCACGCGGCCACAGGTTAGCCGAGCACCGTGGCACAGAGGTCGCTTCATCACTGGAGGTAGGGCCTGAGTGAAAGGGAACACGTCACGATGGACTTCAGACCACACACTTCACAACTCGCACATGATGCCATGTGATGATATGATAGCTCACAAGCCCAAGACATTTCCTAGTCGTATGATGACTCCTTCACATCGAGATTATCACAGATTCAGATAGTCCCGCATGATACCAAAGATTCATAATATTCATAGATCCTTGAGGCTACGCCACTAAAGAGCTTCCAAAAAGGCTACAGCAACACCAATAACTATTATAATTGTAATTAATATATGTTGAATTTAAGATAAACAAAACTGAATCATGTAATATATTCTGTCGGGGATATATTTTGTGAGTATGATAGGGCCCAAGTGGCCACTATTTTACTTGCATATAACTGGTGTGTCATTGTAAACTTGTTTGGGACAGGTTTGTACCTTGGGTAGAGCCCTCACAAAGGAGACTCTGTCCGATTTTCTTTATAGTAGTGTCGGTTACCCATTCACAAGTATTCCATGCATGACTTTTGTTGGTTAATCATCTCCTGCAAGTTTGGGGTCACAACCAATCACATCTAAAACCCTAGAAAATAATATTTACCTGATAGCAGAGGACAACCATCAAAAGAAAGAAAACATAGAGAGAGGAAGGTAATAAACAAATTAAAGGAAAGGCCCTTTCTTCTTCATTCTTCTTTCAAGTTTCTTCTTCAAAGACTGGTTCCTTGAAGGTGTTTCCCACCCCAAGAAGCCTGCATTGATCTCCCTGCTTCTAGGGTTTGTAGTCTAAAATATCAAACAAATTTGGGCTAAAAATGAGCTTATCAACAACTAGTTCTGATATTTGCGCTGAGGTGTCTGCCAACTCTTTAAGCAACTGGTCGATCACTTTTTGATTTGTGCTATACTCCATGTTTTTCACTACAACCCTCCCAAGGTCATAACTTGTTCATCCGGACTCCAAATTGAGAAATCTTGGTCTCAAGTGAAGCTGCAGAGATAGATGAGAAGATGGATATAGCTAGAAGAACAATTTTGAGCTGATGGTGCACTGAATCAACAAAGTGTTCCAACTTGTCGATTTTTGGAGCACTTCTCTTCCTTCAAAGCCATAACTTGGATCATTTTAAGTCCAACCAGTAAAATGAGAGATCTTCGAAATCTTGAGAAGTCTAATATACATCCATAGCTACTAATGCATGTAGAATTTGCTTTTTTTTTTACTTTTTCTCGTCTCATATTGGCTCAATGCATCGATTTGGCTTCCACTGCAAATAGGAATGAAAATATGGTTAGAAACACTACATCATAAAACATTTAAAATTTAATCATAATATAGATAAATATATAAAATATACTCAGCAACCACTTAATACACCAAGAGACATACTTTTCTAATATTTTGAACAATCTTATAAACCTAGGATTTAGTTTTTTCCTCCAATATGATCATATCACAAAGGGGATCATAAAATCCCAACACAAACTCCTTGAAAGCATCACCTCATTGATAGCTTAAACTATTCAACATGGAAATGAACTAAAGGGTAAGGACTCATTATGATTACTTTTCAAGTCCAAAACACAATCTCTCAACAAATATTCCCAACTTGCAATTACTTTCCTCAATTAGTCATCAGCCTAAGCATGAAAACTACTATCAAAAGTCAACTAATACTTATATTTTTTTTCTAGACGAAGTCAAAATCTAGAGGTAAAATAATAATTCTTATTACATACCATAGAATCGAACATCTTATGCACTCTCAAAACTTAATATACAACCACTCCAAAACCCCAAAGCCACAAATCATTTAAGATCCCACTTCATATTTGAACACTCAAAGTTCTATCTCAAATATTTATACCATTCAACTTTTTAGGGTGGATCATAATCCCAAAGAAATAAAATTCCTTTCAAATTTCTATATATTCAGTATTATAAAACATGTGTTTCTCTAGTCCAAAATTTCAACATCCATTATCTAATTAAACAAGCCCATCTTACCATCTTTCACGATTCAATGAGTTTAACTAATTGCAAATCCTTCTATATAAGGTCTTAATTCTTCCAACAAGTTTGGTTGCACTATGATACTCAACATAAGAACTCTAAAATCCAAATGATATGGATTTAAAAAACACACAAATCATATAATAATCATTTACATAACCTCTAATAAATTCCAAGGAATCAATTAATATCCTCTAAGGCATCAACCACAAGATTCTCATCGTTTATTAGCAATCGATAATATCAAGCCATAATCCTTTGGCAATTGTATCTATATCCTCTCAAGCTTGCTTAAAAAATCTTTTTAAGAAAACAAGGACTTCAAACTCTATAATCTATTAATATCTCATAATTTCACAATAAAGAAAATGTCAAATCATAAGTGAAAATCTGACACTGAATCAATCTATAATGAGATATTTTCTAAGATTTAAATGTCTAATGCAGATACAGGATTTTTAGATGCAGATGAGAACACAGCCTGAATTATAATATCGCACTTCATTATGCAAAAATCCATTTTAACTAACAAACACTCAAACGCAAGAATTTCTACTTGTTAGGTAGCCTAGGTTGTGTGTTTATTAGTGCAAAATATAGTATAATTCATGATTTTGATGCTAAATAAGCACTCCTTTTATTCATATTTTTCATCTAGCCTCCCAAATATTTGTATTTGTAAATAAAAGAAAACGAGACAAAAGCAAGCAATTCTGACGAGAAATTGAGAAGTTATGTAAAGGAATAGCTTCATGGTCACACCTCATCCATTTACGTCACTAATCTTAGAGAAAAATCCTAACATGAAGACTATGCAGCGTAGTTTCAAATGGAGGTCGCAACCACAAAGAAGATGACACTGGGGCTGACTGTTCGGCTAAACAATGACCCATTCGCGTGCTTTTTTGCAGCCACTCGTATTTTTATCACTCGCGGTGAGGTCGCTGACTGAGCACTTAAAGTCGCGACCATGTGACGTCAAACCAATTCTTTCTTTCCATTTTAGGCTCAAGTTTGGTCATTTTTCAGTCTATTTAAAGATGTTTTTCACACATTTCAGAGTCAAAACTGGAAATGGAGGCTCTCTTCAGTGTTTTCCTCCTCAAGCTTTGTTCCATTTCTATGTTAGGCTGCCTCAGATTTCTTAGTTTAGGTTTTTTTTTTTTTTTTTTTTGTGAATAATCTAGCTTGTAATTGAATACTATTAAATACAACCTTATGGAGTGTAGATTTCACTGGAGCTTAGGATTGAAGATATTTCTAATCTCCGCTTTATATTCTCTATCTCTTCTCCTTTTCACTCCTCGCATCTTATGTATGTCTTGAATGTGATTTTGTGCGCTTGATGGTTGAAATGGTTAGCTACATTCTATAGGTTGGTTATCATATTTGATGGTCGGGTTTGTCTAATCTTTAGTTGGTTGGTCAGATTTATACTTGATTTGTTGTGTTTAGTGTTAGATCCTTTTTGATTATTATGATCTTGGTTAATTAATTTGTGTTGAGAATCGGATCTCCGATCCTTATACTAGGGTATCCTTGGTGACGCTTGGACTAAGCCCTAAAATCTGGTCTCGAGTCTCTTAAGGTATAGATTAATTAATCGAGAATCTAATTAACCAAGTTAAAGAGACTTAGGGAATTAGTAATGCCTAGTATTAAGTGGATCTCACTAAAGGGGACACTAAAGACATTAAGTGAGGATTGCATGTACGTAACTGTGACCAATCAGAACTTAGTGCGGGTAGCTTGATGAGTCTAAAACTCATATGTTTTTTAAGTCCATTTTTGAGAGTTTAATGTTTAATTTAATGCATAACTATGAATTTTCACTCCATATTTGTGTTTTATAGGAAAACTACGAAAGTTAAGCAAAAAATGGCTAAGACAGAAATGCAATTATGTCGCGATACAATTACAAAGATTGTCGCAACAAAAACCCTAAGGCAATTTGCGTGGTTTGTCACAAATAATCGAACTGCGGTCGCAACAAAGACAAAGCAGAGTGCAAGATGATAGTCGAAAGATTGTCGCGACATTTCACAACTCTATCGCAACATAATATGAGATGAAGTACAAGAAAAATGTCGCAACACAAAAATGAATGTCACAACACAATGGAAGTCTGAAAGCAGAAGTATTGTCACGACATTTTGCCATTCTGCCATGAAGACAGATGAGAAGAGCTCCTAAAGAAGCATCGAAATTCATCATGACATGAAATGAAATGTGATGACAAAGAATGTAAGGCAAATGGTAGAAAAATTTTCACGATGTTTAAAACTCTATCGCGACAATTGAAAAGAGAATCAATGAAGACACACCGAAACAATCACTACTAAAATCAGACTAATTACCGACCGATTTTTTGGCTCCAGAACAAGATATTTTGGTTGGTAAAACCCATTAATCGACTCATTTGCCTAATTAAATTATTTAGTCGCAATTTTCCCTGGCCTAATTATTTCACCGAATGTGAACAATTGGTCGGTAAATTACCGACCATTTACCGATGAAACCATTTCCGATTTTTTCTCGACCATTTACCACCGAAAGAATTTGGTCAAAATGGTCTCCTAAATGGTCAGAGGCATTATCGACACAGATTGGGGTTTCCATCAGGCTCTATCATCATTGGTCAGAATGGTTCCTCTGTAATGCCTGCAATTACCAACCAAATTGCGATGATTTCAAAACCACCAAATTCTTTAACATCATCGCCCAGAATGGTCTCAAAATGGCCTGTATCACGTAATTACTTGGAGACCATTACCCACCAATGATATTAAAAAATTTTGGTCTGTTTTTGGCTCGTAATTTGTCGGTAAATTAATTTTTAAATATTTTTTTATTGGGTTTGAGTTTGATATCTTTTCTAAATACATATATATATTATGACATAAACAAAAGAAAACTAATATATATACAATAGTACAATAGTGCATGCATATTATATAAAGAGAGTAAAAAATATTTTAAAACAAGCAAACTAATATATATACTGCATATATATAGTAAATAAGTCAAGAGAAAATAAAAACATGAATTCCCAAATCCAAGTATAAGACATAAAAAAAAAAGTGTGTACTACACTCAATCATCCAACCCGTGTCATCATCGCGGATGCCGAGATGCATCCGGGTCCGCATGGTGAGATGCTCCGCACGGGTAGAGCTGTCTGCTGTCGCAATCCTTCGATGCGCTAGTCGCAGGCCGGCCAGAGGGTGCCGGAGTAGATGTCAGAGCCGAGCATTACGTCAACAATCCGAGGTAGATCATCGTGGTTGAACTCGCGCTCCACCTTCCCCGTACACTTCTTTATAAGCCGGGCCAAAACAATGCACGCAACTCATCCCCATCATCCTCATACGATCATGCGCTTCGCAGACGCCGATATCGGGTATCGCCGATCGCGCCCCGAAAGTCCTCCATCGCCGAACAAATTCGAAAAATGGTCCCGGCGAGACGGAGCTTCATAACCGGTCGTCTATGCAGAGAACTAATAATGGCCACGAACCGACGCCATAGACCGGCATCTTCTCCCGGCCATCAACAAATTTCATACCAAATCGACCAGATCAACCTGAGCCGATGAATGAGAACTACCGCTGCGACCATATCACATGAACCTGAAGTAGACTGGGAATACGCTTGAGTCGCAGCAGCTAACATTTCCTCATATCTCGCCTAATAAACATGTAAAATAAGTATTTTAATTTATCTTCAAAAAAAATAAAGAGAGAAGTATAAACCAAATCTTTGGATTATATTTTTTTACATGTTTCCCGGGGTCCGTTGACAAATCTGGCCAACTCGACATTCATGGATGTCGGGTAACCTGACACCACTTCATTGAGTTCCTTTCTCCAAGACTCGAGATTTAACGAAAATCGGGCAGAGTCTCCTTTGTACGGAGAGCTCTACCAAAATACAACATGTCCCCATAACATGGCAACCCGTCCTTAACATTTCCACACCTGGTCCACATACGATAAAAACAGCAAAATGGCCACTTCTTGGGCCCATACATCACTACTCACAAAAATATATCCAATCAACTATATATATTACATGGTCAAGTGTTACTAAATCTTGGTAATAATTCAAACATATATTAAACCCGTGATGCAAACAAACTCGGGAATACACTGAGTCGTAGCAACAATATTTCCTCATATCTTTGTCTAATAAACATGCAATAAGTATATTTTAATTGATCTTTCAAAAAATAAAGAGAAGCATAAACCAAATCTTTGGATTATATTTTTTACATGTCTCGTTGGGATCTAAATAAGGTTTTTCTAGTGGATCTTTTAAGAAATATCTTTTATTATATTTCTTATATGGTTTATATTTCTTTTTTTTTTGTTTTCCTTTCAATTCCATATGTTCGTGGTGTAAATATATTTTTACAAAATCAGATTGACTCTTTCTCTAATGGGTTTGTCTTGTATGATTCTATAATGCCCTTGTACTTTCTCCTAAAATGTTTCTAAATATTTTGTACATAGTTTCGTGGTCCTGCTTTCTCGTGGGGTATTTTCCGCACGATACTACTATTGGATACTTTACATCTATTACACTATTCCATAATCAGGATCGTGAGATGTTATATTTAGTATTTGGCCTAAGGCCTCGACCTTGGAACTTATGTGTTTTTCTTATTGGGTGAAATTCTTTAGGTTTGTAATCTATAGATTCGTCATATGATTACGGCTCTCAATGGGTCTATTTTCATAACGTGCTTCCGTCTAGGTAATTCTTCCTCCCTCTATTGTGTCTTACTTCCATAGGTTGGCTTCTAGCAAATGGTGTAGGAGAGGTTGTCAGTGACACTGCTTTCCTGTCCGTGACAACCCACAACCGCAGACATTCAGGGATGCTCTGCACCCGACACCACTTCATTGATTCCCTTTCTCCAAGACTAGGGATTTAAAGAAAATCGGGCACAGTCTCCTTTGTACGGAGCTCTACCAAATACAACATGTCCCAATAACATGGCAAATCCGTCGCAACATTTCACACCGACTCACACCCCAGGTCCATAATATACTGATAAAACAGTAAAAGTAAGTATTTTAATTCTATTCTTCAAAAAAAAAAAAGAGAAGTAATTTTATTCATAGAAACTTACATTTGTCGCGACGAGATCTCTGACCAACAAAGTCTGACTACTGCGACCCTTCGTGTGCGCAGACCGAATAAGCGAGAGCACCGGCTTTTACCCTCAAGCTGTTTTTAATTACAAACAATACATACGTTAATTCAATTTGAAAAATCCTTCCGAGAAATGGAAAAATAGTCACACTGAAATTACAATTCACAAAGTAATAAACATAAGAAGTATAAATTAGAAATAATACCAATGCTCGTTCGTGCTCATGCATAGAGCGAGATCCACAAGTGTGTATAGACATGCCACTACCCTCTCCAGCCCGCTCTAAGCGACGATTGCCGCTTTGTTTCTCACACCTCTTCCTATAATCAGGATCTTCCCATCTTCTCCGCCACTTCGAAAACATGATCTGGGGACACTCAAATCTCTTGCTCTTCTTCTTCAACCATTTATCTTGACCTCGCATTAACGGTGTCTTTATACCGACCGGCAAAGATGTTTGTGTAACTGATCGCTCCGACTGTGTCCACCTATAAACTTTCTCGCACTATAATTTAAACATATTTCATCAAAGGAACAAAGAATAAATAAAAGATGTAAAATGTTAAGTAGTAATATATACCTTAAATTTTCTCCAAATTATCAACCTGGTTCCATCTGCCGTTGACTTCCAATTATGTCCATGAGGTTTAAAGGACTTCCTAAAAATTGTCCTCATAACCCTAGAAATTGAACCATACGGCTCTAACTTCGTCCTGTAACCCAAAATTTCATAGCAAGTAAGAAATAAATTAAGAAATGGATAAATCATTAGTTAACTTCATATTTACTGACATCAATTGTCGGATCAAACTGAGCAATAGTCTCGCTCTATAGGCTTTTTCTTATAAGACTCTCCAACATCTCCATCCTCTCCTCATCTCCTCCCCACATCTCGATCATTCATCACAATCTCGTGACCATGACGTGGATCAGCCTACATTGATGTCGCAATGCGTACATTCACAACCTCCCTCACCGTGGTCTGATTCACCCTCGACTCTCTACCGTGATCAGCATACCGAGGCCTCTACCTCTACTGTGAATCGTATGACCCCGGGCAACGGTCGCCCTACCTCATTCCACGTACATATCTCGTAAAAATAATAATAAATATTATTGATTAGTAAGCATCAAGTAAAATACATAAGACAATGAAAATAAACAAACATGATTAACGATTGAAATAACTAAAACTCACTAACTACTCATTCTCATCGAATCATTCAACCGTTCGTTTCTTCTTCGGGATGTAACATTACTAAACTCCTCTCGCCATCACTCGCTTTCTTCCCTCATGATTAATTAAATGTTCATCAACATCTACATCCCCACTTGTATCCATCTCAGAAGATGCAACTAAAAGGACGTCTTCGTCCCCCACCACAACTTCGATTATAACATCATTGTCATCATTTTGAAATGCTGGTTCTATGACATCAGTACTTGGTGATGCGGGGATGTCAATTTGAGCCCTACCTTTGATCTGCAACATGTCACTTCTTAATCCTTTCTAGGAATCGTCCAGACCCGGATATCTGCAATAATAAACCCGTGATGCTTCAGATCGCTAAGACAAAAGGTTCTATACTTGTTGAATCGCTTTTATCGTGCACACGACAAGTTTATATCGAGGATGGACAACTATACCGACATGTGGTGCTGGGCCCAACCATTCACATTTGAATAACACGCTTTAACCCGAGGGCTTCAAATTCCCAAACTTCTATCACTCACCCTCAAAGTCCCGTAATAGTCGATTCCTAAGCCATTGTATACGGATCCTGCACGCATACCCCTCATTGTTCAAGGTCCCAGAACTCCTTATATACGTATCTAAAGGTGAAATTTAAACCATTCACACAAAGAATCAAGTAAGTTCTAACCTCTCTTAGGGGACTCCTACATAGTTCAAGATAATGATTTGAAATTTTATTTGCACGATATGAACTCCGTAATCGGAAATCAAGTATTGTTGAGATTACAATTATAAATTTGTATAAGAACATTACAATTGTTTTGTGATTTTCATGTTTAAACATACGTATTTTTCAAACCATGTTGGAAATTCTGTCTGGGTCACTAAGATTGGCGCCTTCAATATTCAAGTTTGGAAATCGGTTATAAGTTTAACTAATACACTAAAAATAGAAATGAAAATTAGAGAAAATGGATACATTGAGAGGAAATAGTAAATTAACATGCTAAATAGATCTCATTTGACTTTTAGCAACTACTACTTCTATGAATGGTTGAACCTCCGACAATTCATTAGGACATATAGATGAAGCCGCAAAGATATTCATTGCCTGGCTAGATGTTACCCGCCGCTTTCTTCGCACCGATTGCTTACTCCTGAGGCTTGAAAATTTCAAACATATCATCCACAATGTCATCAAGATAAACCTCATTCCTTCTTTCCTTATAAGAGTTGATCTCCTTCTTTGAAATAGAATGATGCTAATTTGGCACCCTCATCCATAATATACCCAATCGATATAACCCTACTCCGAGCCTTATTCATGATTTTATGCTTTATTTTCCTCAAGTATCTATACAAGAAGATTATTGAATATTATGTGTCATATATATATATATATATATATATAGGAAAACAATTGGTTGAGTGAATTAATATTACCTTTCTGGCGATACATCAAACGATACCTAATCGACCAAGAATCCTTAGTTTCAGGCTGGCACTGAAGATGTTCCATTGAGTCAAAAACTTGGAGGGAAGATCTCTCAAGATTGCATAAGATAAATGTGAATTTGTCTATCCCAAATCTCTCAACCTCATCACCAAAGAAGAAGAAGCCGCCTGTTTGGAAGCATCAAAGTCTCACTATCGCTCCCATATTCTATTTGGCAGGAATTCTCGAAGAGAAATTGGTAACAACCTTTGCATGAATACATGACAATCATGACTCTTCATGCCAAACATTCAAGTTTTTTGCATCCACACATCTCCCTGCATTAGAAGCATAACCATCTCGGAAATCTCGCTTTTTTACCCACTCCAACACATCCTTCTTCTTCTCGATTTATTCGTAACAAATGGCACATCGTATTTACCGGGTGACAAGATTTTGTGCAAATTGAGGACACAACAATGTAATATTTATTCAACTCATTCCTTTGACTTGTACGTGTCCTTAGTTTTTCCTCGAATGTTAAACATCGTATTGAAATGATTCTGCCAAACACATTCTTCTCGATATGTGCATAACATCAAGATCACGGTTCGAGCAAGTGTTCACGCCAAGATAGGCAAATCCCGTAAAATACTTCTCTTTATTCCACCCACAAGTCTTAGATATAGCTGTACCGCCAACCCAAAGATCAACATCTATCACCTTCCTCAACCCTCTGTTATTCAAATCCTGCAGAATTTCATCCCCAGATCTAACCCCCGGGAATTGTTTAGTAACCTTTCTATTCTTAATGAAGTATTTGGTGTTACGTCGATACGGATGATTCATGGGCAAAAACTTCCGATGGTTGTCGAACCACGACTGTTTCCCCCGCTCTTAATTAATCTAAAAGCATCGAGTCTTCCAACGCCACGCGACATGCCAACATACTGCCAGCACTCCACCCGCACATCATAGAATACGCCGGAAAGTCATTTATGGTCCACATGAGGGCAGCGCCATCTCGAAAAATTTTGCCTTTGGAAACACTGCAAGTTTGAACCCCAACACCGCACGCACTTTTCAACTTCGATGGTCAAGAAGAAAACATCTATCTTCCCCTTTCGATCTGTAGGGCCCCGGCACTAACACACAATCAAAAACATAAATTCCTCTTCATACATAAGTTCGAGGCAAGCTATACGACGCCACTCACCACAAAGCCACAAAGAATATTGTCAGTCTGTATTGACCAAACTACCAAAACCATCAAAGAAGTCAAACCCAAATTCTAACATTTCAACTTCAGATGAAAAATCAAAGAAACACCCATCAAAATGTTTCCAAGCAGGGCATCAAAAGGTGACACATCTTACCATCCTCCATGGCGGATGCTCCTCGAATGCCACCTCATTTCATTAGCCATGTGGTTGATGCATACAATCTCGCAATCCCAGTGTTATCGGGAAAATAGTGCATCTTCTTATACGACACCTTCAACTTTCGTATATACACCCATTTCCGTAACCCTAACCTTTTGCTATACCGAGCATGCCCCACATTTTTTACAATAATCAGCATGTCACCGCTATCACCCCCAAAGATATCATACGCTTGTTCACACAAAGTAATGAATGACCTGCACGTAATCCCCAACCTCTAACTAATTCCTCTTTCAGGTCAGAAATCCAATGGCATCGTATTATCTTGTGGCAACGCTTTTGAATGAAATTAGACATATCATCAAACCATGCCCGCGAACACTGCGGTCCGCACTTTATTTCTAACACTACCTACGCAGACATAGTCGAGTACGCTTAGAATTTCCTCATACGTGCGTTTGTCTCCACCGAATCATGTCATAGAAATTTCGTTCTCGGCATCGGGTTCCTCATCCCGATTGAATTCAGGACTCAAGCAAAGATCACAAACCATCTCTATGGTATGTAGTGTGATTCATATTATCCGAGACCATCCGATCGCTCACTTATCGACACTGCATCGAACTTCAACACTCCTCTCGCGGACTTCCGTCACCAAGGGTATATCCAAACATAGTAATCCGGCACAAAACCATTTCTATACAAATGCACCTTCAGCCTCAACATTCCCAAAAACTTTATTCGACATTTAACTAAAGTGCAAGGACACCTTATAGCCGTGCTACCATTCACACACTCAAGATGTCTCGTGAGCGACCCAACAAATTCATCAACTTTATCCCCCCATTCATTAGAGAACATTCCATTCACTATTCGACCCTCGTACATCCATTCACGATCATCTTCCATAACTAGTAACCAAAAAAATCAATTTAGTAAGAAAACGCGATTGTCCTCAATTATTTTTATGTTCATTAACCATTTATTGTGGTTTCGATAAAGTTATTTTTATGCGTGTGATATGCAACCTACTACACATCCACCTCCACCTCCACCCACAACCGCTTTTCTTCAATAGGTTTGGTCCTAATCCATTTACAAAAGTTACGTTAAAAGATCACAAATTGCATGTTCATTATGTACGTATTTCCGGGCAAATTTCCTCTACGTGGTTCTCCAAGCACACTAAATAATATATATATATATATATATATATATATATATATATATATATATAATAATGCATAATTCGCTTTGATTTAGCAAATTGCATTACTATTTATATATCCTAATGTGCACCGAGAACAAACGAGCAGAGCACCAAAATGACACATAATATATGCAATTTAAATTAAATCATGATCATTTAATTAATGTCCATTCGTGAACCGCTCCATCGGGGACAATCCAAAGGTATTCAAACTTCGTGTAATACACCTGACTGGTGGTCCGTGTCGGAACTATATGAACTCAAACTGATTAACTTTTAATCGCTTTATTTGATGATACTTTTCAAATGCTGCCAAGATAATGCAAAGATTCTCGCCTATAACAAAAATTTTAGCTTTATATATGCCAACCATTTCTTCAATTTTAATCCCAATCATTGTTCTATGGTCCACTATCATCTCATAAATTGGTTATGATCATGGTAATAAAACTCCATGATATTCCTATACCATTCAAGTCGATGAGTACACTTTGGTACCAATTCCAAATTTAATACAGGGCATTCAATGCTATTAACAGTATGAGGTCAGATCTCAAACTCAACAAGCTTTCACAGAAACAAGAAACACTCATACCGGAAGTCCTCAACGTTGTTATGCCAAAATCCCCCTGCAAGAAAATGAGCCAACTCCAGCCGAGTGAGGCACAACAACCCGTTTTTCTGGTCATTTTCTAATCTTAATCATGAGTCTCAACCCCCTGACCAAGATATATATGTGGATCCCAGACCCAAAGGCCATGAGTCTAAGGAACATCCATACCAGAGGTCCTAACTGGATGGAGTTATGCAAGTTGTAACCCCAAGAATGGAGGCAACTGGTGGCTGATGAGTATGCCAGAAGAAATACAAAGAATCCATCTGCTTTACTGGCTTTCTGAACTTAATATGAGTCCCAAATCGATCAAGTCAGGTGACTCAGACTCAAAGGGATTTCATGAGAAACAAGAACACCAAACTATATTCTAATGAAGGAGTTATGCATGGGCCAAAACCCATGAAGAAAATTCAAGACATCTATAGTTAGTCATGCAAAGAAGGTCAAATTTATCATTTTTCATGTAAATAGGATATGAGCCCAATTTTATCGTATATATATGGTGATCTTAGACCTCAAGGTTTCTATAGAGTTCATGAATCACCCCAACCAAGCTCCCACTGAAGAGCAAGTGATGAGTTTCTAAACTCATGAAGAAATCAACACATCTGAGTAAATTGCAACATTGAAAGCCACCATTCTTCATTTTCGACAGTGATGTTATCTCAATTTTTATCGGTTATATATAAGTGGATCTATGACCAAAGATTCTCACTAAGTTCAAGAACATTCCAAACTTCTAAGTTCTAATAGTGGAGTTATCTCATAGTTTTAATCATGAAAACATCCTGATCCAGTTAAGAATCCAGTAAAGCAACAGAGTGGTAATACTGATTTCTTTCTTCTATTTTTCTCAAAGAATAGGATATGAGCTCAATTTTTATCAAGCCATATATATGGGCAGGACTAGACTCAAAGGGCTTTCTATAGAGTCCAAGAACACCTATAACAGAGTCCTAACGAAGGATTTATGCAAGTTGCAATCCCTGAAGAAAATGAGCAACATGCAGCAGTAGCAGCAGCATCAGCAGTACAAACCAAAACTAGCTCAAAGAAAAATAATAAAAACTAAAACTAGCTCAAGTAAACACAAGATGGAGGAAAGAAGTACAAAACCCACATTCGATAATCATAATCAACTCTGCTGTTCTAAATTATTGATCTACCATAGTTGTATGAATTATTTTTAATTTTTTAGTGTTAAGTATAGAAAAAAAACCCTCTCCTTCTCTAACTGATTACAACCTTAAGTACTTTATTTCAATCTCTACCTAGCGTGTTAAAGGCAAAGAATGTGTCCATAAGGAGGTGGAACGGGCTGAACCTATCACTTGACCACCATTGCAAGCAAAAAGAAGTTAACTTTATGTGTGTCACCATAGTCCTTTTCTATTTGTATCCATGCATGAATCTCAATCATACTCAACTATGTTTATTAGAATAAATTAAACCCGAAATTATTCCTCATAAGCCCCAAAATAGATGGCTTAAAAAGAGTGTAGTTCTCGCATCACTAGCTAATTTTCAACTTCACAATCGCTCTGGGTGGTTACCTATTCATAGTGATAGAGAAAGAAGTATGAATAGATTTGAGGCTAATAAATCATGTCAAGATATAAACCAACCACAAACAAGTCCATCCCCTGCTTAGTCGAATCAAAAGTGCGACAAAATTGCTTTTCCAAAGAAACCAAACAAGATACCTGCAGATAACATAAATTTTCAGGGGGGATGTGAAACCAACAACCAAATCTCTCGATCACGAGGTATATGCCGATAAATCTATGGCATTCCTCCCTGCCTATTCAAAATCAAAACAAGAAAAAGCAATCAAATTAATTCCTAAACATGCCTTATTATCTAATCAACAATAAAAGGTAGGATGAAGGCAAAAAATGAAGTCAACTGAATTTTTTTAGTCTGAAAAATTATGTGTTTCGAGAGTTAAATATTCAGTAAGCAAATGCAAAACAATTACCATGTGAGACCAAGAACTTCAAGTCAAAATCTGAGAAATAATATGATTAGAAACCATTACCATTATTAGAATACATGTAATTTTTCTTGGTTTATTATTGTTGCAGTTTTTAGAAATGAGTAAGCTCCCAATAATAACACCAGGTATTTGAAATGTCTTCGCGACGGGGAAATAATCGCCCAACCGACTAACTTATTCGCTGATAAGTTAGAGGAAAATCAAGGTAGAGGATATTCAATATCGACTTACCGATACTAGTACTCTTCTTAAGGTGAAAGATGTTAATGAATCTACCCTCAATGAAATTAAAAACTCAGAAATCATTGTCGAAGAATTTGTTGGGATCAAGGATCAAATCATTAAACTAAGGATGCAAATGTATCTTAAGAAAATACAAGACCAAATCAAGAAAATAAGGTTTCTGCTACCATTAAAATACAAGACCAATTTGGTCGGGTTAAAACCGTTCTCAATTAAAATTACAACAAGAACTCCGGAACTTTCTCCCAAATACCCACTAAGCTTAAGTCATATCATACACTCTCACCATTTGTAAGCAAAACCAATCCTAATGGATCCTGAAGAATATATATTCATCAGAAACAAAGATACAAGTCGGACTTTTGTCATCCTCATAAACACAAGTTTTCATAAACAATTCAAAGTGTCATCAAATAATCCATAAGCGCACAAAAACAGATAAAGAAATGGAACTTTCTCAACTTTTCCATGGAAATGAGTGACGAAGTCCTCAATCGTGACCTTTCGAAGAAGGAAGAGGCCAAGCCCATCAACTTCTCTTGAAAAACCAAATAAAATTTAAGAGATTCATAAGAGCGTGAAAGCAAACAAAAACCACAAATAAGGGCTATTATAAGTGTGACAAAAACGAAGAGAACAGAAAACAAGGGGAAAATCTTTGAATAAACATACCAAAAGAAACTTCTTCAAATCTTGTTAAAAATCTTCACACACATGTAGCAAACCACGGTTGAAGCAAACTGTATAACTAGATCCTTCGAGCGAAACCCCAATTGATTCCAATCCTCAAAGCCGAGAAAAACCCCTGAGGTACAAACCTTCAATCAAATAAGCCGCAAGTTTGGAGGGTTGGTCCGAGGTGTTCGCCACATTCGAAAATTTCATGTAGAAGAAAAATGTGAAGGAAAATAGAAAAGAAAAAGGGAAACCTCGCTGGCCGGAGCTGAGGGTTAGCAGAGGCGCCGCTCCGCCGAAGTGTCGGGTGGTGCTAACGGCGGTGGAAAAGGAAGGAAAGAAAGATGAGAACAGTGATTTTCTTTCAGATCGTATCGAGGGTGATTTTTTAACCTGGTAATTACCGACCAAATTTTTGTACGGTGATTTGCATTGATGTTTAGGCAAAGTTTCGCTCACGATAGTCAATGTTTCGGGCCTAGTTCGATCTTCAAGTCGCTCGACGACAACAGCCGCTACCCCCAACTAACATTTTGGAATTTTCAAGGACCCACTCCTGCAGCATGCACCCATCAAGTTCGTGACTCCGGACGAGCCCTTGCCTGCAATCCCGATCTAAAACTAAAGAGGGTCATTAATCAAATCGCTTTTGTCTGGCGTAGACCCCTTTATATGTATTTATTATGGAAAGAACCCTACCATTCTGCTACCCAAAGTCTTAATTAATACATACACTCTACTCCCTTTTCATAGTGTAAATTGCCTATACTTGTGTCCTAACTCATCTGAGAACTAGATTCGCCTCAATTGCTTGTCTCTTGCCTTTCATTCATAGCTCACAACTTGTCTTCGCTCCTTATCCATAATCAGTATTCCCCTTCAGTCTAAGTCAAGGGGTTTGGGGAAAGCTTCCCCGTTTGTATACTTATCCGGCTTTGGCTTCGTAAGAAACCCAAAATAGATGCCTTCAAGTGCTCAGGATTAAGACCATGCCTTCCACCACATTGCAACTTGTCTTCGCTCCTTATCAATAATCAATATTTCCTTCATTCTAAGTCAAGGGCTTAGGAAGATTCCTTGTTGTATACTCTATCTGGTTTTATTTTCAGATGGAACCTAAAATAGATGCTTCAAGTGCTCAAGGATTAAGACCATGCCTTCCACCAAGTGATTGGTCAGCCTGCCTTTCACCTGTACGCCCCTTTTCTAGTTATAAATTCAATATCCTTCCTTTGTGAAGACTGTACTGACAAGTGTCTGTTACATTATACGCACTCTCTCATTCCATGACGAGCACCGGCGGCTAGCGTAATAGTTGAAGGGATGGACGGCAAATTCAACTGATGAAAGAATCCAAGCCACATAAGACTCTTTGGGATGGACAGAAGAGGCTACGAGATTTGCACACTAGCAGGGCCATTCAATGAAACTTTTACAAAAAGACTAAACTAGGAATTGCCAATACAAAACATAACACACACGAGCGGGTACTATCAAGCCTATGTGACCAATGCACTTATGTTGCCTTCACCTAAACAAAGGCACTTTCAAAGAAGAAGAGATGGAGAGGCTGGTCATATATCACTGGGAAGGAAGCAAATCAAGCTCCTACAACACCAGATGCTGTGATGACAAGTGGGTCAAGGGAGGTGTGTGTTCATTATTTATCACCAAAGGGCAGAAAATTCTGGCAAAAAGCTGAACAAAATGAAACCACACTGTACATCAAAAGCCATAAAGCTAGTTAGCAGCATATCCTTTTCAAGATCCTCAGTATGCTATTCATGCATCATCACCTTATCATGAAGCCTCGATTAAGCAAACCTCCGAAGACCTTTATGCATCGAAGAAAACCAAGCTTAGCCGGTCGAGCCTCTCGAGTTCATCCTAAAAGAAATCCATGCACGCAGAGTTAAACCTCGCATTCACCTATTGACATCTCCTAGTTGGATTCATTTCTAAGTCATTAACAAAAATTTGCATCATCAATTTACCATTTGTAGTAACCGATACATCTTCTCTCTCGTATCTTTCAAATTCAATGGATAAAAGGAAGTGGAAATTGTTTGCTTCACTTCCTTCTTGTTAGAGGTAAAGTCCACTTCCACAACGGATATATCTTGAGTTTTCTAAATAATAAACGCCAATAAAAGCTTAAGGGTACACAAACAACCAATTCAACCATCTCTATTTCAAAGAATATATGCACACATCAATCCAATTTCTAATGACCATCCTTCCGGGACAAAAAGGAAAGAGAACCAAAACCTTCCCCCATTTCAACAACCAGTCACTGCGAATCAAAATTTTAAGACAGTCCCGTCTCAACAAGACTCCTCCTTTCACCGTTCACACAGATTCCCGCAAAATGTCCCAGCAAACATCCACAAATCCGAGCACCCACTTGGGCAAAGGCACAACTTCCCAAGAATTTTCGGTCAAAAAATCCAATTTCTTGCAGAACAAGAAATCCTCAATGACAAAAAAACCCAGATGAAATCTAGCATTTCTAGACTGAGATTCAAACCCAAAAAGGCAAATATACACATACGCACACAAAGAATGAAAATCAAAGGGACATCATTGTTTAGCAAGAATCGCATCGCTTGCAAGGTTAAACCCATGGAAAACACTTTCACCTTCTTCCTCCAAATTCAATGTATTCCTTGATTCCTTGATGGCAAAAACCAACACTTATCAGCTCATTCACACCACAAAGACTAACACTTTGTCGATTATCATCGACCAAAAAATTTGGTCGTAATTACTGTGTTAAAATTTTTGTCGCCTATTTATCGACCATTTTTCATGGTAATTTATTTTTGGTCATTACTTGATTGGTAATTGGTCGGTAATTTACACTCCCGCTAATTTACGTATCAATTTCACCAAAATTATTTGGCTCAGAATATGGTCGGGTCTTTGCCTGAATTTCACCAAACCCCTGTCTCTCTAAAATGCCTCAGATTTGTCGCAATTACCGAACACTTTTAGAGTCGTAATCCGGTTATTTTGGTGAGTGAATGTCGCGATATGAAAATCGATTGTCGTGAACATAAAGAGTTTGGAAGAAGGAAGAAATTATGCTCACATAAAGAGTTGCATAATGAAGAATTTTAACGCAAATACGTTTAACTTAGTTGGCATGTGTGTTTCGGAAGATTTCAAGAAGGTAAGTCATGCTGAGTTTGTCACAAACAAATATTTTGATGTTGCGACATACACCCTGGGAGGCTGGGTCACTACAAGGCATGGCATGTTACGACAAAGCAAAGAATCAGGTCGCACAATCACAACATGAAGTTAGTTGAACTCTGTCGCGATAAGAATGCTTATGTCGCAACAAATTATTCTAGGAATAACATTGTAAGGCAAGAAAAAATTTCATGACATGGAAAACTTTGTAGTATAGTGGTGAGTATTCCCGCATGTCATGTTGGTGACCCGGGTTCGATCCTCGACAACGGCACCAAAAACTTGATAGACTGGTATATTTTCGATGGACCAAAGTATGTGATCACCCAAATTTTCAACACAACTTCCAAAGACTATTCAGCCCCCATTTATAGCACCAAAAACTTGTTTTACTATAAAATATATAGGTTATGTATATAAAAGTTATTTTCTATTGTGTATGTAATAATTTTCAATTAAAATTGGTTTTGGTCTAATACCTCTGCAAGTGGACATGTCATACAAGTAATAAAATGAATTATAAGTCCGCATATCATTCCCACAAGGACATCGTTTAGAAAGTCTAAAGATCTTCAACTCACTCCCGCGATTCTTCAAGATCATCACTTCATTTGAACTCTAAACAAGTCTCGAATTATCAAACAAAGAATTAATGAAATAAACTTAAGCAATTTAAACTCTAATTCAATTAGAAATGGAGAGATTTCACTAACTTGAAATAACACTGGGAAGTGGCTAGTATTCTAACTATCAATTTGCATATTTTCCCATATAAAATATTGTTAAAGGTATAAATCCTTGATTTGTCCAAGAGCAGGGTAGTGTAGCATTGGAAAACCTCCTAATACTCCACATTTCATTGTTTAGCTTACCACTTTCCTAAACCATGTCAATGGGTCTAAATAGCATTTTGTGGATTTGATCTCCTTCAAGACTGGGCTATTTTTCCTAAACCAAGATTTCATAACCATCTCTAGACTGAAACACGGCCCCCATAGATAGGATAACACAAGGCTTCTCCAAAGTAATTGGCATCTCAACCATCAATTAAATAGAATTCTCTTTCCCCTTTATTAGAATCTTAGCTAACACAATATTAAGATCATTCTATTGGATTATAATGAAACCTCTAAGAATTAAATTGATAACTCATTGAGTGGTCCTTAATCCTCGGGAACACACTTCTACTGTCACCCATAAGTGAACCTTGAAAACAGAGGTTAGAACATCACCTATGATGTATCAGAGTGATACTTAGAGTATATTAGTTCCCAAATATCAATGTATTTTACCCTCAAGTGACTGCTCTAAGCTTTCAGGTAGTCCATCTTTGTGTCACTCAAAGGGATACTGGAAATTAGAGTATAGATGCAACTCTTTCTAGGTAAAAAGAATTTATATATAGAACATCTCATTACAAGAGCAATGCCAATTAGATAAACCTAGTTTTCATACCCAAAACCTTCACTCAAAATACTGCAAAATCATAATAAGAAAACCAAATACATTCCCATAGAGCTAAATCTTCCATCTCTTAATCACAAGTAACAACTAGTTGATTAGACAAATTCATCAGAATTCATAATTAAAATCGACAAAATGAATCCTAGAAATTTCTAGATTTCACTCTAGTTCGTATAGAAATGAAGCTTGATTTACATTCTATCCAAATCTCAAAATTTCATTTAGAGCCACTTACTCTAAAAAGAAAGGAAAATAAAATATAAAATATAAAATAAAAATATATACAAAGAGTCTTCAACTCTTCTAAAAAGGCTAAAAGCTGGTTAAAAGCTGCTAAAAAGCTCTTGATCCGAAGATGATATTTGTTGCCCTATCTCCTTCTATTTATAAGGCTCATAAATGCTGGGTCAATTTAGGTCGAACTCGTGGATTTCAATGTTCAACTAGTTAGTCTTTGTCGCGACAAAGTTTATCTATGTCGCGACATTGTAGCTTCACTTGTGTGTCTTCAGGCTTTGTTGTGGCTTTGTCGCAACATTTCTGCTATGTCTTCAATGTCTACCTTTTGTCAAGTTTGTCGCGACAAAGTTTATGAATGTTGCAACATAAGTGTAGTTTCTTAGGTCTTCAACCTTGCTGTGAGTTTGTCGCAACATTTCTGCCTTGTATTCCTCTTGAGTCATTGTCGCGACAAAGTTTTCCATGTCACGATAAATTTTTCTTGCCTTACAATGTTATTTCCAAAATAATTTGTTGAGACATAAGCATTCTTGTCATAACAGAGTTCAACTAACTTCATGTTGTGATTGTCGTGACACAATTTGCAAAAATTGTGACTCAAGAGGGTCCCAATGAGCACCTAGGAAGATTTCTGAGGATGGAAAACATTGTCAAACTAAATGGAGTAAATCCAGATGTCATAAAGCTACAGCTGTTTTCATTCTCATTGAGGGACACAAAGAGCTTAGTCAAGTTAGAATCTTTACACACACTCAATCAAAGAATCGGGAGGAGCTAATGCTTTTATGGAGAGATTTTTCCCACCATCCCTCACATTTGAGAGAAGAAGAGAGATAATAGCCTTGAAGCAAGGAGAAGAAGAAAGCCTTTACAATGCTTTGGAGAGGTATAAGAAATTACCGAAAATATGTCTAATGCATGGCATTGACTAGATCACACAAATGGATATCTTCTATCATGCAATGAACTACTATTCGAAGGGGATCATTGATGCAGCCTGTTGTGGAGCATTTAAGAGGAAGAGTGCTGAAGAGGCTAACTAGCTTATTGAGGATTTGGCCAAGAACAACTATAAAGCTCCATCTGAGACTTCAGGGAGCAATAATAAACTCGAGGAGGGGGCCATTGACGAACAAAATGCCACTAAAGAGGCAAAGTCGGATGCATTGATGAACAAAATGAGTAACCAAGAAAGAATAAACTAATCAGCCCATCAAGTGGGAACTATGGAAGGAGGTGAGTAGAAGTGCATAACTGAGGAGGGACTTGCTCATGAGGGTCCCTATCGGGTGGAGGAAGATCGGTTTGTCAATGGCAACAAGAGCTACAACTTTAAGCCTAACACCAACCTTCCAACCCACTACACACTAACATTGAGAAAACATGAGAATTTTTCATATGAAAATGAAGTACAGCAAGGTCCAAAACTTGTGCAGAACTATCAGCAGCAATATGCTCCACATGGTTTTCAAGGGCAAAGAAGAAAGAAGGTAGCTTAGAGACCCGAAATTAGTGGCCAAATGAATTTCTACCAGGGAGCAAATGCTAAGCTTCGCCGGGAGAGAACAAAAGAATATTAAACATTCATGAACAGAAGTTTGCTGAGCTAGTAACATTCTAAGCAAACACTAATGTGCTTCAGGCTATTACTAATGCATCTCTAAAGAATTTGAAGACTCAAGTAAGGCAACTGGCCCTAGCTATGCAAAACCAGTCCAGAAAAGCATTCCCTGGGGATACCAAGAAAAATCCTAAAGACTATATGGAAATTACACTCAGGAGTGGCAGAGAATTAGAGAACAGTGAAGAAGAGAAGAAGAAGTTGACTAAGAACGAAGAGAAAGCAACTGGTAGAGATAATAAGCAATTTAGTTCATAATTGATTGAAGAAAGTGAGAAAGCGTAGGTGCAGGAAGAGCAGCAAGTTGAAGAGGGAAACTTGAAAAATGATGAGGAAATGTAAGTTTATAAGCCTCATATTCCATTCCTTCAGAGGCTGCAGAAATCTAAGATGGAGGATCAATTCTCTAAAGTCTTGAACATGTTCAAGAAGATAAAGATAAATATTCCTTTTGCTAAGGCATTAGCTCAAATGCCTCTTTATGCCAAGTTCATGAAGGATATATTAAGCAAGAAAAGGAAGTTTGTTGAAGGGTAGGTGGGTGAGCTTAAAACAACTTACGGTGCGGTAATTCAAAGAGTTTACCATTGAAGATCGGGATCAAGCAATACCATTTCCTACACCATAGGGAACTTTGAATTGAGAAAAGCATTACGTGATTCCGGAGCAAGCATCAACTTGATGCCATTATCTGTAATTGAAGACTCGAGTTTAAGGGAGCCTCAGTAGCTATGACTCTATAGTGGGCGTAGATCCTCATTAGCAGGAATCGCGAGAATGTCACTATCAAAGATGGATAATTTAACCTGTGACTGTATTGAGCATTAGAAAGTAAATCAGTCTTATTACCGAGCCTTCCTTGCCCTTTAGAGTAGCCTTGATGAATGTCGAAGGAGAGCTCACTCTCAGGATAGGAGATGAAGCAGTACACTTCAATCTGAAGTAGAGCTTGAAAGCCTGAATTTGACAATGCTAATTATAAGACTGTAGAAACAATAGTTCCCATCAGTTCTAAACTAAAATGTGATTGTAAGATTCAAAGTTCAATGAATGAAATGAGAAGATTTTCCGACATATTGAGGATCTTGATGTTGAATTTAAGTTCAGTTAATTTTAAAGGACAGTGCTGAATCAATAAGTTTGACATTCCATACCGGTTAATCCTGACAACCTTATTTTGTGTAGAATAGGTGCTTTTGACCGTTTCTAAGCGTTTTTATCTCGTTAATGCGGGTTTCAAGTCAGTGCACATTTTTCGTAGCGGTTTGGTTCCGGAGAACAAATGTAGATCATCGTTGTCGATTATAGCCATTGTCGAGAGGCCTCGGGTAGTGCTATAGTGAAGAGGAGCAGTTGTGGAGGCAGTGGTACCGGTACCACACTAACTAGTACCGGTACCCACATGCAGTGAAGCAATGGTGCTAGGTGCCAAATAGTGGTAGGTACCCCAGGTTGTGGGTACGGTGCACTTTTGGTGCTAATTTTCCACATATGCAGTCTTTAGTACCAACATGCGATCTCTGCGGGACTTGAGTAGAATTTCAATCTTGGTGCAAGGGCATGCTCGTCTTTCGACCACCACTTCGAGATCACTAATGAGAATTGTATTTAAGCCCACTTTGGGGCAGATTTAAGGACAATGGTATTCTAGGGTTTGGTTTTGAACAATTGAAGTGTTTTCTCATAATTTGCTAGGGTTCATAGAGTAGAGTACTTAGTTTTCTTCTGATTCTAAGTTTTTAATCACTTGTAATCTTTCAGTTGGTTTCTATAACTTGGTATTCTTTACGGGATTCTGTGTTTTTGATATCCCGACCTTACTGATTGAAGTGTTATTTCTCAGTCACATTTACGATTGGTATTTTATTAATCATGAATTGACTCTCGGTTTTAATGGGTTCCTAAACCCTCCATGATAGGGTTAACGGTGAAACTCACCTCCTTGAGGTACTTGACCCTCAATTCCTCTTTTGTTCTTCAATGGGATTAATACGATGATAAGCACTACGAAAAATATTATAAAACCTTAGTTAGGCATATTCTTGACAACGTGTGAGCGAGAGACTCTCAGTATACGTTGTGCTTGATCGCAAATGCAGACTAAGAGTCTAAGCAAATCGTCTAAACAAGTGTTTTATTGCTCCTTTCGGTGTTTTTGTCTTATAAAAGCTTTTAATGTGATATCTTCCGTTGAAGACCATTTATCAATGGCTCCTAGATGAGATTGTGAGTAAGAGGTGGGTATTACCTAGTCGGTGGTGAGCGAAAACCTAAGGATCCTATCATTCGCCCTTCTTGTTTTAAAATAGTTAAGTTAATCAGTTACTTAATCAATCGACCATTCCCCAGATTTTGCTAAACGCACATTCATTGGATAACAATCCCTAAGGATCACCTAGGAAACCACTCCTATTGGAAATGACACATGGACTCCAGCGTATAATGTAGCGACATTAGTTCCTACGCTTGGGAATAATTTCAGCATACGAAATAGACGAAGCAAGTACTCATTCTAAATAAAGGCAGTGCAAAAAAAATCAAGTAGTTGTGAAGGGAAGGCACAAGAAGTAGAAACAAGCTCTAAGGGGTTAATTCTGAAAGAATTGCCCAAACATTTGAAGTATGCCTTCTTAGAAGTGAAAAATCAAAACCGATGATCATGTCTGACTTACTTGACAAGCATAAGAGCGAAGAACATAGAGATTCTCAAGAAGTATAAGGAAGCAATAGCTTGGTCAATAGAAGACTTGAAAGAATCGGTCAACTATTTGCATACATAAAATCCTCTTGGAGGAAAAAGCAAAAACATCGAGAAAATTTGAACCCGATAATGAAAAGTTATCATAAAAGAAGTATTGAAATGGTTGAATGCGAGATTTATCTATGCAATCTCACTTAGAGCCCTTGGGTGAGCCAGTTCATGTGGTTTCGAGAAGGGAGTGGATTCACGATCATCGAAATGAAGAATAATTTAATTCCGACAAAAGCGTGACATGATGGAGGATATGTAGATTACAGAGAAAGGGTGAATCACGCCACGAGAAGGATCATTATCCTTTGCCTTTTATTGATCAAATGCTAGATAGGTTGGCAGGACACCCTCATTTTATGTTTTCTTGGAAGGATATTCCTAGTTTACAATCATATTGTCATAGCCCTAAGGATCGGGGAGAAGACTACCTTTACTTGTCCCTTATAGCGCTTTTCTTTTAGAAGGATGCCATTTAGATTATGTAATGCTCCTGCCACCTTTCAAAGGTATATGATGTCTATTTTCTTAGATTTGGTAAAGGAAGCTATGGAAATCTTCATGGATGACTTCTCAGTTTATGGATCCAGTCTTGAGAATTGCCTGAAAAATTTAGAAACTATACTTGAGATACGAATAAACTTAGCTCTAGTTAGGAAAAATGTCATTTCATTGTAACATAAGGTATTGTCTTAGGGCATAAAATTTCTACAGCTGTACTAGAAGTAGACCAAGCAAAGGTTTCTGTGATTAAAACTCTCATGCCACCTACTACAATAAAAGGGATTATAAGTTTTTTGGGATATGCTAGATTCTATAGAAGATTTAAAAAGGACTTCTCAAAAATTTTCAGACCATTATGCAGACTATTGGAAAAGGATACCAAATTTGAATTTGATGATTCCTGCAGGTATGCATTTGAAGAAATTAAATCCATATTGGTTACAACTCCCATCATGGCAACACCAAACTGAAACAAAGATTTTGAAATCATGTGTGATCTTCAGTGATTATACAATGGGAACTGATGTTGGAGACCAGAATAAATCTTCAAGCCATATACTATGCTAGCCAAAACCTTTAATGAGGAGCCTGAAAACTACTAAACTACAGTAGGAATGCGGCAATGGTATTTGCTTGGCAAAATTTAAAGTCCTTACATATGGGTTCTCATGTCATCATACACATTGATCATGCAACAATCAAATATCTTATGGCAAAGAAAGATGTCAAACCAAGACTAATCAAATGGGTATTATTGCTGCAAAAATTGATTTGGAAATCGAGGAGAATAAGGGTAGTGACAATGTTATAGCATATCACTTATCAAGATTAGAAAGGCTTATTAAAGAGGAAAAGGAATTTGAAATAGAAGATAATTTCGGATGAGCTTTTTCGGGTATCGGTTCAAATTCTTACAATTATCGATATTGTGAATTATTTGGGTGTGGAATTATACCCACTGAATTCGGCTACAGTGAAAGAAGTTGAGAACGTCTAGGATTTTACATGTGAGATGACCCACTGCTGTTTAGAAAAGGAGCGGATCAGATTATCAGGAGATGTGTACCAGAAGCTGAACAAGGTGAAATTTTGGATAAATGTCATGCATCACCATATGGAGGACACTTTAGGAGGCGGACAACCCTAGAAAATTCTCATTCGAAATCTACTAGCTACTTTATTCGAGGGCGTGAATGGGTTAAGCTCTTATGATAGATGTCGGAGAATCGACAGTAAACAAAAGAAATGAGATGCCTCTATAAGGAATTGGTGGGTCTGAAATATTTGATGTATGGGGGATAGACTTCATGGAACCTTTCCCACCTTCATTTAGAAATCTTTACATTCTCCTTGCTATGGATTATGTATTGTGACGCCCTAATCCCAGGGTGTCTCGTTGACCACCCGTCAACCTGTGGAATATCTGTGTCTCATATCATGAGACATGTACATGATTAAAAACGGCCACTTAGGCCCATACATCAATACTCATCAATGTCACATTCAATTTATAACGATAGTTGAGAGTTATTACATTCACTCTTACTTAAACATATATCGAAATTTGGGTTTAATACATGTTTACAAAATGAATACCAAAGCCACAATCAGGCTTTCTTCTAAGGCTGTGACCTCTCTAGTGGCGTCGTCCTCACTATTACACTCTTTGTGCCTGAAATAATGATCCTAAGTAGGGTGAACAACAATTAGTGATAATTTCCTACATAGGTTACTCCAACCCTAAGTGCACAAGTCATAGCGATGATCACACTCAAGCGAATACATGATCCTACTTGAATGTTTAATGCTGATCCATGTCTCGAGTCCTCACCGACTCACTCACATGCCTAAGCCAAATACGAGCAAAAATACAGTTTTCAAAACAAAAGCTTTTGTTCTTAGTAACACACTCTGAGTTTTGTTAATGTATTGGACTACCCTCAGGGCGAATTCTTGGATAATTTTTCCCGAGCAGTCATGGGTCCACCTCGAGATGAAGCTGTTGGACCACTCTCAAAGCGATTCTTGAAAATCTTCCTTGAAATTCCTTTCACAACCATTTCGTTTTTCTTTCATTTTCTTTCATATCATGCACTCCCACTACCAACTAGGGTGCTTGATGCATATGGAATGCATTATGCCATTTCAAATATTCATCTTTAATATATTTTACATGTATATATTAACAAAAATTAATTCACACAATTCATGTTCTTCAATTCACAATCAATAACACAAAAATTAACTCACATGGGCTAATAACAATCCAAGCAATTATTTTTTAATCATGACAACCTGACAAATCACCTGACAAATCACGATGAGCAGTAGAGACCACCCCAGGCTCGACCTTTGTTCATGGCCCTGATAAGAGATTTTCTCCACTCGGTTCAAAGATTTTAGGACCGATGCTGCCACGACCATCAAGCCTCGACAAATCCCCATCCATTAAAATGGCTCTTGGCAAAGAATAAACCAAGTAGGAAAAAATCCTACCTCTTGGGGTTAGCCGAGAAACTCCAGCGAAGCAGTGCCAGCGTGTAGCCCTTGCGTAGATCAACTTTGTTTCTTGGCACGAAGAGGAACCGGCCAGTCCGGCGGAAAATCTAGAGAGAAGTCACTCTTTCTCTCCAAAATCCCTGAAACCCACACCTCCTGCACGTTTTCTTTTGTTCCAATGGAGAAGAAGGTGACTTTTTGTCTTATTTACTTTTAACTTTTAACTTAATTCCCTCCTTGTCCCTTCATTTAACTCTTTGACTTAAAGGGCCTTTTTGACACTTGGCTTAATCTAAGCCATTCATCTTCATCCTCTCAATAATCATGCAACATGTGTCACATGTGTACATGTAATGGAGTGACTTTTTTCACATCATGCCATGACGAGTCATGCGGCACGACACTTGGTGCCTCGAAAAGCGTGAAATTCAGAAGTTTGTCTCGGGTCGACCCGGTCGACGTGGTAGCTAGGATTTTGCGGGACTGATTCAATGATGGGAGTCAGTTTCGATCGTAGAGATCTAGAAACATTTCAGATTTTGACCGAAATTACCATTTTACCATTTTTCAAAAAATCATAATTTTCCCGGGTTTTACATGTATCCAAATGGGTGGAAGTCATAGCTTGCCCAAGAAATGATGTCAACACAGTGGTGGGGTTTATTCAAAAAAATATCTTGAGTAGATTTGGAGCCCCAAGAACAATCATTAATGATGAGGGAAGCCATTTTGCAAACAAATTGTTTACAAAACTTTTGAGTCGATATGGCGTTAGACATGTAATGGGATTGGCTTATCGCCTCGATCAAATAAGAATGAGGATTGAGATATCATTAGAAATCAAGAATATACTTGAAGACGATTCGTAGAAGAGCGAAAAAAACTAGTCGGCAAAGTTGGATGATGCATTATGGGCATACAGGACTGCTTATAAATCACCTATTAGAATGTCCCCCTACAGAATAGTATTTGGAAAACCTTGTCATCTCCCTCTTGAGCTTGAATATAAGGCTATGTGGGAAATTCAGAAGCTAAACTATGATTTCTAAGCTACTAAAGAAAAGATATTACTCTAGATGAATAAACTAGAAGAGCTAAAAATGAGGCTTATGCTAATGCCAAGATCTACAAAGATAAGACCAAGAAGTGGCATGGTCAAAAGATCCTGAGAAGAGAATTCAAAGTACGAGAGTTAGTCCTACTGTATAATTCCAAGATTAGACTTTTTCTAAGGAAACTGAAATCAAGACGGAGTGGTCCTTACACAGTAGTTGCAGCCACACCCTTTGAAGCAGTGACACTGAAAACCAATTCAGGAAATGAGTTTAAAGTGAATGGTTAGAGATTAAAGCATTATTTGGGAAGCTGTCTAAATGAAGAATAGTCCCAGATTAAGAAAGAGAGCACATAGCAACAATGTCTAGCTAAAGACATTAAATTGAGCAGCTTCTTAGGAGGCAACCCAAGCAAATTTTCATTTTCCATAGATAATTGATTTTGTTAAATCTTGTGTGATTGAAGTTTTAGTTTTTATTTTTGAAATCTTTATGTTAGTCATTTTACTATTTTTCAAGTCATGAAAGCTAATCATTGAGTGAAGTTATTGTCAATGAACAACTGGGATGTAATGAATGAAACAATGTATATTGAAGCTAGTCTTTCATAAGAAAAAAGAGGGATTTGTTAGAGTGTACAAGGGGATTACACTAACTTTACAAAGAAAATTTACTAACTATACATCGGGTGTATAAGCTTTCCTTTCTCATAAGATTTTGAATTTTTTTATCCCAAATATTTTTCATAACTAGTATGCTAATACACCAACCTAGTAAAGACTTTATAAACCTAAATTTAAAAAATATATATTAATAAAAGATGTTATCCACATAAGTTTTAAAACTTTTTATAAATAAAAATAAAAATTAATACTAAAAATATTAAATATCTTCAATTTTATTTAACAAAAAAGTAATAATAACAATTTGGATATTAAAGTTTGATACAATATTTCAAATTCGAAGTAAAACAATGTAATAAATTCAAAGTAATGATGTTAGTAGTTTACTTTTAATTTTATTCACTTTCAAACAGTACTTTTAAAATTAAATATTAAAATGATTATTACATTTTTTTTTTGAAGAAAAAAATAATTTTCTTAATTCAAACTAGCAATATATCGATAAAAATATATAATCAAAATTGTTGAAAATCATAGAGGATGAAACAATATTTAAGTTAATAAGCGTAATGAATGGATTCAAGCACATGCATTTGATATTACTATTGTGATTGCGGTAGTGTGATCGTTGATTTAATTTGCTTATAAGTGAGATATACTTTACTAATCTTACGAATATTCATTTTGATAAATGACTCTTGTAGCATTCATGAAAAACAAAGCGTCGTATCGAGGCAATGTGACCGCGTGTCGCGCTAAGTGACGGTCATCCTTGAAAAACAAATGAAAACCTAGATTTATGTGAATTAACCACTTTATTGAGAAAAAATTATGGAAATTAAGAGGTGTAGAATGGTGATTTCAGGCCAATAATTGCCAAAAAAAATCACTTATACTTGTTATAAATTAGAATTTTGATTATCACTAATTTTTTATTAATAGTTAATATTTTTAACATTAATAAGAAATTAGTATTTAATTTTAAAAGTAACTATTAATATTAATATTTTTTATAAATTAGAATTTTGATTATTACTATTTGTTTATTAATAGCTAATATTTTTATGTACTTTTTACCTTTTTTCCAAAAACTATAATTTAACTTGTGGATGATATTTTATTTTATTTTTAAAATTTTAGGTTTAAAAATTTTAAAATATGAAAGTATAAAAAAGTATAAAAATATAAAAAATAGGAGTATATATATATATATATATATATATATATATATATATATATATATATATATATATATATATATATATATATATATATATATATTATTTAAAATATTTTAAATTATTTATTTTTAGGTGAATGTATTTATAAATTAAAAAATTAATTTACTTTGTACATTTTATTACATAAAAAATTCTAATAGAAAATAAAAATAATGAATAAATCAATTTTAAAAAATAAAATATTTCAATTAAGAGGATTTTTAAAATAAGTAGAAAATAAGATATTATCTTATAAAATTAATTAAAAATCATAAAATTTAATTTATTTAAAATACTGAAAATGAAAAGGATAATTTCTATGAAAAAAACACCCAAAATAAAAAAAAATAATACGAAGACTGGTGTGAATTTCTCACTGTTAGGCCATATGGACACCTCTTAGCCTTCAGGTACTTATTTCCTCTTCATTATTTGTCTCCGATCCTCTTTTTTTCTCTTTAGTACTATAGAGGTCTCCATGTTTGTGACATACGAGATGTCAAGAATCACGATACTAGTGAGCCAAAATTAACTTGGTATCAAGTTTGGCCAGGGTTATTAATTCGAGCCACTTTCAACTATTTGAATATTTTATTCTTCATTTGCATACCGAAGTCCATAAAGATTTTCTTTTGCGGTTTGTGGGATCCCACACATGAAGGGCATCAAAAAGCATTGTATTGATATTGGATCAAAATCTTGAAACTTGAGCTTTATCAATTAAATTGATTGTTTAATAAAAAAATGTCATCCAGAAAAATATCTTGTAAAAACACTTATTTATTTATTTATTTATTTGATTGGATGAGTATATGCGATCTTAGCACTATGGGCGATCCATGCAACATATTCCTGACGAAAGGGGGAAAAGAGGGACTTTCTAACTTTCTTATACTCCCATTTCTGATATGGGATGATCACAACCAATCTGGATTTTTCCGGTAATCGAACAGCCAAAGGCAGCGGCAAATTGTCGACAAAGGGCATTGAGTTTGAGCAAGTTGACAGAGAAGATACTGGTAATTAAAAACCTACTTATTCATATTAATTGAAGCTGACAAAATGATCAAAGTTTTAAGCTTTTATTTGATTCCTGTTTTTAAAATTATTGAGTGGTTTCAGTATTTAAGAATATCATTTGCATTATCTAAAGTATATTATTATTATGCTAAATTTTCTATAATATCAGTATTTTTCATAATAAAAAATAATTTTCGAAAACTGTAAATCAACAAACACTTAATTTCTGATGGTATTTTGGTTTTTGTAGGGATGACCAGATTATCCTCAATGTGATGATATTTTACAGTGCTGCTTCGTATGGGGCCTGTGGGAACAATTACTGGGCCCATCACATGTACGAATTAATATTTTTCGTTTCATCTTTATCTGCATTTCACTTTTTGCCTATGTTTGGTTGCTTTAAATTTTGTGGGAAAATAAAAACTTAACTCAATTCAATATATTATTTTTATTTTTTAATTTAAATTAATTTTATTTATTTCAAATCATCAACACAAAAGTTAAATAACTTAAAAATATGTAAGTCTTTAAATGATTTAATTATGTCTAGTTTTCTTTGAAAATTTTCATCACAAAATTAAACTTAGAAATTTTTTTTTTAATATTTTTTTTCTTATTATTTTTGAGAACCATATACAAACTTAGAAAATTTGAAGCTAGATAGTTTTTGGTTACTCGTGCATTTCATTTTTTTGTTACTAACAAAAGGCAGACATTTCTTCCATAAAAAAAAAAGGGGGAAATGGGAAGGGAATCTCTAAAAATGACTACAAGTTAATGATTGGTGGGTTTTGATAAAGCTGCTGTCATTAACCTAAAAATACACAATAATTGATATATTTAATGTATGAAAAAGATGGGTTTCGAGAGATGACTACATCAGGATAAGCTTTTCCCAAAGAAATATCATGACGTGCATGATAGGATTCTGCCATGCATGTAGACTAATGTAAGCAATTGGTGGATATATAAGATAATTAGCCCGAAGGTATAATTTTTTCAATATAAATTTTTATACACTTTATTATTTTAATATAATTTTAAATTTTGAAAAAAAATATATTTTTTGAAATAAATGACGGGTGTGAGATTTTAAAAAGGACATTAGATTGGTTAGGTTTTTCACTAGGGTTCGTTTAGAAGCCAAGCACTAATAAGAAAAAAACACAAAGGAAAATTAAAGTAAAAAAAATAAGTTTAAACTTAATCGATTAATTTTATATGTTTATTCAAACTTATTTTATGTTTTATTTGTTTTTTTCTATTATATAAGAATCAAAAAAATGCAAATATGTATAATTATAAAAAAAATTATTATATTTGATTTTATTTTATATTTTCCACCATTGAACTAAATATGATAAATCATTTTCTTTAGTATTTTTTTTTTCCTACTATTATCGAGTTCCAAAGGAAGGCTTAATGTCTTAAATAAGACAATAATATAAATTGATTTAAATAAATGGGACAAATTGAAATGAAGGTTACCTATCAGAACCCACTCACTTGTTTTCATTCATAATGACAACAGTCATATAACTTTCCAACCAATAAAATTAGATAATAGGTTTAAATTTTAATAATAGAAAACATATGTTTGTTAGCATTTATATTTTATTTGTTTTTTTTATTATATAAGGATAAAAAATCCTAAAAATATGTATAATTTTGAGGAATTTTGATTATATTTTATTTTAACATATTTTGATGATGGAACTAAATATAAGAAAAGTAAATTTTCACAATATTTTTTTCCTATTGCTGTCAAAGTTCCAAACCCAGACCTTAATATCTTAAATAAGACAATAATATAATTTGGTTTAAATAAATGAAAGGTTGAAATGATGGTGACCAATCAAAACCCACTCATTGTCATTCATAATGACAACATTCATATGACATTCCAACCAACAAAATTAGATAATAGGTTTAAACTTAATCAATTAACTTTACATGTTTATTAGCTCGTTTTATATTTTATTTGTTTTTATTATACTTAAGAATAAAGAAATACAAAAAATGTAAATTTTGAGAATTTGATTTTCTTTCATATTTTTTTACATTAGGCCAAACGTATATGAGAAATCGTTTTTCTTAATATTTTTTCTTTTCCTAATACTATAAGGCAAAAGGAGTCTTAATGTCTTAAATAAGACAATAATATAAATTGGTTTAAATAAATGAGACAAGTTGAAATGAAGGCGACCTATCAAAACCCACTTACTTCTTGTCATTCATTCATAATGACAACATTCATATAACTTTCCAACCAACAAAATTAGAACATTTCCATGCAATTAAAATATCCCTTAATAGTCTCCATTTTAAAGTTGTTTTACGAAGAAAGTCTTTCCTATAAATACTTTTCTTTTATAAAATATTGACATTTCATTTTTATTCAAAAACATTTTTAAGCTATATACCTTTTAACAACATTACCACACAAAATCTAAAACAATTTTAAGCTAAAAAAACTTTTTAAGAACATTATCAAACAAACTTTAAAACTCTACAATTTTGAAAATTTAAATTTAATTCTATCTATAGTATAATTATATGTAATATAATATATGTTTAAAAAAGAATTATCATATAAGTTGATGTATACCATATGCATAATTTTGTCTTATTATTTGTACTCTTATATTATAATCTCATTCATTCAATTGCACATTATCACGCTTATTCAATTTTTCAAAAAATATCACCCTCCAATATCGTAGTTTAGCATCTCTCTCATTAATTAACTTATACTGTGTGGCAGCTGTGATCCATCCATTTGCAGAACATATAGGATATTTTCTGCTGTTTGCAATACCATTGCTGACAATGATTTTCACCGGAACAAATTCCATTGTAGCTTTTGCCGGCTATATTTCATATATTGATTTCATGAACAATTTGGGACACTGCAACTTCGAGGTCGTGCCCAAATGGCTCTTTTCCATATTTCCCTTTCTCAAGTATATTATTTATACCCCCTCGTAAGTCCCTCTACCATAACTCATTTCAATTCACATATATATCAAAAAGTAGTTGCTCATTCTAGTAATTTTTAGGGGCTATTTGCTTGACATTTTCAAGAATAGAGTCTTTTGTTCTGAAAAATAAAAAAAAACTTTAACCAAAAACTGTATTCTAAAACAGTTTTCAGGGACACGAACCAAAATAGGGGCTTAGGACATGTTTGCTTATAACTTTTTATAATTATTTTTTGTTATGAAAAATAAGAAGAACAAGGAAAACGATCGTTTGATTTCTTCTTTTTTTTTTCTTTTTTGTTTTTTTTTGGAAAAAAATATGAAAATACAGAAAACATTAAATTTTAAAAACAAAAACAATTTTTAGAAAACATCAACTAGTGTTCTCTATATTTTCAAAAAAATGTTCTCAAAATTAATTTTTAAAATAAGAAACCAAACATGTCCTTAGTAATTTCAAAAACTATTTTCTAAAACAGTTTTCATGAACACAAACCCGGGCCTTAGTAATTAGACAGTGTATAAATGATCTTATTTATTTAAAAAAAAAAAAATAGAGAGAGAGAGAGAAACGATGGAGGTCCGCTCTAATGGCTTGCATTAATGTGATTGTAACATTTGGAAAGTACATGGCGTGACAAGGAAAAAATTATAAGCTTTAATAATTAAAAATGTTTCCTTAAAAATAATAATAATAATAATTAAAAATGTTAATAAGAGTGTATTTAATTTGCAATGGATTACACGTGTATATGGTACCACGTGTAATCATAATTAATCTGTTCCATGATGTTGCTAATTGCACATCCTTGTATCTCATAGGTCATAACAATTTTTTAGTTGTAACATTAAATGATATGACAACTAGTAGGTAGGAAACATTAGTGAATGATTTTTTTTTTTGTTGAAAAAAATGTTTTTATAGGAAAAACTATGTTAAGGGTCTCATTTCAAATTATTTGAAAAATCAAGACCAATTGAAACCAAGGTCGGAGCTCTTAATTTCAAAAATATTTGGTAATAGGTTTAACAAATCTTAAATACGATCTTAATAAATTTTAGGTACGAAATCGTACATAACATATATTGTAGGACCCAAGGTTTATTAAGGTGGTACATAAAATTTGTTCAATTCTTTATCAAATATTTTATCTTCTTTATTAAATAATTTTAATAAAGTGCTTTTAGTTTGGAGTGTTTTGGTCATAATTTTTTAAATAGATTGAAATAGGAACTCCATGACATAGTTTTCCTTATTTTATATAACATGAGTATGATATTAGGATACACATCAAAGATATATTTGATAAAAAAACTCAAATAACCCAAAATTTATAAATTTAACCTTCCCTTTTTTTTTTTCTTGAAAAATAATCCATTTTAAATAAAAATGCCTTCCTCATTTTATGTATTTACATATGACTTTTAAAAGAAATTATTATTTTAAAAAGAAAACAAAAAGGGTAGTTTTATCAAAATAATGTGAAAAATGAATGAAGAGTTAAACTTTCAGAATTTAGATTTTAAACCGTCATTTGGTCAAATCACCCTAAATAAATTTGGTAGATGTTGATATTGACAATGTCTTTATGGTTTTAACTACTACAAATTTCAGGTTTCATTCATTGCATCACACCCAATTCCGGACCAACTACTCACTCTTTATGCCATTTTATGACTACGTACGGTACTATGAACAAGTCTTCAGATGTATTATATGAAAAATCATTTTTTTTTAAGTATTTTTTCTTGTTTTATTATTATTGAGTTCCAATCGGAGCCTTAATATCTCAAATAAGACAATACTATAATTTGGTTTAAATAAATGGGAGGTTGAAATGAAGGTGACCTATCAAAACCCACTCTTTGTCATTCATAATGACAACATTCGTATAACTTTCCAACCAACAAAATTAGATAATAGGTTTAAACTTAATCAATTAACTTTACATGTTTATTCAAACTCATTTTATATTTTATTTGTTTTAACTTTTATTATATAAAAAATTCAAAAAAATACAAAATATGTAAAATTTTGATTATATTTGATTTTGTTTATATTTTAAGTTGGAGCTAAATATGAGAAAATCGTTTTAACGTATTTTTAACTTCAGTCTTATAAGGCAAAAGGAGTCTTAATGTCTTAAATAAGACAATAATATAAATTAGTTTAAATAAATGAGACAAATTGAAATGAAGGCGACCATTCAAAACTCACTAACTTGTTGTCATTAATTCATAATGAAAATATTCATATAACTTTGCAACCAACAAAATTAGAATATTTCCATGCAATTAAGATATGGCTTAATAGTCTCCCTTTTAAAGTTGTTTTAAGGAAAGAGAGTTTTCCTATAAATGGATTTTCTTTTATAAAATATTGACATTTCATTTTATTATGATGATGCGCTTTTTAATGGAGCTGGGCTGGAGCGTGTTAAAGTGCATTGAAGTAGGAGGCAAGGGGGCCAGTGTGAATTTGAAATAGGATCGACTGCCGTCTTTAGTTTCTGAGAGCTTTAAGGTGTATTTCCTCTGCAACAAAGAAAGAAGGGGGATCGAGAACTTCCGCGTGGCGTCAGCCTTTAAGTCGGTTTCTTTCGAGAGAAAAAGAGTAGCCCCAGAGGGCGAATGTGTTGCGTGTGAGGATGCGTATCGGTATTGAGGCGTGCGGCTTCGCGCGTGGGGTCTTGCTGGTATTTATGGTGGATGTTAATGGGGTGGATGGTGGTAGGATTCGTTCCCATTGGATGGGATATTTTTTGTGATTATCGGTATCGGATTTGGTAAAAGATATAGAAATAGCAGTTTATTTGGGATAATCTTCGCTTCGCGGTAGGATCAGGTCGATGATGATCTATTATTGTCTTTTCTTTTCGCTATTAGGTGAGGTTTGGTTGGATTTGCGGAATAATATATTATTAAGGTTAGTGTATTTGCATGCGCATGGGAGACCATGTATCGGTCTTTGGAGCGAAGCGGGTTGGACCACTACGTCTGAATTTGCTTGAAGCGGAATCTTTGCCCCAGTGCAGGCTGAATCTTATTCATTGTGTCTACTCGCTTGGGGTTTAGCGAGTGGGCTGGAGTGTTTCATTGGTGATCTCTTTTCTTGGGCTGTAGTGGGCACATGGCCTTATTTTCCGACCTATCGTTGCACGAAGCCCTTGTGTACGGTGTGCGTGGCCCGAGTACATGCGTCTCGGCAGTCTGATTTACACATGTGCCTTTCGGGGTACAGATTGGAGTTGGGCTTAGTCGCAGTCATTTGTCTTGCCGATAATGATGACTCTTCGGTTTTCGCGCTCATTTCTCCCACTCATTTCGGTTTCCTTCTGTTTCTTTCGCAGACATCCTCTGTCTTGTGTGCCTCTGCTCCTGGGACCTTTTAACTGGCTAGCAGTTCGGACCGGCTTCTTTCTTAGTCTTAAATCTGACGCTTTTGATGCGAGTCTTTCTCTGGTGTCTTTCTTGGATGCTTACATTTGTATTGCAGGTCACTGCGTCTTTGCTCTTCTTGGTCTCTTTTCGGAGCGTCTGACGAGGGCTAGGAGTTGGGTTGGCGAATTTATTTTAAATTTATTTATTTTTCGTCGTAGATTAGGGTCGTTTTAACCTCTGCGTATCGATGGTGACTCTTGATATTCTTTGGTTTCTAGATGACCCAGCGGTGTCTTCGAAGCTCGTCGGGTTGAACTTTCGAGATGCCTCGGAGGTCTTACTCCATCTTCCCATGGAAACGAGGTGGGAAAAGTGAACTAATTAAATGCAGGGATCGAATACTAGATGCGCCAGTTCGTCTTAAGCTGTGGGACCCTAAGCGAGGTTGGTTCTTCGGTATAGGTAGCGCTTTCTTAGGGCGTTATCGGTATACTTCGGCGTTGGTGTAGTCCCCTGGCGTTTTGACCACACATGTAGTGTATGCACAAGATGGTGCCTTCTTGAAGTGGCGCCCGATAACGACCTTGTTTCACTCTGCGTGCCATCAAAGGGGTTTCGCGGCAAAACGATGTCATTCTCGGCTCGCCCAATGGTTGGGGTATTTTGGTTGGTCTGTTTGTTGTTCTTTAGGGACGGGGCTTGGTGTTCTAGCGCTAGCCACCGCTCCTTTACCTTTTAGTGGAAGAAACCTGCGAGGGCTTCCTTTATTTTTCTAGGCGTTCTGGCGCTCCTCTTGTGATTCCTGATGCACCTTCTTTACGAGGGCGTGGAAGGTTCTTCTTTCTTTGTTTAGTGGCGTAGTTGAGAAATATGACATACCATGAGACTGACACACCAGGCGATTCAGTGAGGCTCGACCACCCCGAATCTTCGCGGAGTGTTCGTTCTGTTTTTGGTTATAACTTGTGCGTGGTCACTAGGTATCTCTGACTCAGATCGCCTACATGTTTCCTCGTGTGCTCTGATTGATCTCAAATAAGATAACGCCCATAGCTGGCGTCATCGAAAGTGTCCTTCTCGTCCTACGTGAGCCGACCAAGCCTGATGTCCCCGGGTCCCTTCGAGTTCGAGGTCTACTCGCTCGGGCCAAGCTCCGAGGCCCCACCTCCTTCCACCCCATGCGGAAAGTCCCTCCCGTCGGCCCTCTCGCCGCTAAACCCACTGTGGGGAACCATCGGGTCGAGTCGAGATGGTGTCCCTGGCCCCCGGAAATGGAAAGGAAAACCCTGATTCGTCTTCGAAAGATCGGCCCATGGTCAGTTCCGGTCAGGCATCTTCATCATCCCAGCTCACTCATGTCCATAAACCTAACGGGTTACAATTCTAGCTCAGCTCGCTACCCCATTCTGTCCGTCGCGGAACGTATGTCCCCGTGAGCCGTTGATGTACCGCTACGGTCACGCCATTACCGGAATTGAATCCGCCAACGGCGAGGGTTAGTCACCTTCTCGAAGGGCGGAAGAGGCGAGGAGGAAAGATCCGAATCCAAAATGGTGGAGACGGGGACTCTTTACTTCACAATGCCGAACTCGCAGCGCTAGCTCTCGTCCATTCTAAGGTCCACTTAAGAAGCCTCTGGCCGCGCCGCCCGCTGATCCGAGGCTTTGACCCTATCTCTCCAGGGGGTCGCCTCCGTAAGCTCCCGTACCTTGCCATATTTGATTCCATTGAGTCGAACGAACTCGTGACAGGATGTCGATTCTATGCTCGTGTGCGTGGCTACCATTTCAAGGGCTCACGTAAAGGCCAAACTAAACGTAAGGCCATGCCAAAGCGGTCCGGCTTATAAGAAGAGGGCGGCTTCCTCACATCCGAGCGGTTTGCCGCGAGGCCGCACATATGACCGGGCGGGGCGTGAAGCCTCAAATTTGATTTGAAGGATACCACGTCGGCCCGTGCTCGGACTAGGGCAGGGAAGACAGGTCCTAACAACTCGAGGGCGGCCAAGGCGCAGCTTCCAAGAGGCTCCTGGATGATTTGAGGGCCGTAGAACCACTTGACGAGGCTAGGACGGGCTGCGTCGCCAAAGATGAACTTCGCATGGTTGTGGATGAAGTCATCCCAAGGCGAGCTTCGGGAGTCTAAGGAAGAACTGCGTTCCATCAAAGACGATCTGCGTGATAAGACGACGCCTGGATTCAGGCTCGTCATAGGCTAACGAGGCCACACGGAACGCCCGACCGAGGAGTGCCGCGGGTCGCTGGGGATCTTCATCAACAAATAACTTCGTGGCTCACGGACGGCTATCGAAGACTGAAATGAGGCTTCTACCAATGGGCTCTCGCGGTCGTCGTAAGAAGGTCACAATGCCTATTCGCCCGATTTCAACTTGACCTTCCCGGCCGACGGTAGGGAGGACGGCGTGGTCCTTCCACGATTATTCCGAGAACCGGGTACCCCCTGCCGAGGCCCACTCCCTTCTTCAATCGTCCGCTCCTTCGATGCCTGACTCTCGGCACGTCTTTCACCCGCCCGATGTCGGTGGCTTTTATACTTTTTTTTTTTTTATGTGCATTTTTGTCAGCCCGACCCAAGACATATGTAGCCTCGTCCCGATGAATACCATTTTTCACTTCACTTCTTCGCCTACTTGTGCTGCCCCTTTCGCTCAATGCGTCTTTCACATGGTTTCAGGTGGGCAAATAAGCCATTAAATTCGTGTTGTCGGGTTCCCGATCGCCTAATAATCTCGAAATGATCCACCTCGCCGGTCGCATGGCCTATGCACGCGGGTCAGCTCGCGCTGCGAGTCGGGCTCACAATCGACGGCCCGAAGGAAGGGATTCCTGGCTACATGGTCTGTAGAAATGGCCGAGCTCACAATGTGAGTCGCCGGGTTCCGCCGGCCGATTCGCTCGGTTGAACTAATTCTTCGTAGCTGCGGATCTGCGCCGGTAGACGAACTCGCCAAAGTGAGCCGCCGTTCTCCGCGCCGTGGCCGAAAGGGCGAGCATACCGAGCCGACCGACCGTAGCGCGACTTGTGCGCAGTAGACGAACTCAAAGTGAGTCATTGCCTGGGCGCCGTGGCCGATCGGCGATATAACTCGAGCTGATCTCGACTCTCGTAGCGCGGATTCAGGCCGGCAGACGAACTCGCCAAAGTGAGCCGCTGCCCGGCGCCGTGGCCGAGTGGCGAGAAGCCCGAGGTGATCCGACCCATCGCCAAGGCGGACTGTGCGCAGTAGACGAACTCAGCCAAAGTGAGTCATTGGCTTTCGCGCTGCGCTGGGCCGCTGAGAGCAACTCGAACTCGACCGACTCGTGCAAGATGACCAGGTCGAGTGAATTTAACTCGCCAAAGTGAGCCTGCTCGGGCGCTGGTATGAAAGTGGCGAGAGCAAATTGAGCGCCGATTCGACTCACGTTATGGATCAGGGCTTTGAGTAGACGAACTCGCTAAAGTGGAGCTGGCCCGGCACGCGGGCCGAAAGGGCGAGAGAAGCCCGGAGCTGATCCGACTCGTGTAACGTGACTACCGGCGCAGACGAATCCTTGTCGCGTGAGCCGCCGCCCGGCGCCGGCCGAAAGTGGCGATATAGCCCGAGCTGATTTGACTCCGCCGTGTTACGCGGACTCGTACAGTGGTGACGAATCCGCCAAAGTGAGCCGCTGGGCTCGGCGCCGCGGGTCGAGTGCGGGCGATAGCCGAGGCGGATCACCTGCCGTGTCGCGCGATCAGGCCGGCGTAGACGAACTCGCTGGGGGCGAAATGACGGCCCGCGCTACCGCTACCGGTGCGGCGATATACCGAAACTCGACTGACTCTCGTAGCGTGACTCGCGGCCGGTGTAGATCGAACCCGCAAAGCGAAATGGCCCGGCCACGGCCGAAAGTGGTGATATACTGAGCCGATCCGACCGCGAATACGCGACCAGGCCGAGTAGACGAACTCGTCAAAGTGAGTTGCTGGGTGCGGCCATTTGACTTCTGATTTTCTTGGAAAGGTGCGAGCGCCTTACGTCGGGTTTATGGAGAATTTGAAACGCTTGTGCACTTCCTAGTGCTTCGCCTTCTTATAATGGCTATTTATCGCTATGGAGCTTATACTTCAATATTCCCGCCTTCTCGTGCATAACTCGAAATTGGCATGAGATAAAGCGGTCGAAGTCCGATCGTCTCACGGATCCACCAAGGTTTCCTGGTCTGGCCAAGGACTTCGCTTATGGGAGTTGTGTTTTCCTAGTCTCCCCTTTATGGATGTCAGTGTTATCTCTGGCTTCGAAGAAATGCGTCCGAGAGGTCGGTGCATCTTTGCGCCGGCTCTCTATTTTATGTTTTTTCTTTTTCTTCCTTTTCTTCTCCTTCTCCTTCTTTTTCATCTTTTTTTCCACATCTCATTCTTCCTCTTCCCTTCCTTGAGCACAAACTCTTTTCATCCATTTTTTCTTCTTCTCCTCCTTTCCATCTTTCTGCCCATTTATTTTCATCTCGTTTTCTTTTCCTCTTTTCTTCCCGAAGTTTTTTATTTTATTTTTGCTTTGAGTGGAACCTATTGCATCAGATTCTTCCCAAGATGTAACCAATGACATATGCTTCCAAGATGTAACCGATGACACCACTGATTGTAACTGAATGTAATCAGATTGGAATAAAGAGGGACTTTTTATTTTATGGTTATGAGCTCTCTCATTCTATTGCATGTAATTTTTCTGAGCACTATATGTCTGAGTTGCTTGTGACAAAATAACCAGTAAATGGTCGAATCGTTAACTGAAAGTTGATAAATCTCCATTTAAGATTACAAACCAAGGTCTACTGATAAAAACGTTTAAGATGTTCCGCATTTCGTGCATACTCCAGAAAATTTTCCCTCCTCCGTTTGGACTAGAATTGGCCCGGTCCGACGACTGAGCAAGGATGTAGGGGCCTTCCAATCAGCCCGCTTCCCATGTGGGCCGGATTCTTCCGTCGGGCAGAGCTTTTTTAAGACCAAATCACCCGCATGTAGCTTCCTGGTTCGACTGGGTTATAATACCGTCTTCCTTTGCAGTCTTCCCACGCCTTAGAACTTGCTCATGTTTTTCATCTAAGAGATCCAGACGGAGAGCCTCGTCATTGTGCTCTACTGTCGCTAACTCGATCCTTGGGGACTTTAATCCGACCGACAGGCTATCGTCAAGGTCAAGGCAGGCGAATTCGGTTTCTGCCGATTTCGGTGTTGTCCCTCAAGCCCATAGCACCTCGGGGAGGTATTCTACCCACTTTCCTTTAAGATCTTCCAACTTGGTCTTTAGAGCGGCCTTAAGGGTTCTGATGGTGACTTCGGCCCGGGCCGTTGGGACTACTGGATGTGGCCGAGACGAGTAATAATTCTAATCTCGAGCTCAAATTTCAAAATCCCCCGACTCATGCTGTCAAATTGTTTTCCGTTGTCTGACACCAGGGCTCTTGGTATACCAAACCTGCATATGATGGCTCGCCACACAAAATCGCAGATCTTCTCGTTTCCGTGATCGTGGGCTAAAGGCCTCGCCTCGCCACTTGGTGAAGTAATTCCATCGCGACGATGATGAATTTACATTGGCCCTTCCCAAGGGGCAGAGGTCCCAGTATGTCCAAACCCCATTGTTGGAAGGGCCAAGGGCCTCGTGGATCGACGCCGCTGGGCTCATGGGAGGCGTGAGATTCGCGCACTCGCGTATCTTGCATTTCTTAATCCAGGGCTCCGCTAAGGCCTTTCGAGCATCAGCCGCAGCATCCCCGCCCCCAAGACCTTTCCCCGCTAATGTTCGAGCTCCAATATGATTTTCGCATATGCCTTCGTGTACCTCTCTCTTAGCACATTCAGCGGTCTTTTCGCGATGCACTTAAGGATGTGTGAAGAAACTCGCTTGTACAAAGCCTCAGGATTAGTGAACTGGCCGACCTCGCCCTTATTTCTTGGCCGCTTCTTTCGGTCGCCAGTGTATCGCCATCTATTATATAATCCCAATGGGGTCCATCCAACTCGCCCGACCACCCGGGGCAACCCACGTCAGCAGAGATCGACAGAGGACTCGCTGCGTATTACTGTGTGTCGACCACGAGGTCTTCTTTATAAGGTCAAGGTTAACTTCGCTAAGGTCGCTCGAGAGTCTCTCCTTCCGTGGACATGTCCGACCCGAACTAGCACGAATTTTTTAATAAATCTCGCATCTTTGGAGATATAGGATCATCCTTCCACTCCTTTACCAGAGGTGTCTTCTATTTGTCTTACTACCATTGAGTCACGCAGAATTTAGTCGGGTCAATCTCCAGTTGAATGGGCGAGGTCAGAGGCCTGGTTATGACGGCCTCAGACTCTACTCATTGTCGGGAGGCTTGAACCAACCGAAAAGGTACTTTAATGTCTATCTTCCGGAGAGGTCAAGATTAGACCCGCCCGCCTCCCTCAGGCATCTGAGGCTCCATCTATAGAGTTTCCGCATGGGGAGATCAATCATCATTGAGCTGCCTCCGAAAGGTTCCGCGGAGGAATTCCATGACGAAGCTCCGCTAAGACCTCGCCCTTTATCATAGCTTTCTAGCTTGTATCCCGATGTCAACTCCGCCATCTCATGATCCACTCATCGCCTCTTCTGAGACTTCGGTTTATGTAACACTTGTTTCATCTGCATTCCGTTGGAACTTCTCTATGGTGTGAGCCCTGGCAAGGGCTTTATTTCCGAGTCATGGCTACCAAGGCTGTAATTAGTTTCCTCCATCCTTGGGTACCTCTCCTCCGCCTCCTCAAAGCTCAATAAGTAATAGTAAACCGAATGTCAGGCTCGCTCTTGTCTCCGACAAGGACAACACCGGGTCGAGAAGTCCGACATGCCCAAGTATGGGAGTGAGGAGCTCCCCTTCAATAGACTTACTAGGAATGGAGGGAGCTCAAATATGTTTTCAAAGCCGAAATGCCTCCTCGCACCGCATCCCATTGAAAGGCCCTCTTCGACTCTGGAAGAAAGGTCGCATTTATCACTATTCTAGATACGACCTACTTAAGGCGCGAATCCTTCCACAAAGGGGCCGAACTTCCTTTATACTACGAAGGCATGTCGAAAGCACAACCTTTTATCTTCGTCTCTGATTTACTTTAATTTCTGGTTGACTATTATGAAACCCGTGAATTTTTCCGGGTCGATAATCTCGAAGGCACACTTAGCTGGATTCAGCTTCATGTTGTAATTTCTCAAGATCTAGAACGCTTCTACGCCTCTGAGCTATGTGGAGCCCAAATTGCGGGTGGATTTTACCAACATGTCATCTATGTACACCTCCATAGTTGTGCCTATCTACTTTTGGAACATCCGGTTCACCAACCTCTGATACGTAGCTCCTGCGCTTTTGAACCCGAATAGCATCACACGATAACAATAGGTTCCATACCGTGATCGAACGGTCTTTTCTTGGTCAAGAAGGTCCATACTGATTCGTTGTAGCCTGAGAAGGCATCCATAAAACTAAGGAGTTCGTGGGTCTGGGCAGTTGGCATCTACGATGAGGTCAATTCATGTTAGGGAAACTATCCTTTGGGCATGCTTTGTTGATGTCGGTGAAGTCGATACAGAGTCGCCATTTGCCATTTTCTTTGACGAAAGTACGACGCTGGCTAGACATTCGTGGTATTCTAATTCCTAATCGCCTCCCGCTCGTAGGAGCTCACCGACTGATGGCCTGCCTTCCGACGCGAAGCCTCCTCTTTGCTTTTGACTGCTTGAAGGATGGGCCGGACGCCTGCCGCGGTGATTATCGTAGGATCAATTCCTCCCATGTCTGCTTGCTTCCATGCGAAGACGTCTTTGTTATGTCTTAATGGATAAGAAGGTTTTCGAGGTCTCTCCGCTTAGCTCGAGTCGCGATAAAGTAGATGTCTGTGGTCGCCGTCCAACAAGACCGGTTCCGGCTTCTTCACTGAGGGCTCAAGTCGAGGAGTACCTCGTCAACATGTCGAGCCTGCCGGCAAATGTTGTCGACCGCTTTTTTTCTTCATGGAGGCCGAGTAACATTCCCTACCACTCGCCGATCTCCTCGAACCATTCCATCTGCTTACTGCAGTGGAATTTGATCATCATGTGATATGCTAAGGGATGGCTTTTATCGCATTGAGGGTCTACCCAAGAACATGTTATAAGGCATCTGGGCCGCCTACGACGCAGAGGAATCTTGCCGTAGTCGCCGCCTCGTACGGGGGTCTCCCAAGGTGAGTACCCACTGGTATCGAGCCCAGAGGTAATACCTTTTCCCGCAGAACCCCCGCGCAGGGCAAGGCCGACGGTTCCGCCCCTTCCGATGCCCATTTTATCAAAGTTACCGACAAGATGATATTTCCAATAACTCCCATTGTCAATCGACCCGATGAATCATTTTATCACACAACCGCATTTAACTACCGTTGGGTCGCCATGAGGATGTTGGCATCCCACCAGATTCGAATCGTAAAATGATGGATGTGTCGAAATGGCAGTTTAGGACCGCTTGTATTTCCGCGATCTCGTCGACCGATGTCGTATAGCGAAGGCCTTCCGAAGCCGAAATGGATTCCCCACCTCCCGCGAATCCTCCCGAGATTACCTCGGATTTCACCCCAGGGGTTGCTGGTGCCAGTCGCCGTCACCAAGGCGGTGGCCGGTATGTGGGATTGGTTCTGAGCTTGATTCTGAGCCTGATTTTCAGGGGATATGAAGCGTCGGAGGTATCCGCGCCTCAGATGGCACTCTATTTCTCTCTTTAGTTGTATGCAACATCTCGTATGTGTCCAGAATCTCTATGGAACTCGCAGCATTTGAGTCAGTTCTTGTTACTGGTCTGACTTTTCATTTGAGTCGCCACCTCGTGGAACTCAGTTTCTGCCAGACAAGGGCAGAACCGTGATACCGCCGCAGGTGAAACCAGCGCACATCGCCGCCTCTTCGCCTTCGGACATGTGACCAGACCCATCTCTCGAGGCTCCTACACTCGGGGGATCGCTTCTCCATTTTTCGAGATCCTTCCCGTCGCTTTGTCTGGGGCTTCGGGCCTCGCCGCTCGTCCCGTCTCACTTTTTCTTTTTATGAGTGGAAGAGCCTCTTCGATATGATGGCTTCTTCACCGCATTATACTTCTACTTTTATAGCAACTCAAATGCATGTTTGTCTGGGATTTTAGAGATGGAAAACATCAAGTCTTTCGACCGAACCCTGTCAACTATGAACGCAGTTGATCGCGAACTTCGCTTCCGGTATATCTACCTTAGAGACTCGGCATTGAATCGTTGACATAAGACCAAAGCTTTCATGAGCTCGCTTGATGGTCAAGCAGATGATAACTCGCTTTCTATATCTCCGCCCCAATGAAGTGAGATCAATGCAAATGGATAGTCAATGAGGAGATTGGACGACGGCGGAAGTCTATTGAACCATGCTGGGCGCTGGCCTTTTAGGGTGACGAAGGTTTGCATCAGACCGGATCTTGATACCCATGCAATTCCCATTTGGTTTTCGTAGTGTCGAGATGATTGACTGACCGTGCCATCGAACGCTTCCACCTGTGGCATTCTAAACTTGGCCGGGAAGCGGGGAAGTGAAGTACCCGGCCGTGGTAGGTGACTCACCCTGCACTAAGGTATCCATAAGGTCAAGAGCTGTCCCTCTCACTACCTCCCTCACACCTGGCCAGCCTGCTGGAGGCCCCGAACCTCCGTTCCCATGATCGCTCTCCCACTCTCGGGCTGAGGGTGGCGCACTCTTCATCCCCCACATGCTCCAAGTATTGGTTTCTTATCGGGCTTCACGCTTCTCCTCGGGGCTAGGATGCGGGTCCGTGCCCCGGGTTTCGGGTCGGATATCGCTGCTTTTGCCACGCCGGGAGTGCCGATATTGCGTTCGGCTCCTTCGCGAGGAAATGTCATGGCCTTCCCCGAACCGCCGCGCCTGCGGGTCGCCGCATCTGCCCGTGAGTCGCTCTAACTCTTCCTCGCGACGCTGACGTGAGGCTGGTGCCTCCACCTCGTTCAGGCTGGGCTCGCATTGTTTCTAACGCACCGAGTGCCTACCGTCAAGGCGGTTCGGCCGGGTCCCCGCATCCTTGGAGTGATCGCGCCTCGCTGCGGTTCCGAGTCGATACTCATCGTGAATCGAAATCGCGATTTGTAAAGCGGAACTGCTGTTCTACGCGCACGGCGCTAACCGAGCGATGCCTTTTTCAACCTGGAATCGGGCCGGTACGTCGTGGCCGCTACCGAACCGTGACCGCCGCTTCGCCGGGGCCAGATCGCCGTACGCCGGCCCGCAGCTTTGAAGGTGGCGCCCTTCCGCAAAACAAGAAAGAAGGGATCGCGAGTTTCGCCCATGGTCAGCCCGACGCCTAAGCCGGGGCCGAGAGAAAAGAGAGACTACTTAGAGGGCGTAATGTGTCAAGGTGGTGAGGACGCGACGTAAGATGGCGTACCTTCTCCCGATGGGGTGGCCTGGTATTTATAGTGAATATTCAACCACTGATGGTGATCTAGATTCGCTCCCATTGACGGGATATTTTTTGTGATTTTCAGATTCTGATTTCCGTAGAAAGGATATGTAAAAGAGCGCTTTATTCGATAATCTTCCTTCCTTATCGGGGATCCGATTCGATGATGATCTACTATTGTCTTTCTTTCATTATTGGTGAGGTTTGGTTGACGGCGAATAATAGTACACAGTGATTATTCTATTTTTTGTACCCCATGGCACTTCCCATAATCCGGTCTGGGGCTGCTTGTCACTTGCCTCCTGGGCCGGCACCAAAAGGCTTGAATGCCGGTGCAAAACACCCACGCTTCAATGGGCATGTCTCTTTGGGGTTTAGCGAGTGGGCCCGAGTGTTTCTGCTAATGTCTTTTCTTGGCTCAGCAACTGGCCTGTGAGCCTTATTTTTCGAACCCTATCAATTCAAAAACATTTTTAAGCTATAAATGCCTTTAAACAACATTACCACACAAAATCTATAACATTTTTAAGATAAAAAAAAACTTTTTAAGAATATTATCAAACAAACTTTAAAACTCTACAAATTTGTAAATTTTAATTTAATTCTAGCTATAGTATAATTATATGTAATATAATATATGTTTAAAAAAGAATTATTAATAAGCTGATGTATGCCATATGCATAATTTTGTCTTATTATTTGTACTCTTATATTATAATCTCATTCATTTAATTGGACATTATCACACGTATTCAATTTTTCAATAAATATCACCCTCCAATATCGTAGTTTAGCATCTCTCTCATTAATTAACTTATATTGTGTGGCAGTTGTGATCCATCCATTTGCAGAGCATATAGGATATTTTCTGCTGTTTGCAATACCATTTATGACAATGAATTTCAACGGAAGTGTAAAATTCGGTAAAAACTCAATTTTTTTTTAAAATGGCAAAACAGTAATTACCGTAATAGTACAAATTGAAAACCTTCAATTTTTCTAGATCTCGGGTGACAAAACGGACTTCACCGTTGGAATCGTCTCGCGAAATTTAGTTACCCAGTCGAATTTCATCGAATTTCGAAACAGTTGAAATTTCACGTGTAGCTACCACATGACAGCTTGTGAGGGGTGCACATGGCATGAGAGCCATGTGGTGTGGCAATTGCCACTTAATAATACATGTGTCCATGTGACACATGGCACATGAATAATAAAAAAGAAAAGATCCATGACTCATATTAGGACATGTGTTATATGGAGAGATATGTCAAAACAAAAAGGGGAAGTCTAAGGGGTGACCCATGGAGGCCACGTGTCATCCCCTTAGAGAAAGGAAATCCAAGTCTTTGGATAATATAAAGAAAGAAAGGGAATGAGGAAGGGACATGTAGCAAGGAGGAAGGGTCAGAAATTTCCCACTTGAATCAAGTGGATCAAATTCGGTGGGAGAGAAGGAAAAATGAGGGAAAGAAAAAGAAAGAAAAGAAAAGAAAGAAGAAGGAAAGTGGAGTGAGAAGCTCTAACTTCTCTCTAAGATTTACGGAGATCGAGATGTCGGTTTTCGTCGAAGCAATAGGCAAAGTTCATCTACGCGATGAGAGCTTCGCGTAGGTACAATAATCTAGGGTTTTCGCCAAACTCCAAGAAGTAGGGGTTTCTCTCCTACTTTGGTTATTTTTTTGTCTAAGAGCCATTTAATGGCATGAGGTTCTTTGGGGCAATGAGTGGCCATGCAGTTCAGTCCCAAAATTTTGGGAATGAACATTGTAATTTTTGGGATTATTTTTGGACAGTCTAGGACTGAATTTCGAACTGTTATTGAATTGTGTGTGCTGTTTTTATGTGTTATTGCTAAAAAATGAATAACATGTTGGTTGTGTGAAAATCATGTTAATATATGCTTATATGATGTATTGACGTGAGATACTTGGTGGATGTGAATTATATGTAAAAAATATAATTACACATGATTTATTAATGTTGCATGTAGTACTCATCATGCATGTAACATGAATTGGCATGAAAGGGCATTCTGCACTTCATATGCACGAGGACATCGCGTGAAACGGGTGTGAGGGCATGACATGGGTTTTGAATAAATTAATATCAGAGGGTTGTCCAATAAATTATATCGGAGAATGTCCAATAAATTATATCAGAGAATGTCCAATAAAGTATATCGGAGGATGTCTAATAAATTATATCGAAGGGTTGTCCAACAAATCTTATCGGAGGTTTGTCCAACGGATTTATTTTCGGAGGGTTGTTCAATGGATGTTGATATCAGAGATTGTCCAATGAGTTTCATAAACAAAAATCATTTGTTTTGAATATAGTTTTCATACATGGCAAATGCATGTGTGAGGGAGTCGGCGAGTACTCGGTATTAATGCTGGCATGTGTGGCATGTAGACATTCATGTAGAAATGTGCATGTTTTACTTGAATGTGTGTGGATGTGTGAACATGGCATTGCATGTGCAATTAGGTGGGGAGTAGTCCTTGTAGGATATTTTCTCTACTGGACATTGCTCACCCCGTCATGGGAAAATATTTTTAGGTACTAGAGGTACACCAGGAGATGAAATAAATGTGAGACCTTAGTGGTGAAAAAGGCTAGATTTTTGGATTTACTGTGTTTTGTAAAATTCTGGGCAAAAAACCTAGTTTCTGTATATGTAAATGAGAAGCTTTGTAATAAAGACTATTTTTGGACTTATTCAGTGTAGTGTTAATAGTTTTCCCAAATTTTATATTGCTTCAGAATTATAGTATAGAGACAAGAAGATAGAATTTACTCAGATTGGGGTGGGAGATCGGAGGTGATTAGGCCTAGAAAGGCTAATGTAGCTAAGTGTTTAGTCGCGACAAAGGTTTTCTATCGCGACAGAGCTTTCGTGTTCTGTGGTCTCAAATAAAGTGGGTTTGTGGTCGCAGTTAGGATTTGGCTTTAGCAAGGTAGCCCGTCACCACCGTGGTTGCTCCTACAGACAATGTCGCGATAGAGGTTCCTTGTCATAACCAAGATGGTCACGACAAGAGGCCATGGTTCCGATGGAGCCGTTATACAAGAGATTTCATCACGACGTAAATCAGAAGTGTCACTGCACAGGATTTCACTTCCGAAATGTCGCGGATTGGCATTCTATGCCGCGACAAAGAGTGGCCTAGATCAAAGGATTTAGGTTGCGATAGAGTAAATTCTATCGCAACGGAGTAGACCAAGGTGAGAGGAAATCATGTCGCGATAGAGCCTTTTTATGTCGTGACAAAGTTTCAGCCAAGCTTAGATGGTTTTTTGTCGCGAAAGAATATTTTGTCGTGACAGAGTTTAGCCAAGACAAAAGGGCTTTGTGTCGTGACAAGGTAGTTTATGTAGCGACAGAGTTGGCCAAGGCAAGGAGAAATTCAACCGCAACGAAGTTTTCCAAGGCAAGGAGAAATTCCGCCATGATTAATAGTTTCACACAACAGAGTCGCCAAGGCAAGAAGAAATTTCACATGGTCAGAGTCAAGCAAGGGAAATTCCTATCGCGACGGAATGTTATTATGTCTCAACAAAGTTGACAAAGTCAAGGAGAAATTATGTTGCGACAGAGCAATTCTACGTCACGATAGAGTTGGCCAGGGTAAGGAGAATTTCTATCGTGATAGAGGATTTTGTCTCGGCCAAAGTCGCCACGATAAAGCTCTGGCCGCTGCACGAAAGGGCCGAAGCGTGTGAAGGTCGGCACACACGACAAGCAGTGGCAATCGTGTTGTGTCGCGATAGAGGAGTCCATGAGCGCTGCTGAAAAGCACTGTGCTAAGCTCGCAGGATGTGCCTTGGCGTGGCGTGATGTAGGTGCGCAGACGATGTGAGAATTCCGTCAAGGACAGAGGGCAGAGGCAGTAAGGAACTTTATATCGCGACAGGACTTTTCCTTATCGTGAAAGAGAGGTGAGTAGGCTATGGAAACTAGGTCGCGACACGAAAATTTTAGGGTCGCTGAGAAATCTGACACTATGCGAAGCGGTAAGAGCCACGAGCAGCAATACGCCAAGGCCGAGGTACTCGGCCGAGCACGACAAAGACGCTTATGTCACGCTTCACAACAGAGCGCCAGCACACAAAGAACACGCCCCAAAGCAGCACATGATAAGGCGTACATCGCCGATAGAGCTACTTTGTCGTGATAGAGGATTCTTATCGCGATCGGGATTTCTCTCAATAAAGGGCTAACAACGACCGTGGTTGTGAAAATCGCTTCGAAAGCAATCGCTCATGGACAATCGCTTACACCGGATTTCCAAATTTCGTTTATAGCTCAAGAGGACCTAAAAGTAAAATAGTTAAAGAAAGACCCTCGAGTTTGGGCGTCACGGCAGTATCGAGAGACATAGGTATCTGAATGCCTAGGAATCGTGGGCATGGGTCACAGGACGTGTGGTTATGGTATAGAGCTTAAGGTTGTGAATGCCTAGAGCTCGATTAATGCGATGTTAAGCGTCATAATAGCATCAGGAAATAGGTATGTGATTACCTAGGAAAAGGATGGGCATTGGGCTTAAACCATTGCATGCATTGTACATTTTCATGTTATGTGTTGCATGATTGTGATTGTGTGACTGTGTGTTACAAATTGCGTGAATTATATACATGGCAAAATGTGTATAGGAAAAGATGAACACTAGGGTTGAAACATGAAACTGTAAGGTTCGAAAGAAATTGGATGAAGACGGAATAGTTCAAGATGTTGATGTCTAGTAATGGTTGGCTTATGCGCTTACTAGTTAGGCTTTAGTAAAGAATCTCAACTTGCTATTTGACATGTGTAGATGGTAGAGTCGAGGGCAGGGGATGAGGGCGATAAGTCGTCCCGCGGGGTGATAATAGCATCACCCATTTTTACCAACGAGCCTTTATGGAGGCTATGGAGCCTGCGTTTGGTGTGCATAGGCTGGATGCGGAGTTGAAGGTCGGGGAGGGTTAAATAACCTCTAGAAGTTTAAGGCACATCATCCTCCGAAATTCTCAGGAGGAAGGGATCCGATGGTGGTTGACCATTGGTTCTAATAGATTGAGAAGATATTTGAGGCTATGGAAATCACCTCCGATGCAATAAAGATTAGACTAGCGGCATTCCAACTAGAGGGTGAATCCCAAGTATGGTGAGATTAGGTTAAGACCTCGAGGGACTTAGAGGCAATGACTTGGGGCGGGATTACATGGAGCTCTTCATGAAACGAATATTTTCGGCAGGCTATTGCCCATCTGAGCCTAGGGTTCCTAGATCTAAAGCAAGGAACGATGATGATGCTCGAATACATAGCTAAATTCACCGAATTGGCATGTTTTGGGGATGATTATGTGGCCACATATATGGCCAAGGTGAGGAAGTTTGAGAATGGCCTGAAGTTGTCCATCCGAGGTAAGATTGTAGGATTCCTCCTATAAGATATGGACTCTATGGTCAGGACAATTATGGCCATAGAGAGAGATGAAGTGCACGAGGACATACGAGATACGTGCTAGTGACAAGAGAAAGGAGGGTCAGCCTTCTTCTAGTTGGAGAAAGAAGCTAAAGGCTTCTAGTTCAAGAGGGTTTCAAGGATAGGGTCGCGGAATTTATTAGAGTGGGAGCGAAATATGAGGGCTCTTAGCAGTTAGGATGAGACATGTTTCCATTGCCATTAGCCCGGACATATGAGATGAATTGCAGTAAAGGCGAATCCCAAGGCTGCAGGGACACCTCGATCGTAATGTCGATTAGAGCGATACAGGAATGCGATATGTTCCTTCTCACGGTCTTGGAGCTAGAGAAACCCGATGTCAGTCCCGAGTCTTGCACAAGCCCATATAGCTGTCTGAGCGGGATAGAGAGAGGCTAGAGTATGGGTTGAGGTGAAGTATGGCTCCTGGTAGGACTTCCAAGGACCTAGGGCGTATCTGCGCGGTTGTACCACTTGATTGAGCCGACGGATCGATAAAGATTATCTGAGGTATTTTACGCTATCTCGCCATGGGCAAGGATACTGTTTGATTCTAGTGCATCGCATTCATTCATCGTTGCATCTTGTGTGAGAGAATTAGGCATAGAGGTTAAGACCTTGAAAAGGCTGTCGTGACATCACTTAATGCCTTTGCAGGTTTCAACTGTTCGTTTCTGATGTCGCGACATCGATCTCTTGTCGCGACATCAGCTCATGTCCTTGCAGCTTTCAACTGACGGTTCCTGATGTCGCGACATCAATCCTTTGTCGTGACATCATTTCATGCCTCTGCAGGTTTCAACTGTTCGTTCCTGATGTCGCGACATCAATGCTATCTCGACATCAGCTCGTATCTTTGCGGCTTTCAGCGATGGACTGCGATGTAGCGACATCAATCCTTTGTCGTGACATCACTTTATGCCTCTGCGGAGTTTCAAGCTGACCGTTCCACGATGTCAGCGACATCAATCTCTTATCGCGACATCGGCTCATGTCCTTGCGGGTTTCAGCGATGGTTCACGATGTCGCGACATGTCTCTTATGCGTGACATCACTTCATGCCTCTGCGGGTTTCTTTGTTCATTCACGATGTCGCGACATCAATCTCTTAATCGCGACATCGGCTCATGTCCTTGCGGCTCGTGATGGTTCTGATGTGCGACATCGATTCTGTCGCGACACCAACTTAAGGAGCGCAGCCTTCAGCGACACGTCTTATATCTATGGGCTTCAACTGGTTGCTTTTGGTGTCGCGACATCAGTCTCTTGTCGCGACATCAACTTAAGTCACAACAGTTTCATCTTTTCAAACCTGTCATAGCTTCGAAGCGCTTCTCTTGTCGCGACCTCCATCCACTATTCGTGACATGACCTTTGTCGTGACGTCACGATGTTATCGCGACCTTAATTCCTTAGAATCTCACGGTTAATCCTCATTCACTTAGGAACTTGTGATCCTGTCGCGACACATCAAATTTCCTTGATTTTTGATGTCGACTGCGTAAACTTAATTGTCTGAGGCCAGCTATGACATTAGTTAACCAATTGCTTTCATTTTACGCCTGCCATTTTACGCATTTTACTCCGCTGATTCTTTGCATTTTCTCTTTATTTTTTCTTCTTTCTTCCACCCCTGCTAATAACAAATTGGTGAGTTTCTTCATATTTCTGCATATTAATTATTCCTTTTCAGATGAAAATCAAACAGAAAAATGGATTAAAAATAGATGACTTTTAAGCTCATCAAAGGCCATTGTATGTAAGCTGTCCCCTAAGAACTAGGGTGAGTGTGGATCTAATATGTTGAGGTTGTGAGTTAGAGATCTCTGGGATTCTACTCACTGTGGACCTAAGGGTCATGGACATGTCAGAGTTTGATGTCATCCTTAGGATGGACTGGTTGACGGGTGATTAGTACTCAAAAAGTGCTATTTTGAACCCTATTTATTTCAGGTTTTGAGCACTTTTTATGTACTAATCAGTGTAATTAACCCGATTTGCACATTAAGGTCCCTACTATTCTACTGATCGCATTTTGTGGCAAATTTTGTAGTTTTTGCGAGCTTATCGTGACAAAATTGTTGAGTCGATCCAAGCATGAAGAATTCGAGTCAAACTCGGCATCGTAGATCAGAGACCGGGGAGAAAGAAGAACGAGAAAACATAAAAAAGAAAATGAAGCATAAATTTGGTCACAACTGCCCAGTGCTCCTGCAAGCCACTATTCATCTATACTTGTTCACGTCTGACACTATTCATCTTGCTACCTTTTGACATTTGATCCTTTTTGGTTTTCTTCCCAATTTATCCTTGTAATAGCTTTTGATTTTGTTTTTTGGTAATTTCCTATACACTGAGCACCTATATAAGCCTCAGTCTGTACAAACTTTGGATCAATCACTTCCCGTGATAGAGAGACGATGGGGCGTGGTTTCCGTACTTCATTTTCTCCCATTTTCTTTCCTTTTCTCTCCATTTCTCGGCTACCAAACCTCCTTTGAGGATGTGGCTTCGGAGGATGGTTGGCATTTGAATATCTTCTCCTTGAAGAGGAGGGTTGAGTCACGAGGATCTGAGAGGTAGCTTGTTGGTTCTCTGTTTTTAACGCAAGTTTTTATTGGCATTTATGTTCCTATTTCTCACTCTAGGTCAGAACTCCTTTGAGGTGCCTTCTTTGATCAGTATTTGGCAATCTTTTAGGGTTCAGTGGATGCTTATTGCTAGATCCACTGAGATTCATTAGTTGCTTTCTATTTATCACCGTGAGGTAGATCAGGGAGGCACGTTTTCAATGTCTGGGAGCATTAATGTTCAATAAATGCTATTTTTCAAAAGGGAAAATCATAGGGTTTAGTTTTTAAAGCTAAATGAAGATCCGGTTCGGGAAATGACTATAGGTCATGGACCCAAGAACCCCTCAGTGAACTTTAGAACCCAAATCCAGTAGCTTGACGCTTCAAGGAGACTTCTTTTACATTATATTTTTTATAAATTTCAGTTTGCCAACCATTACACCCCCTGTTTTTACAAAATCCAAAAATCCAAATTGAAATTCACCATTTTTAACCTCTTACTCAATCATTTGTGAAGAAAACTCATCCACGTGTTCGATACTAGAAGCAGCTATCTTTATGATAGCTTTGCTACAATATTAGAGGAGTAGTTTAGGTATAAATTTTTGTTGATTTGAGATCACCACTATTGTGGCATGAATCAAATGGCGCCGTTCTTAGGATGGTGCCTAAGTGCATTTGACCATTTGTGGAAACGCTTGTGATCCTCATCACAAGTATTGGTGAATTTCTTTTATATTACTGTCAATTTTTTTTTTTTTAGTTTCATTTCACTATAAAAAAAATAAATAAATAAATAAAATTTTGTTGTAGGATTGTTTTTGTGTTGTCCTGTTTTTGCTACAATAATCCATGTTCCAGTGGGTTTGAATTGTGAGCAAATGGAACCCCCACATGAAGAGCCCGATACGGTCGGGAGAGAGAAGCCACTAGGGCATACATGTCAATGAGGATTATAGAGAAACCTTCACGAGCGGCTGACACAGTGGAGAGAAATCAAACCCAAATAGGTCTATGAGGGACTATAGAGACCCGATGGATGAGTGCACGAATCTATAGTATTCCCTCGACTTATGCACCTCCTCCACATCCACGGTATGCCTCTTCGTCTCGACCTCTCAGCCACCCACGGCCAATCTCCCCGGTTCGACGGCAAATTCTAGACCTTACTAAGCTAGTGGGTGACTTTGTGGAAGAGCAGAAGACATTCAATGCCCAATTAAGCCAAAGAATTCATACTGTGGAGAACTCCCTGGACCAGAAATTAGATGAGCTTCAAAGTGGAATTGATCATAAAATTGACAACTTGCAGACATCAATTTCAAGGCTTGCCCAGCAACATGTTCATCAAGAGGAGGAGAATCTGGAGGAAGAGTGTATTTTGGGTGAACAGGCTCAACTGCAACCTTAGGGGGAATTGATGCAGGAACCATTAGAGGCTCTTGAGGAATTGCAGTGGGACGGGGAGCCAGAGGAAAGGGCGAGGGAAGAGCACAGGCTTACCCTTCACCCAATCCCATAAATTTGGATCGAAGTGCCCTTGCCCAAAATAGCCCACTACCGAGTGTATATCACCTTGCTGACTTAACCTATACATGAAGAACTGCTCTTACAACGCTAAAGCTAAGGCCCGACTCATCCTTTGCCTATGATGCGAAACTTTAAGACATTAGTAGCTCTTTATCTGTGGCTTTATGCCATTACGTAAAGGAACATTGGCGATTGCTTGTGTTGCGTAAGCGTAGTGGATGGTTCGAGTGCGGGTTCGGATTTGGAGCACCTGAACCTCAGCATTTTTGAGTTCCACCAGTTCCAGCAGCCTCCAAAGGCTTTAAAAAAAAACTGGTTAGGGGGGAGCATAGTCTCCCCCACTTTTTGTTTTGATTTTTATTTTGTTATCTTATTATTATTTGTTTATTTATTTATTTGATAATTTTATTCTTAGATTTTCTCTAATTTTTAGTTAATATTTGTTTAAGCAATTTTCAATTTTAACTTTTTTCTTAACTTTATGCGTTTATTTTGCGGTTTTGGTCGAATGTTTGCGTAGGAGCTCACCCGGAAAATTTAGCAGCCTGCGAATATTCGCGTTTGTTGCAAATTGCGCAACCCTCACAGTCGCGGGTTGCGAAGATTTTCTAAGCAGTGTCACGGACTGGCCCCCATATAAGACAAAAAAATTAAACAATAAGTTCAGGTAAAAAAAAAAAAGTGTTTTTATTTTATTTTATTTTATTTTTATTTTTATTTTTTATTATTCAAAAAAAAATTGGTCTTCAAAAATTGTTATAAAAAAAATTTGTTTTTTTTGTTTTTTTTTTATTTTATTTTAATTATTTTTTATATTAAAAAAAAAATTTTCGCGTCTTGAAATTTCGCAACCTACTCCAATTTCACAGCCCAATTTTGTTTCGCCCATAACTTTTTCATCCGAACTCCGTTTTAGGCGTTCTTGGTACCGTTGGAAAGATTAGAGGGTGTAGAATCCAAATATAGCCAGAAAGAATACTTTTGAAATTATTATGAAGGTGAAATTTTAAAATTTCTCCAACTAGTCAATTTTTTCCCCTCTTTTCTTCTCGTAACTTGTTTATTTGAAGCCCAAACGGAGTGAATAAGGTGTCGATGGAAAGCTTGCGAAGTATCCTATCCAACAACGAGTACATTTCATCAAGGAGAATTGTACTTCCTTCTCTAACTCAATCAGGAGGCCCCATTGCGAGACCGATGTGACGCATTTGTGGTTGGAGCGAGTTAGCGAAGGAAGTGGCATTTATTTATGATTGTGTTACTATTTTGAGCAAGCCCATTTTGTGATGTTCGGTGAACTATGGTTTTCTGCCTTTATTAGTGTATACTATCTGACTCACTTTTCAAAAAAATTGCACTCTTTTTTTTGTGTTTTGCCTAGCCTGTAGTTTGAAAAATTGAAACTTTGTCCAATTCTATTGATGTTAGATTGGTTCCATGCCTAGTTGAGTGATTGATTAGTTGAACTCTTGTTGCTTTCGACCATTTTTCTTTCACCTTTAGCTAACCACACACAGTGCACATCAGTTTTCAACAATAGGCTGAAAAACTGCCTACCTCCTAAACATTGTAAAACCTACCCTAGTTTCGTTGACCACTTGTAATAGGTTAAGGACCCTTTGTGGAAAGAAGGCCCAGTAGGTCTTCGAAAAAAAAAAAAAAAAAAGAAAAGAAAAAAGCAAAAGAAGAAAGGTACTGCAGCTTTGTGAAACCGAACACGGTCAGGGTTTATGGTGAAAGCCTTTAAAGCACAGTGCCGAAGCGGTTGGAGCCCGCAGACTTGGAGTGATTCGCAACACGGGTGGATGGGTGAAGTTTGCGAGTTGTAGGTCTTTGGATTCGAAATCATTAAGTCGGAATTGAAACTGTAGAGTTTGTGGTTGAAAGATCCTTTTGACTTGATGCCCTAAACCTTGCGGTTGGGGAACATCGCGAATCCCAGATTACATGGACGTTGGTGAAATCGATTCCTCGACGTACACCTACGACACAAAAGAATTGTGGAATAAGAGGTGGGTCATGATCTATTTAGGTTGGTTAGCATACTAGGTTGTTCCAGTAGCTTGGTTGGGGGGAGAGTGCAATTTGGCAGTTTATTGTTGAGAATTGATCAAACAAACACTTAGATTTTGGTGGAAGTTTTTGGTTGATTTTCTGAGATGGAGGCTCTTTTGATACTCAATTTTGTATGGCATTCATTCTCCTACATGATAGTTATTGGGCAAGGGGTTTAATTAGATTCTCATGAGGTTAGGCATTACTCATTCACAACCTTTTTGAAATATAATTTTTGTGAACATAATTTTGATTTTGTTTTGTATGCTCTTTCTTTCTTCCTTTTCATTGCTAAGGGACTAGAAATGTGTAGGTTAGGGGGTGTGATTAGTACTCAAAAAGTGCTATTTTGAACCCTATTTATTTCAGGTTTTGAGCACTTTTTATGTACTAATCAGCGTAATTAACCCGATTTGCACATTAAGGTCTCTACTATTCTACTGATCGCATTTTGTAGCAAAATTTGTAGTTTTTGCGAGCTAATCGTGCCAAAATTGTTGAGTCGATCCAAACATGAAGAATTCGAGTCAAACTTAGCATCATAGATCAGAGACCAAGAGGAAGAAGCGAAAACATAGAAAATGAAAACCTGACAAATTTTGGTCCTTTACTACTTGAGATTGCTCCTGCACGCCACTATTCATCCTGCCACTGTTCACATTCCAGCACTATTCATGCTGTTTTATGCTTTTTGACGTTTTGATCCCTTTTTGGTTTTCTTCCAAATTTATCCTTGTAATAGCTTTTGATTTTGTTTTTTTTTGGTAATTTCCTATACACTGAGCACCTATATAAGCCTCGATCTGCCCTGGAAGCTTGGATTAATCACTTCGGCAATAGAGAGACGGTGGGCGGTAGTTTCCATGCTGCTTCCTTTTCTCCCATTTTCTTTCCTTTTCTCTCCCTTTCTCGGCTGCCAAACACCCTGAGGATGACAACTCGGAGGATGGTTGGCTAGACCGCTTTTCTCCTTGAAGATGAGGCTGCGGGTGCGGGATGCGAGAGGAGTAGCTGTTGGTTCTCTGTTTTTTAACGCAAGTTTTATTGGCATTTATGTTTATATTTCTCACTCTGAGTTAGAACTCCTTTGAGGTGCCTTCTTTGATAAGTGTTGGCAATCTTTAGGGTTCGAGTGGATGTTTATTGCTTTATATCGAGATTCATTAGTTGCTTTCTATTTATGCTATGAGAGTGGAAGTCGGGAGGCACGTTTCCTTTGTAAGAGACATTAATGTTCAATAAATGCCGTTTCAAAGGGAAAATCATAGGGTTTAGTTTTAAAGCTAAATGAAGATGGGTTCGGGATATGACTATAAAGTCATCCTCCCGGCGGATGAGAAATGGACAGAACCCCTCGAGTGAACTTTAGAACCAATCCAGTAGCTTGACATGAGGAGACTTCTTTACATTTATTTTATTTAAATTTCGGTTGCCAACCATTACACCTGTTTTACAAAATCCCAAAATCAATTGAAATTCTGCATTTTGAACACTCATATAAATCATTTGTACAAAAACCCATCCTGTGTTGCCGACCACAGAGGCTTGATTTATCACTATGATAGCTTTGCTATGACGGTAGAGATGTAGTTTTAGGTATAAATTTTGTTGATTTGGATCACCTATTTGTGCTGTCGATGACACACTAAGTCGTCATTGATTGTGAATGTAGGAGAGTTACCGCCTACACACAAGACGGTATTTGTGTTACGTTTCAAGGGGACAAGCATAATGTTTTACTGGAAGCTGGGTGTGCGACTCGGATAGCGGGCGGTTGATAGGTTGGCCTAGCGAGAGAGCCTTGCACAGACGAGGTGAGACAGGACTTAGATCTAACTCAAGTAGTTTGCGAGTATGAGGATGTTTTTCTTGATGAGCTACCGGGATGACCTCTGCAGAGGGATGTAGACTTCTGTATTGAGTTACACCCTAGTACGTCGCCCATTTCTATAACTCCTCATAGGATGGCGCCGGCTGAGTTGCAGGAACTCAAGGTCCAGATACAGGAATTGTTGGACAAAGGTTTCATTAGATCGAGTACTTCACCATGGGGCGCTCCGATTTTGTTTACAAAGAAGAAAGATAAGACCCTTCGATTATTCATTGACTACCAACAGTTGAACAGGGTTACAATCAAGAATTGGTATCTATTATCGAGGATTGATGATTTGTTTGATCAGTTGAGAGGGACGCGAGTCTATTGCAAGATTGAGCCTTCAAATGCATAGGTTATCATCGGTACGAGGGTTAGGGAGGCGAATATCCACTAAGATAGCGTTTAAGGCGTGAATGCAGGGCATTTGGTTAACAGTGATGCCATTCGGTTCGACGAATTCTCCTGCGACATTCATGGATCTCATGCATAGGGTGTTCCAACCCTACTTAGATCAGTTCGTCGTGGTCTTTGTGGACTACATCTTGGTCTACTCCTAGTCTAAGGAGGAGCATGAGGACCACTTGAGGATTGTTCTCCAGGCCCTCAAAGAACATCAGTTATACTCCAAGTTCGATAAATGTGAATTTTGGCTTACTGAGGTGAAATTCTTGGGACACGTCATGTCGGCTTTAGGTGTGTCATTAGACATTGAGAAGGTTGAGGCTGTTATGAGTTGGGAAGGCGAAGTCGGTCTTCGAATGCGCGAGTTTCTTGGGATTGGCGAGTCTTCTGGGGAGGTTCATTGAGGATTTCTCCCAACTAGCAGCACATATGACAAGATTGACCCGAAATGAGGTCAAGTTCAAGTAGAATGACCTATGTGAGAGGGCTTTCCAGGAATTGAAAATGAGGCTTACTTCAGCTCCTATTCTAATAGTCTCAGAGAGGGGGCAGAGGTATACAATGTATTGTGATGCCTCGAAGGACGGATTGGGATGCGTTTTGATACAGTTCGGGAGGGTAGTAGCTTATGGTTCTCGGCAGTTTAAGAATCATGAGCAGAATTACACCACACATGACATGGAGTTGACGGCCATTGTCTTTGCCTTAAAGATATGGCGCCACTATTTGTATGGTGAGTAGTTCGAAGTATTTTCAGACCACAAGAGTCTCAAGTATATTTTTACACAGCGGGACCTCAACATGAGACAACACAGATGGATGGAGTATCTAGAGGATTATGACTTCACTTTGCATTACCATCCTGGTAAGGCAAATGTGGTGGCTAACACGCTCATTTGGAAGTCATGGAGTCTGCTATTAGTAACTTCAGAATAGCGGATCTTCGAGATTGTGGGACAATTAGGATTCTGATGCGTGATCGGACTCGGGGTACTTTGGGAGGCAAGTGGCAACGCCATCCTAGTGAGCAAGGTGATTGAGTCTAGGGCGGGACATGGGAATGGTGTCACCATGGATCGGGTAGAGTCAAATGCAGTTGAAGTGGGCCGTCCACACCTGATGATCTTACAATTATAAGGGATGAGTTGTGGTCCCTAGTTGATAAATCTGAGAGAGGAGATCGTTAGGGAGTTTCCATTGCTCTCGATTTTCTGTAAATCAGGTGGAGCAGATGTCACAGTGATCTTAAATCGCCGATATTACTAGGCGGGATATGAAGTGACATGTTGCGATTTTTGTTCGAAGATGTCTCACGTGTCGAGGTAAAAAGAGATTTGACAGAAGCCCGATAGGGCTACTCGACCGTGGAGGTAGCAGAGTGGAAGTGGGAGCATATCACAATAGATTTTGTGACTCACTTGCCACAGGCATCGCAAAAGCATGATGCGGTGTGGGTGATAGTGGACCGGCTCACTAAGTCTCATTTTCTGGCTGTGAGGATGACCTCCACACTAGAGGAATTCTATAGATTTACATGAGAGATATTGTCCAGTTACATGGAGTGCAAGTCTCTATCGTATCGAACCAGGATCCCAGGTTTATGGCTCACTTTTGGAAGAGTTTTCAGAAAGACATGGAGACACAGTTGATGATGAGCACAACCTTTCATCCTCGGACCGGATGGTCGGTCGAGGAGGCGGACCATCGAGCGTTCTGGGACATCTTCACGAGGCATGTGTCACAGATCTTAAGGGTAGCTAGGAGGGTACTTACCTGAGTGGAATTCACCTATAACCGCAGTTATCAAGCGAGTATACCAATGGCACCCTATGAGAGGCTTTGTATGGGAGGCCATGTCGATCTCAGGTTGTTGGGCCGGAGGTAGAGGTCCATCAGCTAGTCCTTTGGGATCTGAGGTGGGAACACCTCGGAAGGTGGGTTTTGATACGAAGCGTCTTCTTATATCGGAGGCAGACAAAGAGCTATGGAACAAACAGCGTCGACCTCTAGAATTTGAGGTGGGATCACGTCTTCTTGAAGGTGATGCCTAAGAGATGAGTGGTCAAGTTCGTGACGAGGAAGCTAAGCGTAAGTATATCGGGCCCATAGATACTTCAGAGGGTGGGCACAATTAACGTATTGGTTGGCATTCTTCTTGAGTTTATCGGTGTTAAGCGGGGTGTTTAAAATATAGTCTTTCCAGGAAGTAGACTCCAGATCCAACTCATATAGTGGATTGGGAAGGGATTTTTGTTGATACATATGGGACCTTCGAGGAGGGATCGGTGTGTAACATGGATAGCCGGGATTAGGTTTTGCGATGCAAGACCATGAGGCTAGTGAAGGTGTTGTGGCAACAGGAATGGAGAGGAGCGACATGGGAGCCTTGAAGGGCAGAATCGTCTTGTGCTATCGCTCCTATTTAAGGATGAATGTACGTTGTTTAAATGAATTGGAAATAGAATGACAATTGCATATGCATGTGATTCGATGTGTATGTGTGTAAAATTTCGAGAAAAAATTCTTTTAAAGGGGAAAAATGTAAAACTCGGGAAAAATTCAATTTTTTTGAAAAATGGAAAAACTGTAATTGTAGCAATGGTACAGGGTGAAAACCTGAAAATTTTCTAGATCTCAAATGACGAAATGGACTTCATAGTTGGAATTGTTTTGCCAAATCTAGTTACCCAGTCGAATTTCGAGATAGTCAAAAGTTCACGTTTTTCAAGGTATCGGGTGTCAGGTGACACAAGGAGTGGTGCCACATAGCATGACCATGTAGCTGTCACATGGCAGCTTGTGAAGGGTGCATATGCCATGAGAGCCATGTGGGTTGGCAATTGCCACTTAATGCATGTGTCCATGTGACACATGGCATATAAATAATAAAAAGGAAAAGGTCCATGATTCACATTAGAACATGTGTTATGTAGAGAGATAAGTCAAAACAAAAAGGGGAAGTCTAAGGGGTGACCCATGGAGGCCATGTGCCCTTAGAGAAAGGAAATCCAAGTCTTTGGATAAGATAAAGAAAGAAAGGGAATGAGGAAGGAACATGTGGCCAGGAAGAAGGTGGGAGGAAATTTAAAACTGAATCAGAGTGGATCAAATTCGGTGGGAGAGAGAAGGAAAAAAATGAGGGAAAGAAAAGAAGAAAGAAAGAAAGAATAAGGAAAATTAGGTGAAGCTCTACCTTCACTCTAAGATTTACGGAGATCGAGTCGTCGGTTTTCGTCGGAGCAAGAGGCAAAGTTCATCTACGTGACGAGAGCTTCGCATAGGTACATGAATATGGGGCTTTCGCCAAACTCCAAGAGGTAGGGGTTTCTCTCATACTTTGGTTATTCTTGGTCTAAGAGTCATTTAATGGCATGGGGTTCTTTGGGCTGTGAGTGGCTATGTAGTTCAGTCCTAAAATTTTAGAACTGAACATTGGAATTTTTTGGACTATTTTCGAGCACTCCGAGACTAAATTTCGGATTGTTATTGGACTGTGTGTGTTGTTTTTATGTGTTATTGCTAAAAAAATTAATAACATGTTGGTTGTGTGAAAATCATGTTAATATATGCTTATATGATGTATTGACGTGAGATACTTGGTGGATGTGAATTATATGTAAAAGTATAATTACCCTTGATTTATAAATGTTGTATGTATTATAAATGTACATGTAGTGAATTGGCATGAAATGACATTCCGTATTTCATATGCACAGGGACATCGCGTGAAACGGGTGTGAGTGCATGACATGGGTTTTGCATAAATTAATATCGGAGGGTTGTCTAATGTGTTTAATATCGGAGGGTTGTCCAATGTGTTTTGATATCGGAGGGTTGTTCAATAAATTATATCGGAGAATGTCCAATAAATTATATCGGAGAAGTTCCAATAAAGTATATCAGAGGATGTCCAATAAATTGTATCGGAGGGTTGTCAAACAAATCTTATTAGAGGTTTGTCCAACGGATTTATTTTCAGAGGGTTGTCCAATGGATGTTGATATCGAAGATTGTCCAATGAGTTTCAAAAACAAAAATCTTTTGTATTGAAAATAGTTTTCATACATGGAAAATGCATGTGTGATGGAGTCGATGAGGACTTAAGACATGGGGCATGGCATGTAGACATTCATGTAGAAATGTGCATGTTTTACTTGAATGTGTGTGGATGTGTGAACATGGCATTGCATGTGCACTTAGGTGGGGAGTAGCCCTTATAGGAGATTTTTTCTGCTAGGCATTGCTCACCCCATCGTGGGAAAATATTTTCAGGTGCTAGAGGTACATCAGGAGATTAAATAAATCTGAGACCTTAGTGGTGAAAAAGGCCATATTTTTTGCTTTACTGTGTTTTGTAAAATTCTAGGCAGAAAACCCAGTTTCTGTATATGTAAATGAGAAGTTTTGTAATAAAGACTATTTTTGGACTTGTTCAGTGTAGTGTTAATAGTTTTTCCCAGTTTTATCTTTTTTATTAAATTGTGTATAGAGAGCGTAGCATAGAATTCTTGCATTTGGGTGAAATTTGGAGGTGTAGAAAAGGCTGAAAATTCTTTGGGCGTTAAGCAGAGGTTTGGGTCGCACTTGAGAGGTTTCTCTATCGTGAGCTGGTTATGTGTCTCGATAATTGGGTTTGGTAATCGCGACGGGGATTTGGTCTTGATAGGTTTTTCCTAGGTCGCGGTCGTGGTTTCCCTTTGTCGTGACAATGTCAGAGTTAGCCAAGGCAAGGAGAAATTCTGTCATGAAAAAATAGTTTATGTCACAACATAGTTGGCTAAGGAAGGAAAATTCCTGTCGCGACGGAATGTTATTATGTCGCAACAGAGTTAGCCAATTCAAGGAGAAATTATATCGTTACAGAGAATTTCTATGTCGCGATAGAGTTGGCCAAGGTAGGGAGAATTTCTATCACGACAGAGGATTTTTATGTCACGACAAAAATACATTGCACCACGACAAGATTTGGGCATGCAAAGTGGCGTGCACGACATGTGACACTTGCCGTGTTGTGTGACAAAGGAGGCCATGTCTGTGCGACAAACTAGGCAAGCTCGCCACAGCCAGACCTTAGGCGTGCCAGCAGGAGTGGCGTGAACAACGGGATTCTTTCGTGTGAGAGAGAACTATGTGTGACGGAGAATGCGAGAGGCAACAAGAACTTTATGTCACGATAGAATTTTTCTTGTCGCGTGAGAGAAATGGTAAAAATTTGTGAAAACTAGGTGTGACAAGAATTTTGAGTCACGACAAAGTTTAGTCATGGTAAGAAGATCCATGTCGTGACGAGAGTTCATGCGTGTGATAGGAAGCGGACACTCTGTGGCAAGATTGCAGTGATAAGGCACGGCTCGCGTGATAGGCGCTTCTGTACGTAGCGAGACACTTTGGCCGCCTGACGAACGCTGGGTCTTGTAGTGACACGCTGCAGGTGCCTGAGAGGCCAAGCCTGCTTGCACGTGATAGGTTGTTATGTCGTGACGGAGTTCTGCATTTGCGATCAGCTCTCATAGTGGCTAACAACGCACTATGTTGTGCACTGTTTGAGCTACTGTTCATGGACCTTGTTCATATCGGGTTTCCAAATTTTGGTTTTCAGTCAAGTGGGACCCAAAATAGTAAAAAAAAAAAAAAAAAAAGGGACCCTTAGGATTTGAGGCGTTACAGGAACAAATTCCATTGTGGGATATATTTCATATATTGATTTCATGAACAATTTGGGAGACTCTGACTTCGGTCGTGCCCCGAATGGCTGCTCCATATTTCCCTTCCTCAAGTATATTATGTATACCCCCTCGTAAGTCCCTCTACCATAACTCATTTCAATTCGCATGCATATCAAAAAGTAGTTGATCATTCTAATAATTTTTAGGATCTATTTGGTTCACATTTTCAAGAATATATAGTCTTTTTGTACTGAATAATAAAAAAAACTTTAACCAAATTAGGGTCTTAGGACATGTTTACTTATAATTTTTTAAAACTGTTTTTTGTTATGAAAAATGATAATAATAAGGAAAACAACGTTTGATTTCTTTTTCCTATATATATATATATATTGAAAAATATGAAAAACACAAAAAACATTAAATTTGAAGAAAAAACACAATTTTTAGAAAATACCAAACTATATTGCTCCTCGTATTAAAAAAATGTTCAAAATTAGTTTTAAAAAATAAAACCCAAACATGCTCCTTTGTAATTTCAAAACTATTTTCAAACAATATAACACAAACCAAATCCAGCCTTAGTAATTACACAAAGGTATAAATGATCTTATTTATTAAAAAAAAAAAGAATAAAGAAAAACAATGTAGGTCGCTACCTTAAATCTAAAAGTAATATTAAATTTAATACATTTTAACATTTGGAAAGTACATGGCATGACAAGGTAGAAATTATAAGCTTTAAGAATTAAAAATGTTGTTTTCAAAAAGAAAAAGAATTAAAAATGTTAATAAGAGTGTATTTAATTTGCAGTGGACCACACGTGACAAGTGTATATGGAACCACGCATAATCATAATTAATAAGTGGGTAATTATGCTTTAGGGTTTTATGGGCCTCATATTTAACATTACACTCATGAAAACATCCAATTTAAGTCCAAAACCTTTGATATCAAATAAATTAATCTCAAGAATATAAAAAATTCAAAATATCAATAATACTCTCTTTTCCTTCAACCTCACATGCTCACCCAACCAGCCCCTTTCCCTATCCCACCCCAACCAACATGGCAAAACCCCCGATGTCCACGTTTTCCTAGCCACACCCAGCCTTCAATTTTTTTTTTTAATATATAATTTGCAATCATTTTTCATATTCTTTTCTTTTTGTGCTTTTGATAGAAACCACCTTCTTAATATATAAATACTTTCTAAAATTTAATATATTTTAAATATTTGTATAATTAATTTAAATTCAATTTTGAATTTGAAATTCAAATTTTAAATTTTAAATCTATTTTAGAGTATAAACTATTTTAAAATAAAAATTTGAAAGCAAATTACAAAAGTAAAATTAGAATAAACAAATATATATATAAATAAGAAGAAGTTAAGGTTAATAGAAACACATATATTAGATAGAAATGTATTTAGTTATATTGTTTTTTTATAAATCATAATAATAAAGCACATACATATGCTCAAATTTAATATGAGAATTATGGGGTTTGTTACATTATACGAGATGTTTTCACTAACTGTACAAGACATATGAGTTGAGTGCATAAGGGATGCATGTTTCATTCTTTTAGGATTTCAATTTATTTTAAAAAGTAAAATTATTATTTTAAGATGAATTAATGGAGAAGATTTTTATAAATATTATTTGATCTCACACTCATTTATTATGTTCTTTTTTAATCTCATATGTATTCATTTTATAAACTACTATAAAATGAATTTACTTCTATTTTTAATTTTTTGAACTATAAAAAATGAAAATATTTATAAATACATTCACCTATAGCAATAAATAAATTAATAAATTAATAAATTGTACATTTTTTTTGTAAAAATTATTATTTATTTATAAAACAATAATAAAATATGTGAATAATATCATTTTTTAATATTTTTAAATTATTAATGACTTAGAAAATATTTCAAAAAATTAAAAAAATAAAAATTCTAAGTGAGAAAGGAAACTTGTACAATCGTATCATTTCCTATTTGAGGATGAAGGTGCATTGTCTAGTCTAATATTAGAACTAGAATAATTATTGCATATGCATGTGTTTGTGTGAGCTAGTGTGTGAATTTCGGGGACCAAATTCTGTTAAGAGGTGAAGAATGTGTGACACCCCAAATCCCGGGGGTCTTTTTTTTATTTATTTTTTTATTTTATATTTTTCCACAGGTAACCTACAACAAGCTATATAATAGCCTCATTCACGCATACTCACGTGTCACTCAATTATCAAGCAATGACACATAACAGTACCTTTCATTCAAGACTCCAGTAATTAGTGCACTTAGTGCAATGATCAACTTTTCATAAACTATGTGGGCACCAAATACCATCCACAGGTAAATGGTTAGATGCTAGACTCAGAGAGCTTTCCATAGAGTCCAAGAACGCGCAAAACAGACTTCGGACGGGGAAGTTATGGTCATTCGAAGTTGGCACTGCCGAGCTCATTCCCTAGAAGAGGTCGGCTCGGCCAAAGGAGGTCAGCTCGGCCATAAGAGGTCATCACGGCTATATTTGAGCACCAAATGCCATCCACAGGCATGTGGTCAGATTCTAGACTCAAGAATCTTTTCATAGAGTCTAAGAACACCTGGAAATGCAGACTTCGACGGCGAAGTTGGCTACCATCCGTCAGGCGCTTCACAGAGCGCCGATCGACATGCGTAACTCGACAAGTACCTACCGTCTTCATCATCAACATAATATTAGCTCATATTGTATTGATCTACATATGGATGGATTCTAGACTCAAAGGGATTTCCATAGAATCTATGAACGTGCTAAACCCGGGACTGACCAGAAGTTATGGTCGTCCGGTCAGTAATAACCGAAATTATCCCCGCCGAGCTCACGTAAGAGCTCCAACCAAAGGATATTGCCTACCAAACAGCTCATCCCCGCGTTGAGGTTATTATACACAAATTTCATCCGATGAGCTCGGGCCATACACAGCCTATCCCGCTGAGCCTCTGGCCACACATAGCTCATCCCACTGAGCCCGCCGTAAGAGGTCGGCCATCCCAAGAGAGTCATTAAGAGGTCACCCACCTCAAGAGGTCAGCTCGGCCAGGTCAGCTCGCCAAGAGGTCACCGCCTCTTCCCCAAGAGGCCGGGCCAGCCGTAAGAGCTCAGCTTTGCCCAAAGAGGTCAGCTCGCCGAAGAGCTCGCCACAACTCATCCTCTCGCACTTTATGAGTAAAAGGCCATAATCACGTAGAGGTCCGATATGGGTGATTCGAAAGCTTACATCACGCTTATTGATGGGGCTACAATATACCAGAAGAAAATAGGGCCAAATTCCCTTTACTTCCCAACAAAAAATCAGTCTTAAAGTTTGGCTTATACATAGGATCGAAATAGAGCTACTTCCTATGGTTTATAAGCAACCAAACATCCCCTCAAGGCAAGACACAACCCTTACCAAATTGTATTAAACATATAATCTGAGTTTAATTACAATTTATTTACACTAAGGCAATAAAATTTTGATAACAATTCATGAAACAAAACCGGGTTTTCTACCTTAAATTTACAAAGAAACAACGCCATTAAGCCATCTTAGATCTTCCTCTCAACTAAGACCTCATGAAGTGCCTTCTTCTCGTACCTCCTAGACTAAAAATATTTTTTCCACAATCGGGTGAGCTATGCCCGTGTGAGAGAGTCTCCTGCAAGGGCTACTCCCACCTAAGTGCACATGCAATGGCATAATCCATAAATCATTCACACACATTCATATAAAATATGCATATCTCGGAATGTTCATACATGCCCACTCCTTTACCACTTCCCATGCAATTTGCCATGTATGAAAACTAGTTCAAACAAAGCTTTTTTGTTTTAAACCCACCGAACAACCTGTATCATCACCTCTAAATATTTTACACACTTGACAACCCTCCGAATAGTAAACCATTGACAACCTCCGAGTATCAACCACCTGACCATCTCTCGAGGAACCCCTTATTAGACGCCAAACCCTCCGATAGTTCATTGACAAATCATATAATTTACTGACAACTTCAATCATCAAGTATCGGACAACCCTCCAATACCCATTTTATTCATGCACTCACACCCGATTCATCACGCTGATGACCCGCACATGCAATGATAATGTCATCAGATAATTGATGAGCTTAAAAGTCATTCTATTTGCAGTCCATTTTTCTCGTTGATTTTAATGTAAAGGAATAATTAAGACGCAGAATATAAGAAACTCACCAAATTTGTTAATTGCGTGAAGTATAAAAAGAAAGAAGAAAATGCAAAGGAAAAATGAATCGGCGGAGTAAACGTAAAATAGCAAAGGTAAATGAAAGTAACCCGCTAACTAATGCTTGCAACTTTGGGGTTAAGTATTACCCGGGCCACGCAGGCTCTACATCGAAAATTGAAGGAGATTTGATGCAGGCTCGGTTGTGGATCACAAGATGGGAAGCCGAGACGAGGTTAAACATAAGAAGTGATGTCGCGACACAGTGAATGTCGCGACAAAAGTCGATGTCGCGACAAGCGATAGAGGTCGGATAAGAGAATCGACTTTAAGCTATGACATGTTCGGGAAGGATGACGAAGTTAACTAAGTCGCTTGTCGCTGATAAAGGACTCAAGTCGCGATAACCGGAATCAACGCGGAGGCCCGCAGAGCGCTGCAAGGTGGTCGGATCGATGGTCGGTGGCGGATCGGGCTTCGGCTTGAAAGTCAGAAAGAAACGAATCGTTGTCGCTGGAGGCGAGATCGCGTCGCATCGGGAACCCTGGGCTTTGAAACCTCCAGAGATTCGTGCCGGCGTCGCTGATAAGATATTGATGTCGCGACATCGTGAAATAAACGCTTGAGACCGCGGAGTCGCGAGCCGGGCGTCGCTGACAGATCGATGTCGCAACATCAAGAGCAATCAACGGAAGCTCAGAAGTTCTGGGGATCGATGTCGCTACAACAAGAGCAACCATTGAAAGATACAAGTGCGACAAGATCAGGCTATTGAAGATCACTGATGTCACGATAATAGGTTGTTGTTGGCGAAATAAGAAAATTGTTCGAAATTTACAAGAATAGAAACTGTCGCGACTCGTATCATGTCATAATGAGAAACTGGCCGGAAACTCCGCAGATCCTTGCCGATGTCGCGATAAGAGATTGATTTCGCTGACACGTGAATACCAAAGAAGGCCGCGGTAATATTGAATCAACAGGTCGCGATAAGATAACGATGTCGCTGACATCGTGAGAAACCGCTGAAACCCGCAGCGGGTTAAGTGATGTCGACGCGAGATCGGCGCTACCACGCCGGAACACAAATTGAAGACTGGCGTAAGACTTGCCATGTCGCGACGCGGAGATCGAAGGTCGCCGATACGGATGATGTCGCGACAAAGGAGTGAAGTCATACCTAAACATTAATATGGGCCAAACCACTTGAAATCCACAAAGACGCGCATCGGGATTAGGCCCAACCGAGAAACCCTATAAATAATGCGAACATCCAACTCATAAAAGTAGTCATACGCGCTACTGCACGAGGTCTGCAGCCATGCCCATTTTTCTTACGGCTTTCTTTTCTTTATTTTCTTCAATGTTGATAGTTAGAGATTATGATTAGATTTATCGCTTTAGTTTACCTTATTTTCCTGAATCGATGCGTTTCGCGCGTGTCGAATCTGCACTGCTTCTTTCAAATGGCCACTGAATCTTCAAGTTCGCATAATTTCTCGGAATTCGAATTTTCCAAACCATTTGCGCTATTCTTATGATCGAGGAATGTCATGGTGTAATTCAAGAATTAAGGAATCCAAATGAATAAGTGAATAAGATAGTCTTAAATTATCTTTCCCGTAGCTGCTTCCAGTTGAAATTTCAATCTCGCTTACGACTTACTTTCGTGTTTGGTTTACCGATTTTGATCCGAATATCGCTTATACCCGCTACGAGATTTGAACTGTTGTTCGATTTCAAGGAAGCCCTCTGAGTGACACAGAAGGCAATTCTAAGAGTTATAACAATCATTAAGGTATATTAACTCGCTTATTTAGACGAATAGTTTGCAAGTTTACTTCGATAAATCTTCACTTGAAATCAAGAAGAAAGCAGAATGAGTTACTGACCAAACAAGGTAGAGTCCACCTCAATTCGAATAATGATGCCGATCCCGCGTTAGCCGAGATCTAACAAGGAGAGGGTGATCTATTTTAATTTGAAAAGACATCCCTGGTCAGAGTATCCTCGCTGACCGATAACTGGGAGCTAAGGTTTACTACCCATAAAATGGGTATGGCGGCTGCAAAAGAAAAATACCCAAATTTTATGGAAGTCCTTTAAAGTGAAGTTATCTCATTCGCCTCAAAGAATCAGAAAATTAGATAAATGAACTCGTGGAGTGCGAGAGATCCTACTTTACTGCTAAAACGCCTCGGACCGATTTAAAACCCCGACTTATTCAAGAAGTTTAACTTACCTTAACTACAGGAATTGATACTCACAAATAGCATTAATACTTGATGTGTCCTCCGGGAAGATAATTATTCAGTTGTCCATTTGTTTTCTTAACCATTCTTTATTCTTATTCTTTCTATTCCAGCTTCTTTATTTGATCGCTTCATTTACTTTTTCCGGTGTTAGTATAATTTCCAAATTTCCTTTAAGCCGGATTCCAATATCATTTATTCGCCCAAATAGTATGGAGCTTGAGTAGTCAGGTAGTTAATCTTAGACTCCTTGAGATCTCCGTGGATCGATATCCTGACTTAAATCCAATTTATCACTTGTCAATTGCATCATAGATATTAAAGCAAAACCAATATTAAAAATGATTTATTCTAAAAAGGTTTCGTCTCTCAACAAGTTTTATGATACTGTCGGATATAATAGTCCTTGGTAATAACGTCATAAATTTGTACATGTGTTTTGGTCTATTAACAAGTTTTATGGCGCCGTTGCCGGGGATCGAAAGAATTTAATTAAATCAATATTCAGACAAAAGAAGGAAATACTACTTTGGACATTTTTAAGTGAAAAAGACCAAAAATAGCTTTTCAAGCGGTGGCTATTTTTGGCCACTAACCTTTAACAAATCATATTGAAAATATTTGTTGACCAAACTAATCCTATTAATGTAAGTGTGTTTTGATTTCAGGAACGAAAGCGAAGGATAGAAATAGAACACCGATCCGACGCACAGATACAGAATGTGAGAGGACACCTTTAAGCTTCGAAAGACAAAGAAGGCGTAAAACTCAACCATGGCAGATGAAAGGTAGGATCAAGTTGAAGTACATATAGAAGAAGCTAGAAGGCTCCAAATACTGGACAGTTTGAGGACTTCTGAGACCAATTATACAGAAAGACATCAAAGAATCGGAGAATTTCAGCTTGATGCTAATAATTTCGAATCGGTCAAGATCGACAATGGTCCAAAGAAGATTGGGCCATCGGGTCATCCCACTAAGATCCAAACGAAAGCACCTGGAAGATTCTCGTAGATGGCGAATACAAGGAGCCGAATGGGGGTGAGACCAGGTTGCAACCAGCATCTATTCCTATTCTCTTCAAGTGATACAGCCAGCCTACATGGTATGAATCTTTACCATATGGTTCTATTGATACTGGGAGGAATTATAGAGGCCTACTTAGGTGGGATTCTTTTCCCCAAATCACCACGTAAAGGAGGGGAAATCATTAGTTCCAAATAGGGAAGATGAAAGCCTCAGATAGTACGGAAAGATTCAAATCCGCTGTCAGAAGATGTCCAATGATGGGATAGATCCAAGACTCAGATGGACATTATAATACGCCCAATGATATACCGTGGATCATTGATGTCGGCGCTGGAGCATTCAAACGAAAAGTGCTGGAAGAGGCAAAAGAGCCGATCAAGACTCTACGAATGTAATATGAAACTCCTTCCGAGCTCAAGAGGAAACAAATAGTAGAAAGGATCATGAGCGAAAGCAAGATGATGTCACAAGCAAAGTCGATTATGGCCAGCCGACAAGCAAGAAAGAAAGACACACACCGCTAATGAAATAGGAGCAAATCGAAAAGTGGAGTTATCATGGAAGTACAGAGGGCAAAATGTAATAGAACTTTATGATGCGTCAAGAGGTTAATTATTTGAGTGAGTTTCTAAGAGCTTACCATTTCAAAACTCCAATACTAACCTTCCAAAGACATTATCACCCGAAGACCGAGGAACCATGAGAATTTCTTACGGTGGAGGGTTTTTACAAGGCCCAAGGTACGACAACCCTCCACATGGTTATCAATGCCCACCAAGGTCTCCAACAAAGAATGAAGAAGGAAATGAGCAGCGTAAAACTAATATCGTGGTCGCAGGAGGGCCCAATCTTTCAAGAACAGATGTCAGCTTCACGGGGATAATAAGAAGTCGTTTAACCTCCATGAACAAAAAGCTCAGAGAAGTTGAAGCAACCGCTACCAATTCTCAAATTTTTTCGTAACACCACCAATGCATCCTCAAGAAACTCGGGAGACACAAGTAAAGGCCAGTCTCAACCCCGCAAAGCCGCAGAAAAGATGCCTTCCAAGTGACAAAGAAGAACTCCAAAAGATCGATATTGCAAAGCTGAGGAGTGGGAAGGAGCTAGAAGAGATGAAAGAGAAAGATGACAGCAACAAAGAAGTAGCAAGATCAGAAAGGGAAGAGGAACTGGAGAAGGAAAAAGAAAGAGTAGAGAGGAAGAACATCCAAGGATCAAAGCCTGCAGTCCCATTTCCACAAAGACCAAATCAAGGATGAGGAGCAACAGCACTCAAAACCTTCCAGGTTCGAGATAAGTATGCCTTTTATCGTTGGTAACTCAAATGCCACTAAAATTTCTAAAGGACATAATCGGCAAGAAAAGAAAAATAGTAGAGGAAGGAATAGTGAATCTCACCGCTTACTTGCAAAGGCAAGAATCGAAAAGAACTACCAAAGAAGATGAAGGACCAGTGGAGTTTCGCACCCTTTGTATTACTTGAGAACACTTCAGGAAGCCTCGTGACTCAGAGCCAGTATCAATTTGATGCCTCCTGCTCGCTGCCAAGAACTTAAGCTCTGGGGGAGCTTACCTCACAACCTGCTTACTCTTCAAATGGCGTACAGACGATAGAAACCAAGGAGCTTAATAAGATGTATCGGGCTACCGCGGAAAGTTTGTTTTCCCGTGACTGCATCATTCTCGACATGGAAGTTAAGATTCGTAAGTACTTCGCTTATCGGGAAGACCATTCCGAAAGCACTGAGCTGCCCCGGATTGACATGCAAAAGGGAGTTCTACGAAGGGTTGGAGAAGAAGTAAAATTGCTTAACTTGATAAAAGTATGAAAATATAGACAGAGACAAGGAAAGCCGCAATGTAGCCGATTTCGCTTTTATACCCAACTCGAGATAACGATGATTGTAACACTCCGCTTATCAATGAAAATAGATGAATTCCCAAGATATCAAGATGTCTATTCTCCGACTTCAATAGTAGCCATTCTATGTAAACCGTGTTGAGCTTGAAGAAAAAATAAACGATAATGGGGAAATATTTGAAAAGAGGAAATTCATCAAGAAACCAAAGGTATGGGCTAGTTTTGGAAAGAGTTGCCATGTCATTTGTAAAGCATGCTTACTTAGCGCCAAAGAAACTGTTGATCACTCTACCGCATTGCTGAGGGCTCGAGGAACAAAGATTATTGAAAATATTATTAAGCATAAGGAATCGCTTAGCTGGTCCATCAAGAGTCAAAGGCATTAACCACCACCTGGGTGCATAAGATTCTGCTAGAAGAGACTTCAAAACCATCCGTAGAACACCGTAGAGGGAGACCGAATCCTTGATGATAAGTAGCCGTGAAGGAGGTACTCAAATTGTTAAACGCCGGTTTTATCTATGCTATCTCGTATAAATTCTCAGCGAGCCCAAATCTACGTGGGTTCCAAAGAAAGGAGGGTTTATCAGATCGTAAATAAAAACTGATCGATTCAACAAGAACAATAGACGTGATGGAGGTATGTAATAGATTACGTAAAGTTGAATTACAAAGAACTGTAGTGATCATTTCCCTTTGCCTTTCATCGATCAAATGTTGACAAAGTTAAAGCAGACAATTCTCACTTTTGTTTTCCTAATGGGTATTCAGATATAATCGATTTGTTAAGGTCGCACCGAAGACTAAGAGAAGACCACATTCACATGCCCTTATGGTACCTTTGCCTTTCGAAGGATGCCATTCGGGGCTATGTAATGCCCACCACATTCCGTGAGGTGTACGACGTCCATATTCTCGATTTTACGTTGTCGACGGAAATTTTCATGATGACTTTACCGTGTATGGATCCCGCTTTGATCAATGCTTAAACAATCAGAAAACAAGATTTCAAAGATGCTGAAGACAAACAAATGCAGCACTGAATCGGGAAAAATGCCATTTTGCAGGACATAAGGTATTGCCTCTTGGGCATAAAATTTCAAGCATCGATTCAGAAGTTGACCAATCCAAGATATCCATTATCAAAACCTTGCACCACCTACCACAAGAAAAGGAGTAATGGAAGCTTCTGGGCATGTCGATTTTATGAGATCTATCAAAGACTTTTCTAAAATAGCCGTATCATTATGACATCGAAAAAAAGATACAAGGTTCAATTTTTACACTTTAAAGGATGCTTTAACGAAATCAAGATCAAATTGCACAAGACCTATAATGGTCGCACTGTAACGGATCGTGATTCAAATAACGCAAGGACGCCAAAATGATTCAAGGAGCTGTGATTGGGCAAAGAAAAGAGAAAGTATTTGTGGCATATACTATGCTAAAGACCTTCAATGAAGCACAAGAGAACTACTCTCAACAATCAAGGAGATAGCCATAGTATTTGCTTGTGAAAATGAGGTAATACATTTTGTGATCCTATGGTAATTCATGACCGAGACTACAAAAGAATCAAATATTTGATGTCGAAAAAGGAAGCTAAGCCAAGATTGATAAGGTGGGTGTTAAGGTGAGTTTGACTTAAACTGTTATAGTGATGTGATACAATGATAGCCGATCACTCTGTCAAGAGTAGAAAGAAGCAAGAAGATGAAGAAAGGTGATGTTAACAGAACTTCCAGACAGCAATTGCTTAAGGTTTCCAACTTCCCCGGTATCATATGGTAATTATCCGTTTGTGGAGTAATGCCCTAATCTGGGCCTACCAACAAGAGGAAGCCTGTAACCCGATGCCAGGGCGAGTTTGGATGATCCATTCAAGAGGTATTTACATGATCATAAGAGGTGCGAAGCTTGAATAAAAGATATGAATGGCGCGTGTGATCACCAGGCAGGGACATTTTCAGAGAAAGAACACCCGCAAGATACTCAATCAGGATTTTATTAATCACATCTTCGGTGAGATCGCACAGTGGGTTAGATTGTGTGATAGATGTCAAAAGATCGGGAATACTACACAGGAATGAAATGCCCCTCAAAGGTATTGCTACGGTGATACAAATTCTCATGTACGGGGAATAGATTTTATGAATCTTTTCACCATCATCGGAAACCCACATCAAGTAGCGTGAGATTACGTCAAGAAGTGTGGGCTTGTCCAAGGAATGATGCTAATATTACTTGTGAGTTTCAAAGAATATTTTGAAAGATTCGGGAACACCCAAATCATCATTGGGTGACGGGGGAACCTACTTGCAAACAAAATCTTGCAAAACTCATGGAGGTGTATGGGATCAAGCATGTAATGAGTTTAGCTTATCATCCCTGCACTAAATGGACAAGCGTAAATTTCAAATAGGAGATCAAAAGAATACTTAGAAAGATCAGAGTCGCGGCAGAAGGATTTATCTTCCAAACTCGACGATGCAATTTGGCTTACAGGATCGCATACAAAAACCCCATTGAAATGGTTCGGATACAGAAGTTGTTTTGGCAAACCATGTCACCACCTCTTGAATTAGAATACAAGGCAATGTGGGCCATCAAGAAGTTAAACTTCGATTTTAATCGTAAGGAAGAAAGATTGCTCCAATTGTCTGAATTGGAAGAACTGAGAAATGAAGCCTATGATAATGCTAGAATATACAAAGACAAGACAAAGAAATGGCATGATCAAAGAATTTTGAGAAAAGAGTTCGTAATTGTGGAATGGTGTTCGCTTAATTCCTGCATCGAATGTTTCCAGGAAATTAAAACTAATTGGAGTGGGCCATACACACAGCGCTATACTATATTTGATAAGACTGAGGATCGTGATACTGGGAAGAATTCAAGGTCATATGTACAACAAGATCGCAGAGACAGGGAAGATGAAGAACTAGAACTGGTTCTTGAGGAAAAGAAGGCACTACAACAAAGAAGTCTAGCTAAAGACTAACCGAAAGTGCCAACGTGGAGTAACCCATATAAGATTGAATCGCTAGTTTCTAAATATTTTTTTCAGAAGGTTTGGCATTAGTCATTTCGTTTATAAGGAGAATTAATTTTAGAAATCATCAGAGTGTAAATTAAATTTTTTTGGATATATTGCAAGAAGCTTCCCGTAAGGTTCAAGGACATGAATGGCAAGGCAATCACAAGAACATTTCCAAGAATCAAGTAGAAGCCACAACATGAGAAAGGGAGAACCTTAACCCAACCTTAATTTGTAGATATACTTGAATTGTTTGTTAAACCTCTCGCTTAGAGATGCTTGGCAATGTCTAAAAGGTTAGGAGCAATAATATGAAGTTCTTGAGATCATCGAGTTAAGGGCTTAGGTCGCGACAGAAGTTGCGTCGCGACATAAGTGATGTCGCGACAAACATCATGTCAGACCGCTTTGGAAAAGGCAACCAGTGAGTATTGAAGGAGAGAGAGGAGCAATGCGACACCACCGCAGAAGCCGCGATGAGAATTAAGCTCTAAATGAAAAGATGTCGGAACATCAACAATTCCTAGAAAACCTTGTATTGTCACGACGCCCTATGTCGCTGACATAAAAGCGACAGCTAAACCGCCACTTTAAAAGCCCTAAATGTATAATGACCCTGAAATAAAAAGACGCCGAAAATTGAAGTCGCGACGTGTTTTTAATGGAAGCAACATCAATACAAACATTGATTTAATTGCAATCTCGTTTTGAAACTTTCATTCACCTTAATCCACAAGCTATTCACCTTCTTCCTCCTTTTCCCTAATCTCAACTCCCAAACCCTAGCTTTCCAAACCTTCTGGAAAGCTTGTCTTCCGTTTCCAATGGCTGAAATTCCCACCCTAGTCCCTAACCTAGACGAGATTAAGAGGGAACATGAACAACAGAAGAAGAAACTCACAAGAAGAACTGGGTAGATGAGATTCACAAGGACAAGGTGAGAGGTGCCACTTAAACACCAAGTTCGACAACTTCTCAAGAAAGAGGAAGAAAAGGGAAAAGGGAAAGATGAGAGAAGAAGAAGAAGTGGAAGATTTCGTGTCGACTGCCGCACTCCCAAAGGAAGAAATATGCTAACAAAGGTTTCATTATTGCAGAGAGATTCAAAAAACCCTGCATTCCTTTCTTCTGCTGAGACATGGATGAGAGGATGGGCCCGCAGACACCAAAATCGTGGTATACAAAGACTGGGTAAAGAGAGTTTTATTCAATTTAGGAAGGGAAGGATGGAGCCGGTTTATATAGGAGGGAGTCTCTGGGTTCATATGGAAGCCTAAGGCCATCAACTAGCCTATGGCATGGCACAGAGCAAACATGGTTCCAAATTCAAGAAACTTTTGAAACGAATCTGTGATTTTAAGTAGATTAAGAAGCTCACTAATCTGTGAAGGTGCAAATAAAACCAAGGAGAAGGAATGCCAAGAACATTGAACAGGTGCCCATCAAGAGGCATAAAGTGTTTACTGCTTCGTTGTGCTAACAAAATATGGTACAAAGTGAGAGAACAGGAGTCGTGGTTGTGACGCCATCTAAAAGGATACAAGATCAATATAGAGTCACACAGAATTTGTATCACAGGTGTGGTATCAAATGGCTGAACAAGAGGCCCCATTCCTCACCCACCTACAATCATCAGTCTATGTTCAAGGTCAGTATGGAACAGGGAATCGTAAGAAGAAGTACCAAATCTTCACCTACTCCTTCCGCTGACAGGAGTTAGCAAAGGATCAAGAAACCAAGAAAAGGGGTGTTGGTAGAGAATAAGAGTAGCTCAAGATGAAGGACTAGAAAAGGAGACTCGTAGGGTTGCCATCAAGGAGCAGAGCAAACTGCAAAACCTCCAACAATGACGAGCTGTTTGCGACAATGAAGGGCAGAAGAAGGGCAGCCCAATGATCCCGATCCCCAAATTAGCCTCCGTGCGCAATGCAAATTTCCAACATGGAGAAAGCCTGTGATAACAAGAGAATGTCTGACATCAGCTCAATGCCATGCAGAGAATAGATGAAAGAGAGAAGGAGGAACTACAGAATTCGCAGAAGGAATTAACATGAAAAGAATTGAAAAGAAGAGACCAAAGAAGGAGGAAGAGTCGAATTAAAAGAAAATATATAATGAGCATTACAAACAAGAGAACAAATAGTGGGGAGTAAGAGTTGAAACGTAAAAGAGGAAATGTATGAGAAAAATTTGGGGCCAAAGAAAGGAAGAGTTCAAGAAAGAAATGAAGTAGAAAGAGATCACAATCATACAAACTCAAACTCAGTCATGAAGCTTTTTATAACAAATCCACTTGAGCGTGATTTCTCAACCTTAACTCCACAAAGAAATAGATACGTAGCAAGAAGCAAAATTTGGGGAGCAAGTCAAGGATTCCAAGTTCTTTATACAAGTCTCGCAGAAGGATTTGAGAAGAAATTGATGATAGGAGACAAGAAGGTGAAAACATGTAACCTGAAGTGACAAAGACGGCTAGAAAATTCGATCCATTTTAACAAACACCCCTCAAATTTTGTAGGCAGATCAAATGAGAACAATTAGTCGGCCTGGAAAGAGACAGTATTTGTTGAACAAAAAGGTTGATTCCTCTAATTATGATTTTCATTGAAGAACAAGTAGAGAAGGAAACTAAGAAGAGAAAGGAAAGAAGGAGAAATTGAAAATTCCCCAAATTCTGCCCCATTTAGGTACACTGACCTAGATCCCCCCAACATCTTTGCTCCTGGCTATTTGAAAAGAAAAATAGACCTTCTCCCCGCCTAACTCTCATGACCATCCTGGTCCATACCGTAGTATCCAAATCTAAAACAACCAAAATAAAAGAGACATTTAAATTGAATTGGCCAAAGTATCAATCTAGTTTGATCTTAATGTTGAAGTTGCTTTGTGATTTAAACATTTACAAATTAAAGTAGAATTAGTACCAATAAAATCACAGAGATAATGAGTCAATCAGAATAAAGTACCATTAGGTATGAAATGAATGAATAAGTGGCCAAATGAATGTAATGATTTTTGAAACATTATAAAAAAGTTTATTTAAATTCCAACCGATAAGTCCGTAATTGAGGAAGGTACTACAAAAAGAAGGAATCAAACATATTTTATTTTTGTGGTATGGAAGTAATAAGTCAAGAACCTCGTTGAATATCAATTAATTTAAATACTCATCAACAAAATGAGTCAAGATATCCCCGCGCGGTTAGTCAATTAACTGCTCAACCAAATTCTAGGAATTTGTTGGGATTATCGTCGAGGCGAAACCTAGGATACAAAACAACAAGAGATGATACAGCCATTCTTGGATAGTTTGAGCCATTTTAGCTATCCCTACTCATATGCCGATGCATATACCTTAGTCTGTAAATCGAGCCAACAAGCTTATTTTTCAAAAATTAAACCAATGGAAACCCCAACCCATTCTAAGAAATCAATCCTTCGCAAAGAACCTAGTGATTGCCCAGAATTCAAGGAGGAAGAAAGAACCAAAGTTTGGGGTATTTACTTTGGAGGAACTCAAAATAAGTGGAATTGAAAAGAAAAAGGCAAGAGCTTAAAATGCGGAATAAAAAAAAAGGTTTATGTAGGATAAGTTTTATCTCGCCAACTCTCAACAATTAAGTTCTTAGGGGTGTTTCAATCTAGTACCCCAATGCATCCGGTATGGGAGCCACTAAACCCAAAGTTCAAGAGTGTTAGAAAGCCTGCAAGTTAAAATATCAGACCATCCCCGGAACGGTGGGATACAAATTAAGGAATTTTCCCTGACTGGCTTACAAATAAGTGGGCATAATCGAATCAAGAAACCAAGGAGATGTCCCAACATGAAGTTTAGGAGCGACAGAGAACACAAAGAAAGAAAGGGCAGAAGAGGAGAGAAAAGGTCTGTGGTAATCTAACCTAAAATTCCTTCCATCCTACCCATTACCCAGCCAAGAACAGTGTCTGGGGAAAAAGACCGATTGACCAAGGTCATAAATCACCTACATTAGTGGGAGATCAATATGAAAACAAACCTATGGAATTTGGGAATATAAAAGTAATCAAAATTGTGAAGGACTTTAGGGAGCGAATGACTCGTGATGAAAAGAAAGGAAAATAATCTATTATTCAACAGATCCGCCATTATGTTGTTTTCGTGAAAAACAATTTCTAATAAATAGTTTATATCGAGTAAAGAGTAGAAACCAACCTTGAATCGACCTAGCGTAGATGTACTGAAAATAATGTATACCTTGTATTTCACTAAAATCGAATGCCACCGTTAACAAAATTAAAAAATAACTAAAATTTTTTATTTTGTTTGAGAATAAACAATTTTCTTTTTCTTTGCTTGAGGCAAGCAAAACTTTGTCAGGAGCTGATGAGCTTAAAAAGTCATCTATTTTTTAGTCCATTTCCATGATTTTAACAAAAAGGAATAATTAAGATGCAGAATATGAAGAAACTCACCAAATTTGTTAATTATGAAGAGAAAAAGAAAGAAGAAAATGCAAGGAAAATGCAGAATCAAGTGGAGTAAAATGCGTAAAATAGCAGGCGTAATGGTTTTAACCGCGAACTAATGTTGCAACTTTTTGGGGTTAAGATAATTCAGCTTAGCAGGGCTTCACATCGAAAAAATTGAAGGAGACAAAAGTCATGTCGCGACAAAGGGATAGGCCTGATAAGAGAATCGACTTAGCCATGACAGACGTTCGAAGGATGAGCTGAGTTATCGCTGGCTACACAGACTCAAGTCGCGCAACGAAATCAACAAGTGAGGCCTCCAAAGGTATTAGTGACGAGGTCGCGACGCGAGATCGAGGCTACATGAGACTTGCTCAGCAATGTCAAAGAAGTTCGAACCGCTGTCGCGACGCGAGATTGATGTCGCGACATCGAACCCCGGGGCTGAAACCTCCGTGACGGTAAAGTCGGCGTCGCTATTAAAGGTCAGACGTCGCACACGAACAAAACGCAGCTGGAGACCGCGGGAGCTGAGCCGATGTCGCGATAAGAGCCGAATGTCGCGACATCGCGAGTAACCAATGAAGCCGTCGACCGGCGTCGCTGGCAACGTTATAAACGCTGAAAGATAAGGCGCTTACAAGATTAAAGCACAAGGATCGCCGATGTCAATGGCTGGGCCAGGTTGTTGTCATAAATAAGAAAACCCCATTTGAAATCATATGAATAGAACCACATCGCACTACGTGATCAGCGTCGCGATATAATGAGAAACCGTTATCCCAGATTCTTGCTTCGCTGGCAAGAGATCGATTTCAATAAATGCGAATACCACTGGTTATCGCGTAATATTGAACTGAGGTCGTGACAAGATAACGATGTCGCGACATCAGAATAAACCAAGTTGAAACCTGCAAGGGAAGAAGTGATGTCGCGACGTGAGATTGATGTCGCTAATGCCAGAAACACAAATTGAAGACTACGTAAGACTTGCTTCCATGTCGCATGTGACTATGTCGCGACATGTGATGTATGTCGCGACAAAGGAGTTGAAGTCGACCACATTAATAGGCTACCACTTGAAATCCACAAAGACAAAGAGACGGATTAGGGGCCCAACTGAGAAACCCTGAGTAAATACGCAGCCATCCAAATTTCATAAAAGTAGTTTCATGCCACACACGAGAGGGTCCGGTGAATAAGGTCATTTTTTCTTTATTTTTAGTTTTCTTTTTCTTTTTCTTTCTTTATTCAATGTTGGATAAAGCAGAGATTAGATTAGATTTATCGCTTTAGTTTCCAGTTTTTATTTTCCTGAATTGATGTTGTTTCTGAGCGTGTCGAATGCGTGACTCCGTTTTTCGAATTACTTACCCGGAATCTTCGGTTCGGGCACTGAATTCAATTTCAGTCATTTATGTTATTCTATGATCGAGGAATGTCGTTGTAATTCAAGAATTACAAATCCAGCTTCCATTAAGTGAATGCGATAATTTAAATTACCTTTCCCGTAGTCAAGCCTCGTGTTGAGCCTTCAATCTCGGCCAGAATCATCAGTTGGGTTTATCGATTTTGATCCGGAAGACACCGCTTAACGCGACGATTTGTCTCATTGCTCCGAGTTTCTGGGCTAAAGCCCTCGAGTGACGGGTAGGCTAAGAAAATTCTAAGAGTTATTAACAATCGTCAAGGTATATTAACCCGCTATTTTATCTAATGAGCTGCAAAGTTATTCGATAAATCTCTTCTCACTTGAAAACTGGAATGTCTTGTTGAAATGAGCATCAATTTTAAACGCGTAGAGTCCACCTCAATTCGAATAGCTGAGTTTGATCCCGTAGCTAGTTTAGATCATCCGGGCGAGAGGGTGATCTATTTTAATTTTGAGAAGAGCATCCTCGAAGTTGTATATCCTTGCTTAATCGATAACTTGGGAGCTAAGCCATAAATTATAAAATGGGTATGAAGTATTGCAAAAGAAAAATACCTACCTAAGGAAGCTCCCTTTAAAAGAAGTTATCTCATTCTCGCCTTCAAAGAATCGTGAAAATTAGATAATGGTCTGAGTGAGATCCACTTTATCGCTAGTTCTGACCGATTTAAAACCGACTTGACCAAGAAGTTTAACTACCTTAACTTTATGAATTGATACTTCACAATAGCATTAATACTTGATGTGTCCTCCGAAAGATAATTATTCAAAGGTCCATTTGCTTTTCTTAACCATTTACTTTATTCTTTATTCAGTTTTATTTGAATGTCATTATTTTCTCGTGTTAGTATACTTCGCCTTTGTTGCCGGATTCCAATATCATTTATTCGCCCAAATAGTATGGAGCTTAGAGGTTGTAGTAGTTGATCTAATCTTGATTCTAGATCGAGACCGACTGAAACCAATTTATCACTTGTCACTGCAATTTCAAAGAGATGAATAAAACCAATATTAAAAATGATTTATTCTAGGCAGTGTTTTGGTCTTCAACAAGTTTTAGTATGCCGTTCCATTAGAGCAATAGTCCTTGGTGTAATAACGCCGTAAATTATACAGTGTTTTGGTCTATTAACAATAATATTATTCAGTACATATGCCGGGAACTACATGTAAACACTCATAATACATGCTTCACACTAAGCATCACATTAATATATATAACAAGCATGCATATATTAACATCATTTTCACACAATCCCGCATGTTATTCACAAATAAGCAATAACACACAAAAACTCGATTTAATCCCAAACTCGTAAACAAGATGCACAAGACACAACCAAGACTGTCCAAATCCAAACTAAGATAGTCAATCAGCCTAACTGCAGCTTCAAAATCCGCATGCACTGCAACCGTCCTAACCAACAACAATTTCTATCGAAATTATTCTTAAAACCAACCCACTACTCTGGCTAATCCTCATAGCCATTTCATGGCTCTAAACAAAGACTAAATCCGCAGTGGTGAGAGAACCCTACCTCCCGGCGCATATCCGCTATCATTGCAACTCCTCTATTTGTTAAACGTAGAACTCGCCGGTTCTATTTTCTTCTGTCTTTCTTCTTTTCTTTCTTTTCTTTTTCTTTTCTTTTCTTTCTCTTTCTTCTCCTCTTTCTTTTTCCCTTTTTCTCTCCCTCTTCCACCGAACAATTTTTGTGGTGGAGAACACTACCTAGGTAACACCCTTCCTTCTCTCCTCATATCACACAGCATTCCATGGTCATTCATGCCCACTCCTTCCCACCACTATCCTCTCACAAGAGAGGGGCGTGGGACACTTGGCTTCCACCTGCGCTAAGTGTCCGCTCCTCGTGTGCCATATGGCATGCATCTTCATGCCACGGTCACCTTCATTCATCCGTTTGTCTCGGGGAAATACGTGCAACCTCAATTTTCTCTGAGATTCGATTATAGATTTGATTTCGCGAGACGAACCTTGACCTGACAGTGATTTGCAGCGCCGCCATCCGAGATCTAGAGAAATTCCCAGGTTTGCAACCCGTGTCTATCATTTTACTTTATCCGGGGTCTCACAAAATGTAAAACCCGGGAAAAATTCAATTTTTCTGAAAAATGGTAAACAGTAATTTTGGTCGAAACAGAAATTTTATATTCTACGGCGAAACTGATCATCATTGAATTTGTCTCGCGAATTAGGTTACCCTCGAATCAGCCCATTCGAGATAGTCTAATTTCACTTTTTCGAGGCACGTGTCGTTAAGAGACGCCACCATCACGCTGACGCCACGACCGCCAGTGGAGGCACACACATGATCCATGTGGTGCATCTTCAGGTGAATGGGCCTGCCATCGAAGCCATGTCAGCGATGGCAGTCAGCGGAAAAGCAGTAATCGTGTATTAAGATAAAAATGGTGGTGATGACAAGTGGTACTGGAGGATGGGGGAAGTTTCCACTGGGACTCATTCACGAGCGGAACCCAAAAACAGAAAGAAGGAGAAACAAGAAATAGAAATAGAAGAGAAAATGAGAGAAATAAGAGAAAAATGAGAAAATGAGATGAGAGAAAACAAAAAGGAAGGATATTCGGTGGATAAGAAAGGGAGAAAAGGAAAGAGAAAAAAAAGGAAAAGAGGGGAAGCAAACAGGAGAGAAGGAGAGGAAATCGGATAGAGAGAGAGAGAGAAAGGGGAGAGATAAACAAAAAAGGGAGATTTTCCCGACATTCCACTGGCTTGCTTTTGACTGGCCCGAGAAGAAAATCTACCCAACAAAGATCCGTAGCTACCCGTGGGTACCAATCTGTGAGTTTCATTAACTGCGAGGTAGGGAATTCTTCTCTACTTTGATTATACAAAGTCAAATAGTCAGCATAGGTTTTCTCTTTGAGGTCGTCAGGATTCACTCTGATTTTGGAATCAATATTAAATTTACTATTTTTGAGAATCTCGAACGTGTTGAGGTTTGGTTTGATCCCGTGACCGATGTCCCTGGGGGCTTTGCGTTAGGTACAGTGTCACAGTTGATTCGTTGATGACTGTTCAAACGCCCATGCAGAAGGACGGAGGGGTCCCTGTATTTATGGATCTGAGATCGGGGACCATTTTGTGCAAGGGCTGCTTTGATTGAATAACATACGTGTGAAAAGACTTTCGTTGTTATAGTTTTTATAGAATGAGTATGGGAAGAGAATATTCGTGGCCAAAGATAATAGTTCCTACATGCAAGATGTTATAATATGAAATGATATAATTGCATTTCATATGCAATTCAGGACATCGTGATCAAGTCGGGTGTGTATGCATGGTATTAGTTATTCACCATTCTCGTGAAGGGGTAAGAGTCGAAACGGGAAGACGCCTAAAATCGAGACTCACAGGTATGCAACACACAATAAATTTCGTGGTTCGTACAGAGAAGATAGATGATCCCCTTCCCTCTCATTGGGGACCGTAATTACCTGGTTGGGACGATGGATCCAAATGATGAAAGTCTGCAAAGTGGGCTAAAAGGGTTCGCAAAGGAGACCCCGAAAATTCGCACCAGCAAACACATTAACGATTTAATGAAATTGGGCCAATATCGAGGTTGTCCAATGGTTGTCACAAGTGAAATACCACCGATCGGAGCCACACTCGCATTTGCATATGCGAGGAGTCGGTCAAGACTCCTGCCATGAGCATGAGTATCCCATCTCATGCATGATATGAAATATTCCAGACATTTTGAGGGTGGAATGTGGTTTGATGTATGTACATATCGCATGTGCATTTAGATAGGAGTAGCCCTCAGAGGGAAAATATTTCACTAGCCATTGCTCACCCCGTCAGTGGGACCCTTTCAGTACAGTAGTGTATAGAGACGGCCTCCGACGGTGTCATGATTTAAAGGAGGTCACATGCGGGCCTTGAGTAACATTTTTAAAGTGTTTTGTATAAAAGTGATTTTTATAAAATTATTTTGAATTATTGTATGTTAGCTATGTAATTATGGTAAGAGGTTGTGAACGGACCCTGCCAGAACCTGAAGATTATTTTCATATTTGATTTAACAGATTAGATGTTCAATGGGGCGGACATATGGCTGCACAGAATCACATCACGGTAGTCGGGTACCGTCCGGCACTAAGACTTAGGTGCAGATGACCTAAGATGTAAATTTTCATGGCCACCAATATTAACCCAGACTGAATTGTATTTCACAATTGGTATCGTAGCTTAGGTATACAAACACTAGACTTAATAAGACAATGGATCATAATCAATCAGGCATTTTGATAAACGGAATATGTGTGATATGTCAGATACTGTAATCGTGAGGTCTATTGTAGCAGTACTATTTAGGAGAGTAAGAAGAATCTCATTTTCTATTTGACTTTGTAGATGGAAAATCGAGGAAGAGGATCGAGGTCGCCCGGATAATAGTCAAGAACCACCTGCGTTTCACCCACGTGCTTTATAGTTAGAATGCATGAGCTTAAAAGTCATCTATTTAATCCATTTTTCTCGTTTGATTTTCAACCCAAAAGGAATAATTAATATGCGTAATTATGAAGAAACTCACCAAATTGGCTATATTAGTGTGAGTGTGAAGAAAGAAGAAAAAGCAGAGGAAAACAAATAATTCGTGCGGAGAAACAAATGGCAGGCGTAACGAAAGCAAACAGAACGACGTTGCAGCTTTTGGTCAGATTGTCCAGCAGGTGTCGCTAAGATCGAAAAATTCAAGGAAACTTGATGCGTGTCGCGATGGTGCATTACAATGTAGGCAACTCAAGACTAAATCCAGAGACTTAAGAAATGATGTCGCGACATCACATGCTCTAATACAGATCGCGTCACAAGGGATGGAGGTCGTATGAGGTAGCACTTTGATCAGATAGTTTGGAAAGATGGAAACTATGGATGTTTTCGTAGCGCATAGACCGACGTCGCGACACCAAAAGCAACCGGGGCTTGTTTAAGGCTATAATCATGTCGCGACAAGAGATCGAGGACAGCATATTAATTTCACAGCAGAAAAGCTTCAATTCCATAAAGTGATGTTTAACAAGGATTGATGTCTTGACATCGTAAACCATCGCTTGAAGGTCAGAGATTCTGGGCTTGTTATTAATAAGAGATCGATGTCGCGACATAAGAAGATACCCGGGCCACGCTTAAGGGGCTCAAAGTTAAACAGATTGATGTCGCCGGTTATCGGGAACTATCGCTGGGAAAGCTTCGCAAACATTGTAGAATGCCGCTACAACAAGAGATTGAGGTCGCCGACATCGTGAACACCCGCTTGAAGCCTGCAGATTAAAGTCGATGTCACGACAAGAAATCGATGTCATAAGAAGACACAAGTTCAAGGTCGCAGAGACTGTCATGTCGACAAGAGATCGGCGTCGACACTAGAAACGTTCAACACTTCAATTTCGCAGCCGCAGAGCCATAAAGTGATGTCGCGACAAGAGATTGATGTCGCGGCATCAAATCATCGCTGAAGGACTCACAAGACATGAGCCGTGTCACGACAAGATCGATGTCGCGACATCGTGAACAGTCGCTAAAACCTGTGGAGTTGGCGTAGTGATGTCGCGACAAAAGATTGATGTCGCCGGCATCAAAACCATTTTTAAAGCGCGCTGTAGAATAAGGTTGAAACGCATTGATTCCCGTCATGGCAAGGTGCTTGCAAAACAAAGGAATATCATAACTTATCGATAAATGTCAGAACAAATGCCAACTAATCATGTCGCTGACGCGTTGGAGGGGTCGCGACCAACAAGAATATCGGGCTACCCATTGGGAAATCCACAAAAGACCGCATTGGAATTAGTAGCCCAAACTTGAATCTGGCAACACGTAAGTCGCTACCAATGTGGGTGCAAACTCTGAGACTGGAAAGAGAGAGTTTGGATCAATAAGGCTCGTATTTTTTTTTCTTTGTTTTCGTTTTTTCTTCCATTTTATTTTAGATTAGATTAGTGTGTATTTTGCTCTAATTTGGATTTGAACGTTAGCTGTAAAGGATTGAGCTGAATGTAGATGTATACTCTTTAAGACACACCCGGGTTGTTCGAATCTGCATACTCCAGGGATTTCTCGAACACCCGCTTCCGATTTACGTGGTTCTTGATCAGAAGCCATCAGATGGTATAATCGTAATTTTAGAAACCTGCCTTCATTGAATTGACGTTATTGTCGAATAATCTTTTCCGCAAGATTTCATTCATAGTAGCTGAACTCGTATGTTAAATCGACTACCGGTTTGCGTGTTCTGAATTGATCCCAATTTCGCCTCAGACTCCATAACGAGGTTACAGCCAGCCGATCGTGAGGCCCTCCGGGTGACACAGAAGGCATTCCCGAGAGTAAGAAACAATTTCGGAAGGTATTTGAACCCGAGACAGTCATCCGATGCGTCTCAGAGTATTTAAATCAATACATCCTCTCAAGCCAGGAACCGAAACGAAGCCGAGTGAGTTATAAATTTGGGCGACAGAGAGTTCACCAATTCAAATAGTGAATTCGATCCCGTGTTAACAAGGATCTAACTGCGAGAGTAAGCTATTCTACCTTGAGGGTGAGGAACCGGGTGATAGTGCAACCTCAATGACTCACTAAGGAGCTCAAACTGGCAATTCATGTTGTGGGTATGAAGTTACTGGAGAAAGAAAAATTAATCTTAACAAGGCAACTAGTTTTAAAAGTAGTTATTTTCACCCCTGTGTTCTCGAGAGAAACAGCTATGTGAGATGATGAACCTGTGTGGTATGGAGAGATCCAGTCACACTTTATACAACCCGACTAGTTTTAAAGATCCGTAGTTTAAAACCAAAGACGCAGCATGCACCTGTAGGGAATTGATTCTTCACAATAGCTGATTATTCAATGTTTTCTTTAGAGATAACTCACAACCAAATTTGTTATTTTGATATTTCAATATTCAATCATTTATTGTTCATCCATTTTTCTTACATCATTCATTTCAAGTTTCAAAGCAAAAATTCACTATCGTATTATCGTCCAAATAGTATGGAGCTTAAGTAGTTGCAGTTGATTGAAAATTTTCGAGATCTCTCGTGGGATCGATATCTCGACTTAAATCCATTTTATTACTTGTCGACTGCGTAATTCTGCAAGATAACGGATCAAACCACACGAAATGGCTTATTCTATAAAAATATCTTTTAATCAAGTGATACTTTAAAGAAACTACACCAAGTTTAATGGTTTATTTACCGAGGATTGCATACACAGTCCTTGCAATAAAGTCTCAAATTTGAATAGGTGTTTTGATCCATGTTTCAATTTATTGATGTAGTCTTAATCAGCTCATGGTATCATGTTTCAGGGATTAGATAATAGTCCCTTAGGGTGATGATGTTATACCAGGTACATACTCGATCCACTAACAAGCCTTTATGGCGCTACACAGGATCGAAAGAATTTAGTAACCCATATTCGCATCGAAAGAAGGAAATGCTAATTTGGACATTTTGAAGAAAAGAACAAAAATAGCTTTTCAAGCAAAGTGGGTTATTTTTAGCCACTAACCTTAACAAACCATATTGAAAAATAATTGCTGGACCGTGACCTATCCTTATTAATGTAAGTGTGTTTTGATTTCAGGACAAAATTTTAATGCATAGGAAGCGTAATCGATCTGATTCCATGTTATAATACGTAATTAGAGAGAACACTCATAAGCTTGAGAAAGATAAAGAAGGCAGAAAACTCAACCATGGCAGACGAAAGACATGATCAGAATGAAGCACATAGAGAGGGCAAATAGAAGGCTCCAATCACCGATACTATGGAGGACTCTCCGAAGTCGATTATTCAAGATGAGTACTCGCAATCGGGCAGCCACTATTGATGCAAACACGGAACTTAAACCACTAATTAACATGGTCCAAGAAGACGCTTTGATCGTCATCCCACTCAAGACCTAAACGAGCATCTCGAAGATTTCTCTGTGATGGCTACTACGTTGAAGGAATGGGGTGAGACCGTAAGTCATCAGAACCGCAGATCTATTTCCATTCTTCGAGAGATACAATGGCTACATGGTATGAATCTTTTACCATATGGCTCTGTTGGATACTTGGGAGGAGTTAGTAGAGGCCTACTTGCAGATTCTTCCCCAAATTTCCACCCCAGAGAAGAGGAAATCATCAGAGTCAAATAGGAAGACGAAGCCCTGTATTTAGCCTGGGGAAAGGTTCGCTAAACGGTCACGAGAAGATGTCCAATGCATGGGATAAATCTGAAGACTCTGAGGACATTGTATATCGCCGAAATGATATATCAAAGGATCATTGATGTTTTATGTTGTGGAGCATTCAAGCGAAAGTGTCAAGAGGCAGAGCTGAATAAGACTACAATGTAATATGAAAACTCCTCCGAGTTTTCAAGAGGAAGAAGAGAGAAAGGGGGGATCATGGTTGAGCAAGACACAGCCATGGAGGCCAAGTTGATTATGCATAGGTTGGACAAGCAAGAAAGGGAAGACACAATTACCCATGAGATGAGTGCTTGAAAGAGAGTTATCAAGGGAAGTGCCGAGAGAGCTACCAAAAGAACAATTCTATGATATCAAGAGTGTTAAGTATCCGTGAGCCAAGAACTTACCATTTCAAACCCAATACTAACCTGCCAGCACATTATCACCCAGCACTGAGGAACCATGAGAACTTCTCATATGATGGAGGGGCTTCTACAAGCCCAAGGTACGGATGTAACCCTCAATGTGGTTAATAACAACCACCAAGGTTCCAAAGAGCGTGAGGCAAGGAAATGAACACAGAAATGAAATAAACAGAGGAGGGCCCAATCTTTGAAGAATAGATGTCAGATTTCATGGGGGATAATAAGAAGCTATTGAACCTTCATGAACAAAGCTCAGAGTCAGGAAGCAACTGTACCAATTCAAAATTTTCGTAACACCACCAATGCATCCCCGAAGAACCTGAGGACAAGTAGGCAGCTGGCCCTAACCCCCCGCAGCTGAGGAGTATACCTTCCCAAGTGACACAAAGAAGAATCCAAAGGACTGCATGGCTGTGCAACTTAGAAGTGGGAAGGAGCTAGAAAAGATGAAAGAAAAAAATGATAGCAAAGAAAGAAGAAGAAAGTCTTAAAAGGGAGAAGCAATCGGAGAAAAAGAAAGGAGTGGACAGAAAGGATATCAAAGGCTCTAGACTCCGCAGTCTCCATTTCCACGACTCCAGAACTAAGATAGAGGAGCAGCTTTGCAAGGAGCCAAAACCTTCGTGCTGGGGGATCAAGATGCCCTTACGTAAGTGGTGACTGGGGATGCCACCTATGCAAAATTCCCCCAAGGACATGTCGAGCAAGAAAAGAAAGATAGAAGGCGGATCAGAATCTCACCGCGCCACTTGCGTTGTCGCGGATAAAGAAAGAATTGCTTAAAAGACGGCGACCCAGCAGTTTACAATTCCTTGCGAACTGAGGGGTCGACTCAGAAGCTCGTGACTCCAGAGCCAAGATAAACTTGATGCCTCTTCCTGCTGCCGCCACCCAAGTTTGGGGAGGTTATTCCCACCACCATTACCTCTTCAAACGGCGCATGATCACGGTAAACCCGAAGGAGTCATGGAAGATGTGCTGGTCACTGTTGGGAAATTTGTTTTCCCAAAGAGACTTCATTATTCTCGACATGGAAGAAGATTCACAAGTACCCTCGCTAATGGGAGACCATTCTTAGCTATTGAGTCACCGATCGACATGCAAAAGGAGTTCTTACCTTGAGGGTTTGAGAAGAAGTCGATTTCAACTTGATCAAAAGCATTACGCGTATCATAGATATGCATGCAGAAAATTGCAATGTAGTTGATGATGTCTATACCTACAACCCCGGGCGTTCACAATGATTGTAATGCTCAAATTTTATCAATGAAAAAGAGATGAATTCCCCGCATATTAGCATCATCTATTGTCCATACAACGCTTTCATTCTATAGAAACTGTCGAGCCCTCGAACAAAACATAAATGACAAAGGGGTAAAAATGAAAAGTGGGAAATTCATCAAGAAACAGTCACAGGCTAGAAGGAAAGAGTTGCCAAGTCATTTGAAGTGCATGCTTATTTAGGAATCACCAAAGAGAAGACCAAATGATTATCTCCTGCTAGATTTAGTGATGATGAGGAACAGAGGCTGGGCCGCGAATCTTAAAGAAGCATAAAGAGTTCATAGCTTGTCCATTGAAGAATCAAGGGTATCAATCCATCAATTTGCATGCACAAAATTTGCTAGAAGAAACTTCAAAGACATCTCGTAGGAACATCAAAGAGACCGAACTATGATGAAGGGAAGTGGTCGAAGGAGGTACTCAAATCACGAATGCCGGTTTTATCTATGCAATTCTCGATAGTCCTCAGGGAGCCCAAATTCATGTGGTTCCAAAGAAGGGTGGGTTTTGACACAGATCCCGCACGAGAAAATGAATTGCTTCAACAAGAACAAGGATGTGTGATGGAGGGTACAGCTGATTTCATGTGAAGTCGAACACACCACCGGGAAAAAGATCATTTCCTTTGCCTTCGCCAATCAAATGTCGACAGATTAGTTAGACACCCTCATTTTTGTTTCTTGATGGGCATTCAGGATACAACCAAATTGCTATCGCGACCTGAGGACCAAGAGAAGACCACCTTCACATGCCCCTATGACTTTGCCTTCTAAGGATGCCATCAAATGCCGTGTAATGCCCCGCTACATTCCAAAGGTGTATGATGTCAATATTCGACTCGTCAGTTAAGTGGAAATTTTTATGGATGACTTCACTGTATATGGATCCAGTTTTGATCAGTGCTCAAGAACCTGAAACGCGTGTTTTCAAAGATGCCAAGATAAACACTAGTAATCGAATTGGGAAAATGCCATTTTATGGTAAATGTATGCATTGTTCTTAGGTATAAAATTTCTCAAGCATCGACTGAAGTGTACTTCAACTAAGGTATCCATTATCAAAACTCTTGCACCCCCTACCACAGTAAAAGGAGTCAGAAGCTTCTTGGGGCATGCTGGATTTTATAGGAGATTCATCAAGGACTTCTCGTAGCTGCACTAATTGGCGTGCATTACCGGAGAAGGATACAAGGTTTAATTTGATGACTCCCGCAAGGGTTGCCAAGAGATCAAGATCAAATCGTTCAAGCACCTATAACGGTCGCACTCAGGAATGGATCAAAGGATTTGAAATAATGTGCGATGCCGTTGATTTTGCAATGGGAGCCGGCCCTGTGGCAAAGAAAGGAGAAAATATTCGTGACCATATACTATGCTAGTAGAACCTTCAATGAAGCACAAGAAAATTACTCAACAACCGAAAAGGAGAGATGCTAGCCATAGTATTTGCTTCGTGAAAATTCAGGCAATACATTCAGATCCCATGTTATCATTCATACCGATCATGCAACAATCAAAATTGATGTCAAAGAAAGAAGCTAAGCCAAGATTGATAAGGGGTGGGTGTCAGTATTGCAAGTATTTTAATTTGAGATCAAGGATAAAAAGTGGGTGTGACAAATGTGATATCGATCACTTGTCAAGAGTAGAAAGAAGCACCAAGAAGAGAAAGTAATATCGGGACAGAACTTCCTGCATGAGCAATCGCAAAGTTTCCTCCAACTTCCATGGTATGTCGAGCACAGAACTATTTAGGTTTCAGGAGTAATTCCTTCTGTAATTCGGCCACCAACGTAAGAGAAAACTCGAACCCACACAGTATTATATTTGGGATGATCCAACGTTATTTAAAAGAGGTGCTGACATGATAATAAGAAAACAGCTTTAAAATGAACAAGGCAAAATTCTGAATGAATGCCATGCATCATCATATGGGGGTCATTTTTCAGGAGAAAGAACACCATAAGATACTCCAACTGGTTTTATCGTCCACTATCTCGTAGATTGTGCTGAAGGGTGAATTGTGTGATAGATGCCAAAAGATTGGAAATATCAAGAAGATAAATGAAATGCCCTAAGAGGTATAATGGTGGTGCAAATCTTTGATGTACTTGGGAATAGATTTTGTGGGGACTATTTCACCATCATTTGGAAACCTATACATGCCTGATAATGTTGATTATGTTTCAAATGGGTGAAGTTGTATTTGTCCAAGGAATGATGCTAATACAGTAGTGAGCTTCTTGCAAAAAAATATTTTGAGTAGATTTTAACACCCGTAACTATCATTAGTGATTTGGGAAGTCATTTTGGCAAACAAATATTTGCAAAACTCATGATGTGTACGGATCAAGCATGTAATGAGTCTGCTTATCATCCCTGCACTAATGGACAAGGTAAATTTCCAATGAGGAGGATTAGTGAATACTTTGAAAGACTCGTGAGCCTGCCAGCAGCGGATTGGTCTTCCAAACTTGATGATGTACTTCAAGGCTTACAATCAGACATAAAACTCTCATTGAATGTCCTATACAAAATTGTTTTTAAACCATGTCACCTACCTCTGGAATTGGAATACAAGGCAATATGGGCCATCAAGAAGTTGAACTTCGATTTTAAAACTGTAGGGAAGAGAGATTGTTCCAACTGTCTGAATTGGAAGAATTGAGAAATGAAGCCTATGATAATGCTAGAATCTTACAAAGGATAAGACAAAGAAATGGCATGATCAAAGGATCCTGAGGAAAGAGTTCGTATGTGGAACAGTTCTACTATTTAATTCTAGAACGAAATTGTTTCCAAAGAAAGTTGAAATCAAATGGAGTGGGCCATACACGTGGGTGTCAAGCAATACATTTGGAGCAAAGAATATTAAGGACTCCGATAGCATCGAGAAGAATTCCAAATTCAATGGACAAAGACTGAAGCACTATCTAAGCAGGGAGGAAGGAATGGAGAACTCCAGCAGGTTATCTAGAAAGAAGAAGAACCAAAACAGCAAGTCCAGTTTACACCCAAAACCGAAAGCAATTGGGATGGGAGGCAACCCAAAAAGACTTTCAATTTCTAATTTTGAATTTTATTTAGAATTCACTTTGATTTTTTTTCTCTAAAGTTTTATTTTTTATATAGTGACTATTTGGAAATCTAGAAGTAATTAAAGTGTAATCAAATCCTTTCCGTAAATGTTGCAGAGTGCTTGTGCAAAAATGCGAGAGGAAATGAGAAGAGACACTGGAACAACTCAAAGAATTCACGTGAGCGAGATACAGAAAAAGGGAAGCATTCTTTTCCCTATACAAATTTTGTGAAAATTTAATTGAATACATGTATGAACTCGTGTGTGAAATTGATTTATTTGATGCTGAGGATTTGAGAGTTGATAAAGAATGAAAAACCCTCTGTTCATTAAATATAAAGGCAAATACTGATTAGTTCGCGACGAAGATTGATGTCGTGACTCGGCCAAGATTAAGGAAGAAAAGACAGGCTGACAAGAGCAATTCCTCCTGTAGGGAGTTGTCGCCACATCATCATACATAGAGGAAATAATTACCGCCGAGCCAAGGGACTAATTTGTCCCACCAAAAGTTGATTATGTCGACAAAAATTTTATGTCACAAGATCATTGAAATTCTTCCTTCCAGCCAAGTGCTTTTAAAGTTTGCCTCTAATTTTAATGACAACATATAATTTCAACTTTGCATTGGAAGTCAAAGACATGCTTAATTCTTAATAAAACAACAAGTAGCCCACAAAAACTTGATTGAATTTGCAACGTTGAGAACTTTTTCCCACTTCCGCTCCACTCTCCAAAAACCGTTCGTCCTCCCTTCCTTCTGATTCTCAATTCCTGAAAACCCTAGCTCTCAGACTCTCCAGAAAACTTTCCTTCCATTTCAAATGGCTGAAACCTCAAACCTTGTCCCTAACCTGGGAGAGATCATGGAGGAATACGTGGCAACTGTAAGAAGAAACTAAATAGAAGAACCGTTGGAAGAGATGTCCACGTATAATTGTAGGTACTAGCTAGCTTCTAAGAAAGATCAGATAAGGGAAAAAGAAGAGTAAGAAGAAGTTAAGTAGAAGATTTTGTATCGAGTGGTGCTTATTCCAATCGGAAGAACACTATGCCAACAAGAGGTTCAGACGTAAAGAAGATTCAAAACTCTACCACTCCCTTTCAAGGAGATGATTGAACAAAGAGGTTGGGAAGTCGTCATTATCAAAAGTCGCCACACAAAGAAGCAGGAAAGAATTTTACCCAACTGTAGGGCGTGAAAGACAACACTGCGGTTCGGCCGAGGAATATGGTACCATATGAGCCAAGGCCATTAACGAAGCCTATGGAATGGCAGGGCACAAGCATGGGTCCAAGTTCAAAAAGCTCTTGGAAAACCCAAATTTTGAAAAGATTGCCAAAAGGCTCACTGACGGAAAAGCACAACTGGGACAAGGTGAAGGAGAACCAAAAACTCTGAACAGGGGAAGCCTTACTGAAGAGGCTAAGGTATGGTTCTATTTCTTGGCCTCTGTTTTGGTCCCAACCAAGCATTTGTGCAATGCTGAGAGAACAGAAGCAATTGTGCCGTATGTTATTTTAAAAAGGGTACAAGCTCAATGGGTCGTAGAGTAATAATTGAAAATTCTTATAATGAGGTACCATGAAGGAAACAAGAGAGGGTTGATACTTCACCCAAAGAACAATAACCTGCTTTTATGTTTAAAGGTCGGGGTGAAGTGGAGTTCAGAAGAAGAAGAAGAGGTCCCTGAGGACATCACCACTCCTACCGTACAGGAGTGAGCAAGGACCCAAACCAAAAGAATAAGGGGGTGTTGATTAAAACCGCAGAAGAAGTTCCACCGGCAAGACAAGAAGAGTGAGACTTGGGGTTGGCCGCCAAGAAGAAGAGAGAATCCGTAAAATCCTCCCGAAAAATAATACTCCACATTTGCAGACAAGGAGTGCTTTACGAAAGAAGTTCCCTTAGATTCCTCCATCCCCAGCTAGCTCTCCCATGCAAAACGTATATCTCGTAAAGGTGAGAGCTCAAGGAGCACAAGAGAATACTCCGATAATGGAGGGCTCCCTCAATGCCATCCGTAAGAAGATGGAAGATGTGGAAAAGATGGAATGTGCAACAAGAATTCAAGGAAGGAGTTTATGAAAAAGAGTTAAAAATAAGAGATCAGCAATGGGAAGAAGAACTGAAAAGAAGAGAAGAACATATGAAAGAGGTTCTTCAGCAGCAAAGAGAGGACTTCAAGAAAGAATGAAGGAAATAGGATCGCGATCTTCATGAACTCGCTTCAGTCATGAAATCTTTATAACAACGCTTGAGCGTGATTCTCGCCCTAACCATCATGAAGAAAAGAGAGGCAGAACAGGAAGCCAAATTGGGAGATCAAATAAAGGGATTCAAATTTTTATACAAGTCTCACAAAGATTTTGAGAATGTCGGATGATAGAGGATACAAGAAGCAAAAAGGATCAATCCCACAGCAGAGAGAATGGATACAGAAAATTTGATTTGATTACAAACAATCTTTCCAAATTTTGAAATAATGACTGAAATGGAAAATCACAATGAATGGCTTGGGAAGAGACAAGATGAGCTAAACAAGAAGGTTGATCTCTTCCAATGAGATCTTCATCAAGAACAAGTTGAGAAGGAAACTATGAAGAGAAAGGAAAGGAAAGAAGAGAATGGGAAATCTCCATTCCCATGCCTCATTTGAATACTCTAGACCCGATCCCTAATATCTTTGCTGCCTTTTCCAAAAGAAAGAGATAAACTTCTTCCCAACCGACCCCTTTACCTTCCAAAGCCATATCAGGTATCCAACATTTGCAATGGAATTTAAATAAATGATAAATTTGAAATGAATTGTCAGGTTATTTTGGTTTGTTAAATTTGTGTTGCTTGTGGTTGCATAGTTGGGAAAATAAAAGTAGGAATTAGTTCAAGAATAAAAACTGCTGAGATGTAATGAGATGAATTGAATGAAGCAGTTAGATTAGGAATAAGTCTTAAATGTAGAATAAGGGCCAAATGAATACAGCCATTGAAACACAAAGTAAAAGTGACTCTAAGTCTAATTGATAAGTCCGTATTAGAGGAAGGTAATACAATAGGGAAGGAAATGAAGACATATTTTTGAGTTTGTGGTACGAACAATGTCAAGGAACCTCATTACATTTCGGGTAATTTAATCCACCATCAACAAATGAGTCAATACAACTCTTATGGTTAGTCATGAACTGCTCAATCCAAATTTAGAATTTGTTAGATTATTGATTGAGGCGAAATTCAGGTGATACAAATTGACAAGAGATGATGCAGCCATTCTCGGATAGTTTGAGCTATTCAGCTATCACTAGTCATATGCCGACATGCATACACCTTGGCCCAGAATTGAGCCAATAAGCTTATTTTTCAAAAAAATAAACCAATAGAAACCCCAACCCATCCTAAGAAATCAATCCTTCAGTAAAGAACTTATGATTACCCAGGAGTTCAAGGAGGAAGAAAGAAATGAAGTTTAGGGGAGTAGAGGTTTTTGAGGAACTCAAGGAGGAAAAAAAAAAAGAAATAAGGGAAATGAAAAGAAAAAGGCAAAGAGCAGAAAAATGCAATAGAAAAGAAAGCTTATGGTGGATGAGTTTCATCTGTGGCCTAACTCTCGAACAATTGTTCTTAGGGTGTTTCAACACCTAGTACCCTAATGCCATCTGGTATGGGAGCTACTAACCCAAAGTTCGCTAAGAGTGTTAGAAAGCCTAAAAAGTTAAAACATTGCACTATCCCTGAATTGTGACAAACAAAGGAAATTTCCCCAGTTGAATTACAAGTGAGAAATAGGGGGCATACAGTTCTGAATTGAAGAAATCAAAGAAATGTCCCAAACATGAAGTTTAGGGAGTTTATTAGGAGAAACCACAAGAAAGAAAGGCAGAAGAGGAGAGAAAAGGTTCAGTAATCTTAACCTAAAATTCCTTCCATCCTACCCATTACCCAAGCCTAACAATATAAGCCCAAAAGACCGATTGATTCTAAGGCTAAAATCACTCAAGCATTAAGTGAGAGATCAATAAGGAAAACAAACCTATGGAATTTGGAAATATGGAAACAATCAAAACCGGTGAAGGACTTTGGAGTTAAGGACTAGCAAGATGAAGATGAGGCGCAAAAATAATCTGGCTATTCAATGTGGATCCAATGATTATGTGGTTTGTAAACAATTTCAACGCTTAGTTTTGTATACTATAAAGATTAAAAACTAACCTTGAACCGGACTTGAAGTTAGATGTATAGAAACAATGCATTCAGAGCCAAACTCAAAATTGACTGCTACCGCAAGACGTACTGTGTAATGTCCTTTTGTTTGAGGACAAACAATTTTTTCTTTTCCTTGCTTCGAGACAAGAAACTTTAAGTTCGGGGGAGTTTGATGAGCTTAAAAGTCATCTATTTTTAATCCATTTTTCTGTTTGATTTTCATCCGAAAAGGAATAATTAATATGCGACTATAAATAAGAAACTCACCAATTTGTTTGCTTAGCAGGAGTGTGAAAGAAAGAATAAGCAAAGAGAAAATGCAAGAATCAAAGGGAGTAAAAATACGAAATGGCAGGCGTAAATGAAAGCGCACTGGTAACTAATGCTGCGCTTTGGGCTTGTATCCAGTTATGCGTGTCGCGACATCGAAAATTAAGGAAACTGATGCGTGTCGCGACAGTATTACAATGTAGGTAAATCGAAGACCAACTTTGTGACTTAAGAAATGATGTCGCGACAACAACGTGATGTCGCTAATTTTAAGATCGATGTCGCGGACAAGGGATGGAGGTCGACAAGAGAAGTAATCTTGACGCTATGACGTTTGAAAAGATGAAATTGATGTGATTTAAGCTATAGTCGCGACAAAGGACCGACGTCGCGACACCAAAAGTAAATCCGCCGTTTAAGGCCATAACTGATGTCGCCGACATGAGATCGAGGTCGCTACATGAGACTTGCTCGCTTCTGAAAGTCGCAATTCCATAAAGTGATGTTGTAAGGCGATTGATGTCGCGACATCGAAACCATCGCTAGCGTCAGTGAACTTAAGCCGATGTCGCGACAAGAGATCGGCGTCGCTGACATAAGAAGAGATACCAGCTCACGCTACGCCTTGCAAGTTACGTCGCTGATAAGAGATTGATGTCGGACATCAGAACTATTATCAGCGGAAAGCTTCAAAACATTAGTCGGGCTACTTCACAAGAGATTGAGGTCGCGACATCGTGAACACCATTGAAGCCTCCGTAGACTCAAAGTTGATGTCACGACAAGAGATCGGCGCGTCGGCATAAGAAGACACAAGTTCAAGGTCAGCAGAGACTAAGTCGATAAGTCGCGACAAGAGATCGGCGTCGCGACACTAGAACGACTAATTTCAGGTCGCAGAGCCATAAAGGATGTCGACAAGAGATTGATGTCGCTGACATCGAAATCACGCTGGAAGGGATCGCTGAAGACATGAAATGACATACCGAAGAGATCGGCGTCGCTATTATCGTGGAACGGCACGCTTAAAACCTGTGGGAGCCATGTAGTGATGGTCGCTGACAAAGATTGATGTCGCGACATCGTAAACCATCATTTAAAGGTCGCAGAGAATAAGGTCATGTTGGCGATATTGGACTCCTTGTCGCGAAGATAAGGTGCTTGCAAGAAAACAAAGGGAATATCATGATTTCATCGATAAATGTCGCAACAAATGCCAAACTAAATCGATGCCATGGCAAGGGCTGAGGTCGCCGACTTGAATGCGAATACGGGCTACCCATCGGGAAATCCACAAAAAGACTCGATTAAATGTGGCCCAACTCGTAACCCTATAAACACGGGTCGCTACCAATGTAAAAGCAAACTTCGCGACTTGAAAGAGATCCGTTGTCATGTTCCCAGATTTTTTTTCTTTGCTTCGTTTTTTCTTTCCATTTTATTTTAGATTAGATTAGTGTGTATTTCGCTCTAATTTGGATTTGAACGTTAGTCGTAAAGGATCGAGCTGAACGGATGTATATTTTAAATTACCGCTCGTTGTTCGCCAAATTCAAGACAATTCGGATTTCAACACCCGCTTCGGGATTTACAAAGTGGGTTTTCTTGATCAAAGAAGTCATCAGATGGTATAATCAAGAATTTAGAAACCTACTTCTCCACTGAATTGACGTTATTGTCGTAAATAATCTTCCCAAAGATTTATCCATAATAAATTGAACTCGCATGTTAACCCACTTGTCGGGTTTTATGTAATTCTTGAATTGATCCCACTTCAGTCTCTCAGACCCATAACGAGGTCAAGCTTCGCTCCTACTGTGAGGCCCCTCCGGGTGACACAGAAGGCATTCCCGAGAGTAAGAAACAATTTCTCTCAGCGGTATCTAACATGATATTGCTGGATCTGATACAGCTCGCATATTTAAATCAATACATCCTCTTCTCGCTTGTAACCGAGAATGAGCTGGAGCGAGTTATAAATTTAAGTAGACAGAGTTCACTCAATTCGATTATGAATTCGATCCCGTGTTAGCAAGGATCTAATCAAGGAAAGAGTAAGCTATTCTAATTTTGAGGCGAGGAACCGTGATAGTGCAACTCAAGAATGACTCACTAAGGAGCCTGTGTCTCTGCAGATCCATGTTGTGGGTATGAAGTATTTAGAAAGAAAAATACCCAAAACAAGGCAACTAGTTTTAAAAAGTAGTTATTTCACCCCCGTGTTCGAGAGAGCCGCTAAGGGGTGAGATGATGAACTGTGGTATGGATTACCTTGCCGACCTGACAGATCCGAACTGAGTTCGAGGTGCGACTTAGGATCAAACTTTACCATTTTTTTTTTTAAACCATACTGGTACCTGTGGGTATGGCCCACATCATATAACATAATCCAAATATCATGTACATATCAAAGACTACCACCGGAGTGGTGTCCATCAAAATCTAAACATCTATAACTGAGTCCCATTTACAAATACAAAATTCAGATTTTTACTTATACAATCGAGCTGAACCCAATACGAAGTGAACCCCAGCAAGTGTGTTGGCCTAGATGTATGCGGATGTTTGGCCGACGTCTTCTCTCGTACCTACACTGATTAAGAAAACCCGGGTGTGCTAAGCTTCTTTTACGCTTTAAAGTGGAAACATTTCTTATAACTTATACAGATACACATATATACACAATTATAATAAGTGTATAACCATAACAAATAGAAATTTCTATGGATTCATATCATGGACTTATACAAGTAATTTAAGCTCATAATGTGCTTATGTTTATTCAGTGGCTCCCGAGGAGTTACATGGCTTATTCTTATGCAGACTTATACTTATAATGTGACTTACATTCATTAGGGACTCCCGTGGAGTTACGTAACTTATCTATTCAGAATTTATACTTTGACGGACTTATGTTTATTCAAGACTCGTAGGGAGTTACAAAACTTATTCTATACAGACTTACACTAGTTCTGAGGTACCCGTAGGCATCACGTAGATTCTTGAACCTAGACCGGCATTACGTAACTCGTCTTTATATGAAAGTACCCGCAGGGGTACTACAAAACTTACACCGGTACTCACGCATCTTATACTTGTTCTGTTAAGTATATCCCGGTCTTACTTTAACTTATACTGTGGTTTCATACATACTTGTCTTGGCGTAACTTATACTGTGATATGTGACTTATTCTTATCTTACAGATCTTATACTGGGATTACAGAACTTATTACTGTATTTCGGATACAGAAGTACCCGTAGGTACTACAGAACATTTTACTGGTACAAAAGTACTCGTAGGGGCTACAGAACAGATTCCTATACTCTGAAAATTCGTGAGGTACCACCGGACTTATAATTTATCTTACTGTGATACGGAGTACTCAGAAGCACATAATCAACTTGTAATTTTTTATCGATACAAGAGTACCGTAGGTACTGGGCGTAATCCTAATCAAATACAAGAGCAACCAGGGTACTACAGAACTTATCGTATATAGGACTTATCGTAAGGTGAGCACCCGTAGGTACTACAGACTTATCTGACATGACTTATCGTGATGCATGAGTACCGTGAGGGTACCACAGACTTATACAAAATACGGGATCTTATCAGATGCAGGAGTGGCCCGTAAGTACTACAAGACTTATGGCAGATACCGGACTTATCGATGCGTGGAGTACCCGTAGGTACCACAGACTTATACACAGATACGGATCATCGATGCGTGAGCACCGTAGGTACTACAGACTTATAATGTATACTTTATTATTAGCCCTTCAGAGTACGCATCATAGATTCATTATACGGAAGTAACCGTAGTTATTACTGGACTTGTACTTATTTTACAGAATTTGTACTTATTTGCCGATACGAGAGTACCCGTAGGTACTACCGAGCTTATACTTATTGTACCGATAATGAGTACCTGTGGTACTACTAGACTTATACTTGTTTCACCGATAATGAGCAACTGTGAGGTACTACTGACTTATACTTATTCGACTCCTGTGAGGAGTTATAGAGTTTCTTCAAATACGTGAGTACCCGTAGGGTACTCATATAGCAACACAGAGGTACCCGTGTGGTACTGCGTAACATATACAGAGGTACCCGTGAGGTACATCTCGGGATCGCTACTATATTCAGCTTCTTTATTCTTATTCAGAGTCTGTATCATATAATTGTTGGGATTACCTAGACCAGTAATGATGGAATGAGTAGGACACAAGACAACAGCACCGGGCTGCACAAAGATGTATCAGAGAGTGCCGCCGCACTAATCAGAGAGCACCGGCACTATGTGTCAAGCATGGTCAGAGAGTGTCAGAAAGACTTAATCAGAGTAATCAAGTACTAATGTGCCGGGCACGCAATGGGAGAGAGCGCCATCGCGACTAATCAGAGAGTACCGGCAATTAATGTGCCGGGCACGATCAGAGAGTGCCGTGGTCATTCAATAACCGGTCTTAGGTAATTTTACAATTATATGAGTTCACAATCATTATCTTATAGTAGAGCATTATTAGCCACATTATAATGCTCATGATGTATCGTATCTAAATAATGCAAGGTGATGAGCATGTAATCACACCCAATCATGTATTTATTCTTCTATGAATCTACGTTACCCAGGAATTGGAATCAATCCACCGGATCGCCCAACTTCGCTATGGCATTTCATGCCAACTAGTCGGTTTACCGATTTTACCAAGGGACTGTTTGTATTACTCATTTTCCGGGGTCTTGACTTCATATTTTGACACTATGTCCTTATACTCATTTAAATCTAAGGTGCTAAGGGTTCTATTCCAACTGGAATCACTCACTTCGGAGCATCGAAACTCGAGTTACGTCCGAAACATCCCGGACTTCTCTATGTTCAAAGCTGGAACCAGAATTTGGCTTGCACATGGTCCCACTTGAGTGAATTTTTGGGCCAATGAGTTAGAACTTGGAGATACTTAGTAAATATGTTTTGTGGTTCTCCCCTTGAAGTCTATTTTTATGGCCACTGAATCACTCAAATCGGATAAGAAATGAGGAAGTTATGGCCAAATACAAAAACTGGCCGAAACAGGAAAAACTCGTAACAGTTGTACCGGTAGAACTTAACTTCTACCGGTAGAACTTGGCCAAAATCGACCAGAATCAAAGTTGTACCGGTAGAACTTAACTTCTACCGGTAGAAGACACCCGAAATGCCCAGATTTTGTTATTTCTCCCCTTTTTCATGCACTTTTCCATCCCAAACCAAATCTATACTTCGTATACACTTCAAAACCATTTCACTCTATCTTTAACCTCAATTATCTCTCAAATCATCTTCTTCAATGGATATCTTTCATCAAAACCTTTCTTATGATTTTCTCTCCCAAAAACACTTCTAATATGGGTTATGACCCATACACAAACTAAATGATGATTAGTTAGTTAGGGCTTGTTCTTAAACCCTAACTAATTTACTTACTATTAACCATGAATTCATCCCAAAGAGAGTGATTCTATACTTTGCTCAGACTTTTATGGTTTTATCCACTTTACTTATAATTATCAGGGTTAGGAAGAACTCCTAACAAAACCCTAGGTTGAGACAACTAAAAACCATACAATTGCATGGAAAATAATTCAAAACTTTAAAGCCCATGTAATTCCATACGAAAAATCCAAGTTCCATACCTCTTCGTCCTCCATCTTCTTCCTCTTCTCTTTCTTTCTCTCTTCCTCTTCCTCTTCTTCTCTCCTTTCGCTTCTTCCCCTCTCTCTACGTTTTTCTCTCTCAAATGAGACCAATTTTTAAACTTTAAACATGGATTTGTTAAGGCCATGTTTGGCTCCTCCAACAAAACCCATTTTGCTAATCTCTCTAATTGCACTGCCCATGAATCTTCCTTGAATTCAACTTATGCATATTCTAGTTTAACTCCACATCTTCCTCTTTATGACTTTCATATCCTTTGTAAAATTACAAGATTGGGCCCTTATCTTGTAAACTTTCCTTGCTTCTCACCCTATTTCCGAAAATTTATTTAGTTTATAATATACCCTACATGTCCGAAAACTACAGGTATATTTCTGGGGGGTGTTACAGACTACCACTCATATTAATCTCGACTAGTTTTAAAGATCTCAGAGTCTTAAACCAAAGATGCAAAGATGCATCAGAGGGAATTGATTCTCTTCACAATAGCCGATTATTCAATGTTTTTGTAGATAATCACAATCTAAATTTATTTTGATATTTCAATATTCAATTATTTATTTGCTCATCCATTTTTCTTACATCATTCATTTCAAGCTTTCAAAGAAAAATCTCACTATCGTGACATCGTCCAAATAGTATGGAGCTTAAGTAGTCAGGTAGTTGATTGAAAATTCGAGATCTCTGTGGATCGGAGACCGACTTAACTCCATTTTATTACTGTCGACTGCAAATTTACATTATAATGGATCAAAAAACCGCCACTTTAAAAATGGTTTATTCTTATAAAATATCTTTTTAATCAAGGATACTTAAAGAAACTCCTACACTAAGCTGGGCTCGGTTTATTTAACGAGGATTACAATAGTCCTTGGGTAATAAGTCTCAAATTTGAATAGTGGCTTGACCGCAACAAATTTATCGATGTAGTCTTTAACGAGTCTTATGGTATCGTCACGGGGATTGTGATAATAGTCCTAATAGTGATGATGTTATACCTGGTGCATGATATTTATCCAAAGCCAACACAAGAGCTGCCACTCAATATGGTAAGCTGCCAGGGTTTGCTGCCACCAGAGTCATTAATATAATGTGGTGGACTCAGTGGAGGGATGAGTAACCTCCAGGGGTTTCAAGCACATCATCCTCTAACATACATGGGAGGAGGGTATTCAATGGTCAGGACAACCTTGGCCATTCAAAGAGAAGTAGAAGATACATCCGAGATACGGAAAAGAAAAGAGGAATGAGGGTCATCCTTCTTCTACTCGCAGCAGCCAGTAAGATTCTCTACTCCCGAGGATTTAGGACGAGGTCACACAATAGCCATGCTGACCAGTGGCTTCAGCCACCAGACCACGACATGTTTCCATCACACCAACTGATGTGAGACTAGATCGCCCAGAGGAGGTTGGATCCCATGAGATAAAGCACCCTCAACCTTGCATCATCAAGCACAAAGTAAACACGATTGTTCCTCTCACCCCACTGGGCAGAGGGACCAATATCGGGCCTGCAGGATCGCCAGCACCTTCTCGCTATGCAGATAGGGCAGAGGAGGCCAGTATAGGATCTAGGCTCGAGGACAAAGCTCACGTGCCGAGACTTCTAAGGAATTACGGGCATGTCTTGGCAGGTAAACGCAACCAGCTTGCGACGTCCCGGCGGCATGTAGTAATGCTTGCTTCGCCACTTCGAATTAGAATGTTGTTTAAATCTGGATGAATCATATTCATGCTTATAGTTGCATAATGTGTGAAAGTTAGCTTAGAGGTTGGAACCTCGAAAATCAAGCAGACGTGAACTCTTTTTTTTTTTTGTGAACTAGGGTGAGTGTTGATTAAATATGTTTGGATTGTGAGTTAGAGATCTCGTGGACTCGCCGCCGTTGGACCTTCGGGTGACGGATATATCGGATTTTTATGACATTCTGCATGGATTGGCTGGACTACACACCGCACGCTGATTGAAGACAGTGGCAGGATTATCGCCGCTGAACACGGATATTCAGGCGACTTTTCAGGGGAAATGCATGATGCTTTACCCTAAACCGTGCATGACTCCAAGTGGAGTGGACAATTGATGGGCAATGTAAGCCTTTACCAGAGGACGAAAGTAGATAAGGTTTGGGCTCCACCTCGAGTGGCTGTGAGTATGGGATGTTTTTCTAATGAGCCATCGGATTACTCCGCACAGGATGTGACTTTATTGTCGAGTTACACCCTATCACGCCCATTTCAGCGACTCTCATAGGATGGCACTGAAGCCGATTGTGCGGGAACTCAAGGTCCAACTACAAGAATTTTTGGATAAGGGTTTTATTGCATCCAGCACTTCACCACACCCCGCTTTCATTTAAGGTACACGAAGGACAAGACACTTCGAATATACCACGATCGACGCTTGAACAAGGCTGCGATCACCTGTGGGATTCATTATCGATGATTGATGACTCGCTTGGACTAGCCGAGAGGGCGTAGAGTCTACTCCAAGATAGACCTGAATCGCTAATATCACTGAGGGTTAAAGAGGCGTATATCCCTAAGATAGCGTTTAGGACACAATATGGGCATTTCGAGTTCATAGTGATGCCCTTCGAGTTGACGAATGCGCCAGCAGCATGCATAGGGTATTCCAATCCTACTTAGATTAGTTTGTTGTGTAAGACCTGAGAATTTCCAATTTCTGGAAAAATGGCAAAATCGTAATTTCGATTACAAAATTGTAATTTCGGTTAAAAATCTTCAATTTATTCTCTAGATCTCGATGATTCAAACGACTTAAACCATTGGAACGGTCGGCAAATCTAGTTACCGCAAATTTCAAGGTAATTCCAATACAATGCAAGAGTTGGCACGCTGGCGCATCGCATTTCGTGCCGAAACGATTCGATGCGAAGAAAGTCACATATAACACGCACTCATGTGCCAGCAAGCTTCCATAAATAGAGAAATGATGAAATGGATCGCCTAGATAGTACTGTCTGAATGTCAAACCGGAAAAGAATGACATAAGTGTCATTTTTAAATTCATGGTTAGAAAGACAAAATAGTTTGGTCAGCTGTCTTCCCCAAATGTTAAAAAGCCAAAAAAAACGGTGAAGGGAAGAGGTCAAGAAGTAATGAGCCTTGAAGCTTAGAGTGAGAGTGTCACTTCTTCCTAGAATATCGAAAGCAATCCGACCATTCTACAGCCTTCCCGACAAGAAGGGGCCGCCGACATGCAGAGGGCTTCAAGGCGGGTACTGGATTTAGTGGAGTTTCCTCAAACTCCGAGAGGCAGGTTTCTCCCTACTTGGGTTTTATTCCTTCTTAAGTACTTTGTCGATGTTTGAGTCAATGAGCGCTGAGAGTTGATCATTCAAAACTGACCAAATTATTATGAATTTGGAACCTGAATGGAGCAATTTTCAAAGATCGCAACGCTGATTCGGGGTTGTTAAATTCTTTAATCTTGCATAACCATATTGAATGGAAAAGGTTTGTATAGTGAAATGCGACATTTAGATTTTTTCGGGAATAGTAACTGAGGGTTTCACTATTCCCGAAACAATGTTCTCAAAATAAATTTTGTGAATATTGTGTTTATCGAAGTAATTCAAGTAGAATTGCTCGCGGTTTGATCATTATCCCATGTATTTTAATTTTGATGTGATGAAATGCGTAATTTACATAACATGACGTGATTGAATTTATGAATATATGCATGTTTATATATTTACATGTGACATGCATCAGAATGGAATTCGTGATCATGCATTCCATATGCACCGGGAGCACCTCTAGAGCTTTGGCAGGAGTGAGTGCATGAGGTGAGAGCCTGGGAGTAGAGGAATGGTTTCGAGGGTTGTCTAAAACTAAAAATGATCTGAGGGTAGTCCACAATAATATCAATCGTCTGAGACGGCCCAATTCGATATATGCCATACCTGAGGGTCAGTCTACAAACAAATAAACATAATAATTCCTCACAGGTTGAAGCACAGGGAGTGAGCTCCGAGGACCCTGCACAGGATGATCATTAGACATTCAAGAGGATCACATTTGCTTGGATGTGTGTTTATTTTGGACAATGCACTACACTTAGGTGAGAGTAGCCCACTTAGGGTGATTCCACTCACTGAGCCGGTTAGCCCACCCCGTCGAGGGATATTATTTTAAGGTACAGGAGCGTGCGTGAGAGACGGCTCATCCTAGAGACTGAGCTTTGTGAAGAAAATGATTGTGGCTTGGGTTATGATGTGATACATGTATTAAAATTCTCTAATTTTAATATATGTGTTGTATAAGAGTAAAATTTGAACTCTTGAAACTATTGGATATAGTTGATATATATGTCTATGAGTATTGTCTATGGGCCCAAGTGGTCGCTTTTACTCAAGTTATTGTTATATTGGACTGTTTGGGACAGGTTTATGGAGGTATTAGATCAGTAAGCCCCATACAAAGGAGACTCGCCCGATTTTCCGGGCGGCGCCTGCAACCCGACATCCACTTTATTCCACGGGTCGACGGCAGCCAACCCGACCCCGGTTCAAGGCGGCCACAGCTTACAACAGAGCCAGCTATATGAATATCTAGGGAGCTCTTGCCTAAATTCGATCACTGGGCTTTGGTGGCTGATGTAGAGTGCATAGGTATATGGAAACCTATAGATTGAGGATTTAGGCTTAGGCCATAGTCGGGTAAGAACATCACCACTAGGAGTGGTTTGATGTTGAGTTTAGGTATGAAATTACCTAGGAAATCACAGGACAAAACTAAGACACTGCATGCATGCGTTGGTGTTTTTGTGTGATTGATTTTCAAGTGTACAGATGCTCGTTGTGCATACATGAATTTGTTAGGTGTTATGTGATTGAGATTATATGATTGATATGTCAATGATAGCATATGATGAAGTGTGGAAAATTTTGGAGCTACATGCAACCTGGAACAAGGAATAAAATAAATAAATTTTACAAAAATTTATTTGGTTTAAGGACAATGAAATAAAATTTAATGGAATTTTAAAGAATCCCATAAAATTATTGAGTTAGGAATTGGTGTTGTTCAAGCCATCGTGATGTATGAGAGCAAAGAGGCTACTGGAAATGAAAAAAAAAAAAAATGAGATAAATTTTAATAAATTTATTATCGGATACCTAAAACAAGATTTTAACAAATTTTATTTGGTTGGTGTTAGATCAAGAGGTTCCAGAGATTTTCGACAACATGGTTTGGTATCAGAAAAAATTAAAAATAAAGAAATAAAATAAATTTTATGTATTGGTCTATTTGAGAGGTAAAGTAATGATTTCAAGGTCACAGCAAAACTAACAGGAGAAAAATAAAATTGATAAATTTACTTGATACTCTGAGAAATGGAAAAAAACATTATTTGATAAATGAGTTTGGTTTTCATAGCAGACTGAAAAAACAATAAACAATAAATAAATTATAATTAAAAACAAAAAAAATACAAAAAAAAAATTATTGGCCAACAATTGTGGTCAAAGAAAAATGTTTAAGGGTTTGCAATACAGGAGGTGAAAGTGTAATAAGAGGCCTGGATTAAATACGCGTGCAGAAGAGTAGAGTGTGTCACGATACAAAATTTTATGCGGACTAAGGCAAAGAAGGTCGGGTTGAACTGCAAGGTCGCGACATTGTGGTCAGCGACAAAGCCAAACAAAGCACGACCAGATCGCGCGCTACCGGGCACCGGGGAGCGCAGTGTGCGTTGAGAGCGCGGCGACGACATTTCCGCGCGGCGCCATGACACGCCAGTGCTGCTACAGCAGGCATCGCGACATCGATGGTAAAGCGCAGGCGGCACGGGCGGCGGCCCGAAGCGCAGTTTACCGGGCCATGCACTTGGCATCTGGCCTGCTGAATCTCGATGGACTCAGTACTGTTCTTGAAGCCAATTTGACATTGTTCGTGAACCCTGGCTCATGAACATCGTTTCATCACAAAAATTTTGGAAAAAATTTTTAAATTAAATTAAAATCAAATCAAATCAAATAAAATTAGACAAAAATTTTTAACAATAAAATTTTCAAAAATGAAATTTTTGTTGATAAAAATATTTTAAATGCATATCATCACTGCATTATTCTGTGAATGCAAGGATAATGGGTATACAATTTAACTTATGTGTATGAATAGTGTCTCAGGCGTTATTTATGCCTTAGAGATACCGACTGAAATTAAATTTGCCATTGCACTCAAGGATGATAGACAATGACGAGGACGTAGGAGGGCGCCCACTGGGTATCGGCTGCAAATTACATCGTTTCATCAAAGAGTTTTTACCGAGGTCAGATATTGGTGTTAATTGGCTATCGTGACAGCTGTATAGCAGTCGGAGGTCCTAGTAACCTCCGTGGTTAGTATGATCATCCTTCATATTCACAGGAGAGTTCCATCGCAAGCGCAGCACCATCGGCTCATTTGTAATCGCGGGCGAGGCTATGGATTACCTCACACTACCGTGATTAGACTAAATCTATGTTCCACTGAGAGAGCGAGCCCAAACAGGAAGAGGCAAGGACCCCCAGAGACTCTCTGGGAGGAGCCTAAGATGTGAGTTCCTCCCTAGGATTAGGGCGAGAATAGGTATGATATGTCGCTACTGCGAAGTTAGAGATCCTGGGACTCTAATTGGCAAAGGGAATCCAGGATCATGGACATGCCCAGTTCGATGTCATCCCGATGACTGACCCTATAGCCACAGTGGTCGTTATCGACAGATTTGAGGAGGGGCACGCCTATACGTATGACCTGCACTGTGTGGTATTTCCTCAGGGGACAAGCACGACATTTCGCCCTGCATGTGATACGAGTCCAAGTGTCGTGGATAGCCACGGTCACCAATGAGCCTTAATTCCTCAGAGGACAGAGAGACTGCACTGGGATCACCTCATAGTGGGTGCGAGTATGGATGGTTTTCGCATTTTGACACCGACTACCTCCACAGAGGGTCGTGAGGACTTCACATCAAGTTACACTCTGGTATTTCACCCATCTCTATGATCTGCAGATAGGATGGCACCAAAGAGTTGCAGTGGAACTCGCCATCCAATTACAGGAGCTATTGAATTAAGGGGGTTCATTAGACCGAGCACTTCCACCATGGGGCGCTCCGTTTCATCAGGAAGGCTATGGCAAGACCTCTGACCATGCATTGACTACAGCAATGAACAGTGGTTACGATCAAGAATCTGTGATCACTTACCAGAGGATCGAAGATCATTTCACTTACCGAGAGGGAGCGAGTCTACTCCAAGATATACCTTTGTACTGGTTACCATCAGCTGAGAGTTAGGGAGACAGATATCCTTGAGACAACGCTTAGGACGACATGGGCACTTTGAATTTGGCTGGGTGATGCCTGATTGACGCACGCGCCACAGTGATTCATGGATCTCATGCATAGGTATTCCAACCTTATCTAGATTAGTTTGTCGTAGTCTTCGGATGATATCTTGATCTAATTCCCACGCAGTGGTAGCATGAGTATCACTGAGGATTGTTTTACGTTTGTTAAGAGACCATCGTGATGCTAAGTCTGGCATGGCGCGAGTTTCGCTTTACCGAGGTGAGAGTTTTAGACACGTGTGTCGCGATCGAGGCCAATCGACCTAGAGAAGGCTGAGTGTTGATGAGTTGGGAGAGAGCTGCATCGTCAATCTTCAAGATACAGTTTCTCGATCAGCCGGGTATTATAGAGTATTCCGAATGGGCCGGTTGTCCATTCAAGTGTGATCGTAGGACTTCGGGCCACTGACGGGACTCCATGGTGGGACTCAGCCATGTAGAGATTCTGAGATGCTCTAACACCCTGGATACTCTGCAAGTTGGGTGAAGCAGCAGGAGTACCAACCTTCTTCTAGTTCCTGGAAGAGGCAAAAAGACTCGCTTCACACGACTTCACATCAGTAATGGATTGGGCACATGAGGACTGGGATTGCCCTAGAGACAGGGATCTCAGACTTTAGGACAACAGAGTCCCGGGCGTAATGTAGAACACAGAGTATAGCCATTCATTCCTTCACACTTAGTACGGGCAGAGGGAACGGCTTCGCTGGGGGGGTGCTATACAAGCACCTAACAAAGATAGATAAAGCCGAGGCCGTGAGTGCGTCGAGGTCGTGTGGATGATCAAAGGCGCAATGGGAGCGTAGTGGACCTTAAGGTGGTAGAAATATTCGGTCGACGTCGCTTGACATGGATGAGTTGACAAACTACTCCAAGCTGTCGCACTGGGACCTTAGCCGAGTTGTCATACCCGACATGACCTTGGATTTGGGCTTAGAGGTTAAGGCCTTTAGAGAAGCAAGGTATAGATGTTCTTCCCTAGGATGTAGGGTGAAAGTTGACCTGATAGGCTCGATTATGAGCAGACCTATGAGACTTACCATGGTGGACCGGATCGCGTCACAGATGGCATTGTTATGCTCACGGTGCACAAGAACATCGCCGAGTCGAGCGTGGCATCTGCAGACGGCCATTCACCACTGCGGGTGGGAGTGTGGGTTGAGTTTTGTCTTTAGGGACTACCCAATGAAGACTCATAGTTCGACCAGGAAATGTAAAGAGGCTCGAAGTGTAAGCCGAAGAGTTATAAGACCGAGATGAAAACATACGACGTTATCACGTGAGACTTGTGAGTCGAGATGTGGAGCCTGAGTGCCTCGAGATTTGGATACCGTTTGGAAATTGCATTGGTGTTGTTGAGTCGATAAGGCCCCGGTAAATGACAGCCGCCTATGACATGGACTAGGTCGATGCATTCATAGGATTATCAAAGTGATCGTGGACCTTGGAAGGTCAGCTACACACCAAACAGGTTGTGTAGGGTTATAATGCCAGCGGATTATATATAGGTGTTAGAGGACATGCTACGAGCATGTCCCGATCATAAGGTGTAGTCGACGAGCAATCGCCCTTAGTGGAATTCGCCTACAACAACTTATCGCGAGTATACAAATGGCACTTTCATATGAGGTATCAGAGCTGAGGCCAAGTGTAGGATTACTTGCTATGATTGGACCGAGGTGGAAGAGAGTTCCACCGGTCCTGATCCGATTAGACACCTCAGAAGGTGAGCTTGATATGACAGCCGCCTTTCACCTGATCGTAGAGCCGGCGTAAGTGAACAGCAGATGTACAACGTCGCACCTTGTGAGTCTCGAGGTCAGGATCACGCTGGGCGTGATTCCTAAGAGATGATGGTCGTTCAAGAGCGCAGCTATCGCCGAGATTCATTGGGCCTTTCAAGATACTCGAGAGGATAGGCACTGTTACGTATCGGTTGGTTTTACCACCCAGCATGTCAGGTGTCCACGAGGTGTTTCACGTGTCCATGCTCCTAAGCATACTCCGTGCATCCACTTCATGGTGGATTGGGGATGATAGAGGTTGACACTTGCGGACCTTGAGGAGGGACCAAAGATGTGGCCTGGATAGTCGATCGTGCCTTTGCGATGCAAGACCGTGAGGCTAGTGAGAGTGCTATGGCGGCACTATGGAGTGGAGGAATCAACGTGGGAACACACACGCGGGCCACCAATCCTTCTTGTTTAGTGGATGAAGGCACGTATTAGTTTTGTTTAAGATTTAAATGATCAAGTATGCATGTAGAGCGCACGCTGTATATACATGTGAGTGATGTGGATTGCCTCAAATTTCGTACGAAATTCCTTTTAAGGAGGGAGACGTAAGACCCGAGAAATTCACTCTCGAAAGTGCAAAATCGTAATTTCGATTACAAAATTATAATTTCGCTAAAATCCAAAATTTATTCTCTTAGATCTCGATGACTAAAATCCGATTACACCATTGAATCGCCTCGCGAAATCTGGGGCTACTAATGAAAATTTCTCGTAATTCCGATACAAATGAGTTGGCATCGCTTTTCGAGGCATCGCTACTTCGTGCCGTGAAACGATTCGATGCAAAGAAAGTCATGATATAACACGACTCATGTGCCATAAGTGTCACGAAGAGAACGATTTAAAACTACTACAGATATATCGCCAATGTCAAACTCGGGAGTTAAGGACATAAGTGGCCATTTTGAATTGTTTGCCAGGAAAAAGACAAAATGAAGCCGTAATAGTAGTTCTAACGTTAAGTCAAAACGTGTGAAGGAAGATGGTTTACAAGTAATAAGTTTTTGTGTTTTTAGGAGTGAGAGAGTATCACTTCTCTCTGTATCGGCACGAACTGCCTAGCCTTCTCGACAAGCAGTTTTAAACCGCTTCTACTCCTGAGAGAGGACTTCCTGGCACTGATTTAGAGTTTCCTCAAACTCCTATAGTAGGGTTTCTCCCTACTTGGGTTTTATTCCTTCTTAAGTACTTGTCGATGTTTGAGCTCGAACGAGGCCGCAGAGGGTCATGCTTTGACGGCCCCCAAACCTTGGGACCGAATTGTTATAAATTTTGGAATCCCAATGTGGAGCAACAGCATTGCCACTTTAAGATCGTTGTTAAATTTGCAATTTTGTTTTTTAAATCATGTATCGTTTGGAAAAGCGCCGGAAGGTTTGAATGCGTTCACAAAGTGAACTGACGATTGATGATTTTCCGGGAATAGTAACCGAGGGTTTCACTATTCCCGAATAATGCTCAAAATAAATTTCAGAATTAATGTGTCGGTCGAAAATTCGCTGTAATTGTTCGTGTTTGATCATTGAAATTTCAGCGGAGCTAATTTTGATGTGACGTAAATGCGAATTACACAAATACTTATCGTGGTGATTGAATTTATGTGAATATATGCATGTTTATATATTTACATGACATAGACTGTAATGAAATCAAGCATCATGCATTCCATATGAACTGGGAGCACCCTAGATGATAGAAAGTAAGTGCATGAGGTGAGTCTATGAATGGTTTCTGAGGGTTGTCTAAAACTAAAATGATCTGAGTGTACTCCATAAATAATATCAATCGCTGGAGACACCCAATTGATATATACACATCTGAGTATTGTCCATAAACAAATAAATATAATAATTTCATAATGAGGCTTAGCGAAAGTGAGGGAGCCTAAGTGAGGACTCCTGCACGGATGACTGCTTAGACATTCAAGCAGGATCATGCATCGTCGGATGTGTGCTTTATTTCTGAGCATTACATCAGACCGCACTTAGCGAGAGTAGCCCACTTAGGTGATTCCACTATCGAGCTGCTAGCTCACCCTGTCGAGGATATTATATTTTACAGCATGTGAGCGGCAGAGACATTTTCATCCTAGATCGAGCTTTCTAGAAGAAAGTTTTGATTGTGCTTTGGGGGTTATGATGTATGACATGTATTAGAATTCTAATTTTAATATATGTGTTGTATAAGAGCAAAATTAACTCTTGAAACTATTGGATATAGTTGATATATATGTTTTATGAGTATTGTTCACATTCAAGTGGCAAAATGCTTACTCTGTGTTATTGTTATATCAATCATGTGATAAGTGTTACGCAGCGGCCAGATTTGGGCAGCAGAGCCCCCGCATAAAGGAGACTCGCCCGATTTTCTGAAGGGCGCCGTAACCCGAGACTACCGCAGATTCCGCGGCCGACGGTAAATAACTGACCCCCGGTTTGTGCGTCAAGCATGTCAGGTTCTTTGCCGAGACTGATCCGCCTCCCGTGTTCGAGGATCGCAGCATGATGACTAGCCTGTGGATTTCTCCACACTAAAGGACCATCGGCCTGTATGCCAAGTTCAAGAAATGCACTTCGCCATCGAGAAAATTTGATACGCCGTCCGCTTCGCGGCTTGCACCTCGAAGGTCGAGGCCATTATGAGTCGAGAGGTCGGGTCACCTTCCGTACACGCAGCTTAGATTCGGCGGGCACTACAGAGGTTCATTGCGACTACAGAGCACCTATGACTGTGATCACCTGCAGGGGCCGGGGTTTGATGGGACACTTGTGTGAGAAGGCATTCCAGAATTGAAAGGAGGCTTACTACATTCCTATTCGAGGGTGGTCCCTAATATGATGAGGTGTTATGGTGTGCACAGATGCCCAGACGGACCGGGATGTGTCTTGATGTAGTCCGGAGGGCTTGGCTTACGGTTCTAGGAAAGCCAAAGAATTCAGAGTCAATTACCCTACATATGACTGGAGTTGATAAGCATTGTCTTTACCTAAAGGATCAGGTAACTACTATTCAAGTGAGCAATCATGCTTAGAACACAAGAGTCTGAAGTATGAGTTTTTACAATGTGGGACCTCAACATGAGGCAACGCAGATGGATGGAGTATTTAGAGATTGATCACTGCATTACCATCCCGGTAAGGCAAACGTTAAAGATGCACCAGCTCCGTCATGGGGCGACTAGCGCAGTGTGAAGCCCCGAGAAAGCAGATGTCAGACTTTGGCAATCTTGATTAGCATCAGATCGTGCCCATATACTGGGTCTGTATACACCATCCCGCCGCCATGAGAATGGATTGTCCCCGGCGGCAGACGGGCAGATATTCGCCCATCGTGGACCTGCACAGTGGTGGCACGGGTGATAGTTACTCAGCCATCCACAATGTATGTAGTCTTCGATATAAGGGCGGTCAGGTTCCCAAATTGATCGATCCCAGCGAGGATCCCCAGTGGGAGTTCTGTACCGCCCCGCTTTTATTGTAACGCGGCACGAAGATGTACCAAGATCTCATCATTATTATAAAGATAAATAAAGCAACACGTTGAGATTTGAATCGTTCACGCCCACGTGGTCAACAGTCAAGGCCGAGAATTTGGGTCAACAGGGCTACTGAGCCATTAGAGGTAGCAGAGCGGAAGTGGGCGATCGCCACGATAGACTTTATGATTCACTACCACGGCATGATGTGGTATAGGTGATGATAGTGGACCGGCTCACTAAGTCGGCATTTTTGGCCGATGCGGGGATGACCTTCACATTGAGATGCATTAGGTTGTATGTTAGATTACCACTGGCTACATGGCATACCAGCTGTCCCATATTATCGGACATGGATCCCAAGAGTTTACGACACATTTTTTGGAAGGATTTCCAAAGGCCATGAGGGCAAGCGATTGGCGATGAGCAACTAGTTTCATCAGACCAGTGTCGGCGGAATTAGTTATCTGGTACAGAGGACATCCTACGACATGTATCCTAGATTTTAGGGTAGGCTGAGGGAGCATACCACTTAGTGGAATTAACCTATAACGACGCATTTATGGTGTTATGCAAATAGGTACCCTATGAGGGCACCCATGGGAGGCCATGTTGATCGGTTTCGTTAGACCCGAGGTGGGAGAGAGTTCCATCAGCGTACGGCGGATTTGATCGAGGCCACCTGCGAGAAGGTGAAGTTGGGTTGGGAAAACCTCATGCGTCGGAAGTGAGCGAGGAAGGCTACGGCCCGTGACGGTGTCTCGACCTCTAGAGTTCGAGGTGGGTGATCTCGTCTTCTTGAAGGTGATGCCTAAGAGAGGAGTGGTTAGATTCGAGCGAGGAAGTTAAACAGGCAATATTAGGCCCTTAGAGGTACTCGAGAGATTCCAGCATAATTGCATATGCATTGGCCGCTACCCGCAGAGTTTATCAGAGTGTTCATGAGGTGTTCCACGTCTATGCTCGTATACCTCGGTCCAGCTCATGCCAGTGGATTGGGGAGAGATGTTGTTGATACTAATGCTGGGACCTTTGGGAGGGACACAAGTGTGTATCTTGGATAAGCAGGGATCGAGGTTTTGACCAAGGCCCGTTGGGCTAATTGAAGAGTGTTGTGCGACAGGGAAGTGGAGGGTGGCAGGAGCAGCGGGACAGTTGCGGGGCTGCTATCCTTTCTGTTGAGGATGAGGTGGGTGTCTAGTCTAACATTGGAACTAGAATAATTATTGCATATGCATGTGTTTTTGTGAGCTAGTGTGTGTGAATTTCAGGGATGTGGAATTTTTGTTAGAAAGAATGCCAAAACACAGGAAAATTGATTTTTTCTAAAAATGGTAAAAGCTAGCCAACCCGATTTAGGCGTAAATTTTCTAGATCTTGGATGGCCGAAAGCAGACTTCCTTAGTTGGTCGTCGCTAAATCTGAATTCACCCCATCGAAATTCATCATATTAGGAGCGGTCGAATTTCACTGAGGGCATCGGGTTAATACGGTGATACATGGAATGATCGTAATGGATTCCACTGGCACCACTGCTGAGAGTGACACATGTAGGGTTTTAAGTTCAAAGCAAAGTTTGCGTGGAAGATTTTGGTCAATAAATTTTAAAAATTAATAAAAACTCTTTTTGCGAATCCTATGGTACATACATACTAATCAACAATAATAAGAAGAAATTACCTCAATCAATTAAGGAGATTTTTTAAAGCGAGAAGTGGGGTTCAGTGACTGGTCACTTTATTTTTTATTATTTTTACTGTTCCACGATCTTTCCAAAGCCATTCTCTTCAATGGAGATGCGTGTGGGAAATGCGGATTAAACGTTTTGTTTTAGCCTTGATATTCTCAACACATGAGATCAAGAGGGTTAGATGGAGGCAAAAAAAGTGAAACTCTTTCTCTCTTTTTTTTTCTCTAATTTTTTATCACCCCTTAACGCCTAGGGTTTTGCCTCTATTTATAATATGCCTTGAATTGATCTCAACCATGGATCAAGTGGCATATTTAAATATCAATTAAAATTAATTCAAATTAAGTGACAAAAATAAATAGGATTAATTTCTCAAATTAACTGTTTATCCATATAGTAATTACTACACTAATTAATTCAATAATTAATTAATTAACAATTAATTATCCACAATTACTACATACTGTTATGAAACAATTTCTTTTACAACTATGCCCCCAAGGGATTTCTTGTTAATTTAATCTTGTACGCTGTTTTACAAAGGCGTTCGGGACTTGAGTGGAACTCCGTAATTCCAAGCTCACAAATTTGATAATTAATTAAACTCTTTAATCAATTAATTTAATTTATTAGTTCCAAAGATTATTCCACTAAAAATCAAACTGTACTCTTTTGTACTTACAAAATAATTTATGTAGTGATACCTAAGCGCCCATTGATATGGATCATTATGATAAAATTCAATCCTCCAAAATTGGTCCAGTCACAGAGCTAGGTGAAATTACCGTTTACCCTCTAGTGATATCTTTATCCTTAAGTTCCATTAATTCACTTAGTGAAACGCTAATTTATAAACCCGTTATAAATTAGAGCGCTCAAACCGTTCGCCTTAATTAACACTTAAGGAAACCAATTATCCGGCTCTCAAGAAGGGTTTGATTCCATATCTCGCAGGGACGTTCTTAACCACCTATCTCAATGGGCCTCCCAAGACATAGCATCGGGCCTGCCTTAGGACACTGGTAACCTATGAACTCAAAGGCCCTATTGAAATAGACAGGAGTCCATGGCTACTCAGGATTAAGATCAATCGCATATGATCATCTAAAGGACACTCGCTAAAACCCTTAATTGTGTTCCAGATATTATTTAAGAGTTTAATCCATGTTTGAGTCCCGGGTCTCTATGTAATCAGACATTACATAAAGCACTTCCATTTTAATATGTCACTACATCGCAATCCGCATCACAAGATTATCGTACTCTTAATGCTCAAACGCTGACCGTACTAGTAGTATTATAGATCAAAGATCCCTACTTTGATTTACTACAGATAGTTTAGTTTATTATCTATAATCTTGATCATCTCATATATAACTGTTATATACTAAGATTATAGTTACATTAATAAACTTGAGATTTTATGCTATTTACTAAATTATACAACACATGTATAAAGAATCAAATATAGAAAATTCTTTTCATGAAGCAGTACAAATTACATGCTTTTAGGGCACCATGCCCAACAATCTCCCACTTGCCCTAAAGCAGGTGAGACATGTCTCTTAAACCTAGTCCCTCTAAGTGACCCGTGAACACCCTTTCGTGTAAAGTTCCTAGTAAATGTGATCCGCACTCTCGTTCCGACGCTATCTTCATAACGGCTACGTCCCCCCTATGTACGATCTCTCGTATGAGATGATACTTCCTTTCTATATGCTTCCTCTCTTGTGACTCCTGGTTCTTAGAGTTTGTCAACGCCTCCACCATTCACAGATAAAACAAGTGGTTCCATGCTCGAACTACTCCAAATCGCTGTAGAACTCGAGCTAAAACCGATTCTTTAGCTGCTTCACAACCCACTACGTATTCGGCTTCCATGGTTGAATCCACAATACTAGATTGTTTGATACATTTCCATACTACGACTCCACCACTAAGAGTGAATATTGACCCAGATGTCGACTTTCGACTATCTTTATCTCGATCAAAATCGACCGCGATATCCAATAAGGTTCAGTTCTTGACCGTGAGTACATAAGCATATAACTTCGTTTCCTAAGATACTTGAGATTTATAAGCCTAATACTATCCAATGGCCCATTCCAGATTGGATTGGTAACGATCGACTATCCCTAATGCGATAATGTATATCGTGTCTTCAGGACACAACATGACATACATGAGGCTGCCTACAACTGAGGCATAGGGAATCCGCCTCATACCCTTCTTCCTCTTGAGGTGTCTTAGGACACCGCTTCCTGGAAAGGATAATTCCGCTGTCCGGTCGGTAATAGACCTTTCTTGGAATCTTGCATCGAAAATCGAGCTAGCACCTTATCAATATAAGATGCTTGAGACAATGCCAAAAGCTTGTTCTTACGATCTCTTATAATTTGGATCCCAAGAATATAGCTTGCTTCTCCCAAATCTTCATTTGAAATTACTCAGCTTACTTTACATTTGATAAATGTTTCTACATCATCCCCAATGAGTAGAATATCATCATCGTAAAGAACCAAGAAGACCACCTTCTTTCCTTTGATGTACTTTTATACACAAGGTTCATCAACATTTTGCTCAAAACCATACGTTTTAATAGTTTCATCAAAATGCAGATTCATCTTTGAAGCTGCTTCACCATAAATGGACCTACAACTTTGTAGACTTTCTCATTATTGCCTTTAGCCACAAAACCTTTCTCGGTTGCATCACAAATGGTAGATGCTTTCCTCAAGATAGCCATTCAGAAAAGCCGTCTTGACATCCATTTTCCATATCTTATAATCGAGACAAGCGGCTATGGATAAAAGAATGCAAATAGACTTAAACATATCTACTGGCGAGAAAGTTTCTTCTAGTCCACCTCTGGTATAACCTCACACTAAATTTAGCTTTGAAAGTCTCCACTCTCTCCCCATCTATGCCTCTTCTTTCAAGATCCATTTTACATCCCATGAGCCCGACATCCTCGTGGATCTACAAGTTCCCGTACGTAATTAGAGTACATGGACTCCATTTCTTGGTTCATAGCATCTGCCATTTTTCCTGTCGACTCATCCATGGCATCACGATACGTCAATGGATCATCCTGGCAGTGACTACACTAGAAATTGTACTTCTCCTTCAACCGTGAATCTGGATGGTAGTCCTTCACTACCCTCCCACTACGCCGAGTACCAGATATTCGATCAGAATAGTGATCTCGACTTTGTCTTCGGGCCGCTGGTTGATCCCCGACTGACCGACGTAACGTAGTTCCTCCAGCATAACCCATCGGGCGAGGTTTGAAGTTTGTCATATAGTCATTCGAAAAGCTCCGCATTTTGTTAATAATACTTTCTTATTCGAAGGACTATAGAGACAAACCTCTCCTTGTGCCTTTTGATGCTTCTGAACCTTTGCGCTTACGTGCGGGGGTTCCCGACTTCGGTCTTTCCTTTGACATGTGTGCCGGGATTTTAGTATCACGAGTGGCGTAAGCTGGTTGCCATCATTCCCAAACTCTGGGGTGTGCTGGATTGACTTAGATGGAGCCACATTCAAAGTATAGACCGCGGAGTTTGTAGTGAATATCTGAAAATGAATTAGTAACGAGGAGTAGCTCATCGTTGATCTAACCATATCTAGTAACGTCATTTCTCTTTCTGCAACACCACTTTGTTGTGGTGTTCAGTCTTTAATGAGTTGGGATAGGATTCCTTTGCTCGATGGAATGATCCTTGAACTCTGTGTCAGTATGCACCTCTCGATATGATCAAAGAGTTTTTAGTGATTTTGCTTTTGCTTTAAGCACGCATGAATTCTTTAAACTTTCCAAAGTCTCAGTTGTGCATTAGGTAAACATAGCCAGTATCTTGAATAATCGTCAATGAAGGTGACGAAATATTCATAACCACCTCTAGCTTGTACACTTAGTGGACCACAGACGTCGCTATGTACAAGTTGAAGAGGTTCTTTGGATCTCTCGCCCTTTGCTGAGAAAGGTCTCTTAGTCATTTTACCTTACAAGCAAAGATTCACAAGCGGGGAAAGTGCGATATTTAGCTTTCTTAAAGTTAACTTCTTTTACTGTCGGTTTTTGTCGGGAGTTAATGTGGCTAACTTTTGGGAATGCCAAAGATACGTCATTACATCACTGCGGAAACTTTAGACTTTTATTAGATTTAGGATGTTCTACTTTAGATAATTAAGATTATTTAATGGCTAACAGATTGGCCTTAAGGCGTACATCCCATTAAAGTTTGACAAATATCTAAACCATTTTCTTGAAATAACAATCTCATTATTAATAAAAGAAAATACTAAATAATTGTTCATCTGACATAGAAAGCCAATCAAATTTCTCCTTAAACTAGGAATAAAAAAACACATTTATTAAAACAAAGAAATTTATTTCCTTAAATTTAGCAGGCGACTCCCACGCCTTTGTTGAGACTGACCTCCCCATACTTAACTCTCAGTAAGTCTATTAGCAGTTCCTGCGAGAAGGACTAAGAATCTGCTGAAAACGAGCATGGTTAGTGGCTCACTTGAATCAACTATTCGGGGTGACCGTCATCTTATCTCCACTTCATGACCCAGGCAGTGATATCATTTACCTTTTGTCTTCAATTGGGAGAGATACTTGTTCTGGTTCCTCTTCGGTGACCTTCAACCCCATAGTGACCACTTTCCTTTAGGCTTCTTGTCCTTGGGGTTGTTCTTGCTTTCCCGCACACTTTTTAGTTTCTTTGCCAGGTTATGCTGGGACCCGCGTTTGTGTTCTCACTCTTTTTATTCTTGCTACGAGAGAAAGGAAGATGGCTTATTCTAAAACAACCCATTTGTGCCCTCTTTGGGCCTAGTCTTGCCCATGGCCTTAAGAAATCATGTTAATTGGGGGTGAGTCATGTTGTCTGCGACTTGTTCACGCATAGTTGGTAGTGAACTGCGAGAAAGCCGGTGTGAGGGACTCAAGGATAATACTAACTTGAGTACGCTCATCAATGGTGGCCCCATGTATCTCCGCCTCGTGCATCAGGTTGATCATGTTCAAAACATGTTCCTTGACTGAAACTCCTTTCTTCATCTTGGCGTTGATTGTCACATGCGCCCGCGTCTCTTGTAGTAGAGGAAGGGCTTGGAAGATCATGGAAAATAGAAAGAAAAGATCTTGGAGTTGTCAACCCTACTTGCGGAAGAATCTCACTTAATTTGATATAGGTAATTCTTCTTTATTGTTTAATAGATTAATTATCCATGTACCATAGGATTATAAGAGTTTTATTAATTTTTAAATTCTTGGACGAAAACCTTAAGCTATGAACTGTTTTGAACTAAAAACCTACAATTGGTATCATTAATTTATAGGCTTTATTATAAATTAAAGGCAATTTCAAAGCTGTTTGAACTCATAATTAACACTTAAGGGAACCCGATTATCTAGAGCTTCCCTCGAAGGGTTTGGATTCCATATCTATAGGACATGTTTCCAGCCACTTATCTCAATGGCATCAAGAGACATAAGTATTGGGCTTTATCTTAAGACAGGCCAGTAACCTATGAATCAAAAGGCCTATTGAAATGGCGGAGTCCATGTGCTGGGATTAGATCAATCTGCATATGATCATTTAGTGACACGTTTTAAACTGCGAATTGTAAATGATATTGTTTGGAGTTTAATACGTAATAGAATGCGTCACATGTAATCCGGATTACATAAAAACCTCCATTTAATGTCATTAGTAATCCAGATCAAGATTTTATTCTTAATGTTGAATTAATTTGTACTAGTAGTATTATGAATTAGTCCTGCTTCCAGTTTACTCATATTTTGTTTATTAATATATGTTATGATCATCTCATATATATTTGACATATCACTCAGATATGAGTTATATTAATGACAGGATTTTCTGATCTTTATAAATTATTATTGCATGTGTAAAGATAAATATGAGAAAATTTATTTCATGACATTAAATTACATGCTTTGAGGCTGTGCCCAGCAACACATGGCATGGCCAGCTGTGTTTGCTCTATCTTGACTAAATATTGAGCCATCATGTCAAATAAGAAATAAAGGGAAAAGAAAAATCAAGAAATTAAGAGAAAAAATGGTGGTGATGACAAGTGGAAATGGAGGAAAGTGGGGGGAAGTTTTCCCAACTTTTGGACCATTCGGTTGATGCAATCCAAATGAGAAATAGAAAAGAGAAAAGGAAGAAAAAGAAATATAAAAGAAAATGAGAGAAATAAGAGAAAAAGGAAAAATGAGAAAATGAGAAAATGAGATGGAAGCAAATAAAAAGGAAGGATGTTCGGTGGATAAGAAAGGGAGAAAAGGAAAGAAAAAAAAAAAGAAAATGAGGGGAAGCAGACAAGAGAGAAGGAGAGGAAATCGGATAGAGAGAGAGAGAGAGAGAGAGAGAAAAGGGAGAGAAACAAGTATATATTTTAAGGCATTCCAAAAGTAGTCGAAATTTCAGCGGTCAGGAAGAAAGAATAGATCCCACACCTCCAAGGCACGGAATTAATTTAAAATCATTCAGGTTCTTCGTTAAACTCCCTGGTGAGAACTTTCTGCTTTGATTATTTTAACTAAATCCATTTTAATGGCATAGGTTTCTTGGGGCGTAGCTTCAGTATTAAGTTCATCCTAAGATTTTGGGACTAAATATTGGAAATTTTTGGGACTGGTTCTGGACAGTCCTGGACTATGTTGAGGTTTGGTTTTGATCCCGGGACTGATGTCTTCGGGTTTTGTTGGTTGTTTTGGTGTCACAGTGATTCGTTGATGAATGGAACCAAAAATGGTTCATGGCAGTGAAGGGACCGAGAGGTGCCCTGTATTTATGGGTCCGAGATTGGGACCATTTTGTGTGTTGTTGCTTGATTGAATAACATGCTATGTGTGAAAAGATCATGTTGATATATGTTCTTTTGATGGATGTTTATTATATATAGAAAATATAATTATCCATGTGTTGAAAATGTTGCATGTAGTTCTCATTTTACATGTAACATGTTATAGTATGAAATAACTTAATTTCATTTCATATGCACGGGATATCACGTCAAGTCGGGTGTGTGTTCATAGTATTGGTTATTCACCATTCTTGGTGAATGTGTAGTGGCTTCGAGCGGGGCGGCGTAATTGAGACTCACGGGTGTATAAAATAATAATAATAAATTTCATGTGTTTGGGTGAAGCAAGATGGGGTAGATCCCCCTTAGGGTGAAAGACCCAATGTAACGCCCTGAAAATACCCTAACAGCTTTATAACATGTTCATGGTGTAAAATAAATAAAATTATATTTTTTTCGACGTTTAAACGGCTAAAAAACGAAAAATGATAAAAACCCGGAAATTTTACAAGAGCCAAATAAATTTGATAAAAATGTCAAATGAGGACCTAAGGGTCATAAATGAGGAGTGTAAATGTTAAAATGAAAATTAAATGAAATGGAGTGAAAATGAAGGTGAAATGAGGCTTTAAAATGAGAAAAATGAGATAAAGCCCATTTAATAATAAGCCAAACATGGCCTTAAGTTAGATTGGGGATTAAAGACCAAAATGGTCTATGGAATGCCCATTTGGGCATTCAGGTTTTTGAGAGAGGGCTGGGATTCAATGAGAGAGAAGAAAAGAGAAGAAGAGAGGGATTGTGATTTGCTCCATGAGATCAAGAGTTTAAGTGATCAAGACGAAGAAGGAAGAAGAAAGAAGAGAAATGAAGAGATTTAAAGATAAGAAACAAAACCCTAACCCACTCTTTTCTTGTGTTTGGGTTTGGAGAAAAACCCTAGCTTTGTGTAAAGTGTTCTTGGATGGTTTTAGTTCAGTTTGAGGTTCTTTTGCATCGTTTGGATTGGTTTTGAGGAATTTTTGTGCCAAGAAAATGATGAAGTTTCATAGGATTCTTTGTAAAGGTACAAATTATTTTGTTTTGGCTATAAGTTAAGTTATAATCATCCAAATTGAGTTATTCTAATTGGTAAAGAACCATAAGAACTAGAGCTACAAATTTATAGAAGGGACTAGGAGCAAATTGTAGCTTTAAGGCTCCTGAATATGGGCTTAAATGTAAGTTTCAGGTATCTAACAAGTATTCTCTGTTTTGGGTGTGGTTGTGGTGTTTTGGCCGTAAGTTGAGTTTAAATCATCCAAATTGAGTGATTCAAAATTATGGGTAAACTAGAATTCTAGGGAATAATGTACTTCAAGGAAGTGTATGCAATTTGTGAACCCAAAGTTCCCAGAAATCTGTCAAAGTGGAGCTATGTGCAAGAACAATCTGATTCTACTTTGCAAATTAGAGTAGTCTAGATGTAAAATGCAATAACTTGAGTTTTGGTGATCCAAATTGGATGATTCCAATTGGAGAAGAAACCTTAGAACCATAGCTTCAAATGAGTAGAAGGAACCATTACCAATATATGGATTTAAGGCCTTTAAAATCAAGAATAACAGTAGATAACCGAGTGAGCTGGGCATACCGACCAGTTTGGAATTAAAATGCCATAACTTGAGTTTGAGTGATCCAAATGAGATGGTTCCAATTCCTACTGAAAATAGACTCATAGAGATATTATTTTCTTGAAGGAAGCATGAGCAAAATATGGCTCATGTGTCCCCATAAAATTTTTCAAGTGAAGGTGTATTGGGTAGACATCAACCCTAACCAAAAATCCTAGAATGCACAACTGATTTTTTTTCTTGAGTTGTTCTTTGATAGTGACATATTTGTGATGGATTAGGGGTTGGCAATGAGGAAGATTGACCCAAGAACGAGATTCTGAGAATAGGAATTGAAGAGCGACAACCTTTTTGGGTTTGTTCTTCACACTTCTCCCTTGTTTTGGTTTTGTGTTTTGTTTGACAAAATAAATCTAAAAGGTTTTATATGGTCTGCGTGTGTCTTCCCGTTTGGCCTTAAATGAATTGGTTTGTTCTCCGCTCCTTTCTCTCTATTTCTAAAATGTTGAAAGTTATAAAATAAGTGGATTTGTGAAATTAATTGCGATAAATTTGCATATTGATTGTTTAAATTAATTTGACCTAGCTTGATTGTGAAAATTGCACATAAAAATTACGTGAGTAGTGGAAACCAAGTATTTGGATATAAATGTATATACACTATTGTAAATTGCTAAGAATGATTTGAGCGCCCTTAATAGAATGTTAGCCGTTAAATTCAAGTTAAGGATAAATTGGTATACCAATAAGGGTCAAATGAGCAGTGTTGTGCCGAACGTAATGATGTGTCACTCCGATCCGTAGCCCAGCGGGACAGTATCAGTAATGTTCATGAAATAATTTTAATAACGATCCAGCGATTGGCCAGGACCATCTTGTGTTATATTTTTATATATTAACTGGCCCGGTGGGGCCGTGTGGGTGATTGTTCATTATCCACCAGTACCTGTAAAAACGCCGAGTTAAGAAGATTTGCTTAAGAGACGAAATGAAAAAATTGTGAAATGCATGATTTGTTTTTTGAATAATTTATTGCATGTGAAAGTGCATATTTGGAATGATCAACAAACTGTAAATGAATGTATATGAAATGAATATATGTATTATATTGCAATGATCATTCAAAAAGGGTAAAAGGACATTGTTTTAGAAAATTGAATGACTTGATTTAAACTGAAATGGAAGAGAGTATTATATAGAACCACTAAGCATGAAAATGCTTAGCGCGTTATTTATCATCATACGGTGCTCCGAGTAGAAAGGCGGGGCCAGAAAATGTCAGACACGAGCCACCATCAGCCAGAGCGGAGTATAAGTAAATGCTTTCCGTCTCATGCATATCATTTCATTCATGATATAAACATATTATTTTGAACTCAAAGATGTAAAAGTCTTCATAAGAAGATCCACATTTTTATATATATTTTTGAAAGTAAGAAATGTATTTTACATATTACAACAGTTAGCCAATGTGAACTCCATAAATATTTTGTAATTGTATTTGAAAAGGCATGGAATGCTAATTTGTATAAATGCATTATTCAGAAACGATTATGGGCCACTATTTAAATTAAAAGGAATGTATATTTTGTTTTTATCAGCTATAGTTAAATTTGTTTATAAAAGGGTGGTGCGACACCCCAATTCTATTCTTGGTTAGACATATGGATCCAGGTGATGAAAGTTAGAAAGTGTGGAGCGTGCGAAGCTGCGGTGAACCAGAAAATTACTGCCGCAAAACACACGGGATTTGATGAAATTAAATAAACATTAGAGGTTGTCCAATGAGTTAAGTCATTGGGTGAAACACCAATGACTGGTGATCACTGTGAATTATGCATGCGTTTCAGTACGATTTCCATGTGTTTTTATAACTCAATTGCATGATTCACAGTCATATTCACTAATATTGTGCTAATCCTCCATATTATAATGTTTTGTAGAGTTGTGATATAAAAGCAAAGGAGCTAAATAAAGCAAAGGAAAGACCCCGGCGAAGCCTCAGTGCGTAGCGGCGAAGCGCCGCGTTGCGGCAGTCGCCCGCGGCGACATGGAGGTCACTGCGTCGCGATGGCCCAGCGAGGAGGAATCCGGTAGCCTTGGAGTGCGTCGCTGGCCATAGCACCCGCCGCGGCGTAGCGCGAGGTGTTCTTGAGAATGTCGGAGCATTAAAACTACGGAATTCTAGGCCCGATGATGGGCCCACGTCTGAGATATAAAGAGAAGCATTTTCGAGAAATGAGGGGATTCGGAGGCGGACGAGAGAGAGGGAACATATGAAGAGGAAGATCAGCGGAGACGGATTCGAGAGATGTGACGGTTTCTTCTGTAGTTCTTCCCTTTATTCAATTTATGTTAAAAATCTTTCAGTTTGTAATGAAAATCACTATGAACTAACTTTTCTCACTAGGGTTTTGTCAACCCTAGCCGCACCATTATGGATTAATGTATTAATTGTGGTTTATTTAATATTGATGAATTGGTATGATTGCTTTCCTCCTGAATTTAATCACATGTTATTATTTTGGCATGTTATTACTAGGAGTATAAGATCGAGAGGAGATGAAGCATAAGGATATGGGTAAAGCAACATTTGGTCAATCAGGGAATAGAGATATCCCGGGTTCCGAGTGTAGCATTAGAGTGCGTTTATGCATCTCGAGTTTGAGAAATTCGAGAGCGAGATGCATTACACCGCTGAGTAGAGACGACGGATAATATGCAGAGGAAAATATCTTGTAAGGCACGATCAACCCGCTAACATAAATCATATGAAATATTAAATAATGCATTATCTAGAGTTAGAATCCATCGTGTGGCGGTGTGAAAACCACCCCAGTTTTCTAACATTACTTTAAATCAATATTTTGGTATTAAGTTTTCCTTAGATCAGTTAAGTTAATCATAATTCACTATAAGACATGACCCAAATATTATCTAGAATGCTAAACTGATGTCGACAGCTTCTCTTCATGGGAGCGACATGGTGAGCCTGATATACGTGAATTTCAGCGGCGTATACTTGCGTCTGGGCTGCACTTTTCACGTAACTTTTATATACACACTCATTTGGGCCGTCGAGTTTTGGCGCCGTTCTTGGGAAGTTTAGTGTTGATATTAACAACAGTGCTATAGATTCTACTTTGGATCAATTTTATTTTATTTATTTCTTTTCACCTACTAATAATTTTATTTTTCTTTGTGTTAGTTATTTTTCCTTCTTCCATCTGTGGTGGGACTCGGTCTTAACTTCATACTTGTGGTTTCAGGAAAACAAATAGTGTGCATGGGAAGACAAGATTGTAGGGAATTACTTCCATTCGATCCTGAACCAAAAAGGACATTACATCGATTGCGCAGAAAAGCACGCGTAACCCAATCTGAAATCATGCAGAATAAGGAAGATGAAGGGCAGCTCCATTATAGAAATGAACCACATGTAGACCAGAATGGACAGAATCATAGAAATCAGGCCACCAAATCATTTGTACAGCTTGATGATCCTCATATGCTACTTAAGGAGTTCACCTTGCCACTCCACGGTTGTTAGAATGACTGCTCTGACAACCACCCGTTCAAGAGACAACTTTGGCATTTGAAGGGAGTAGCTCTTGAAGTAACCACTTTGATCTGGAGTTTCATAGGTTTGCCTAGTGAATTTGGTCACCGCGTTTGGCGAAGGTTTTCTTGAAATTCTGCGACCGCGATCAAGTATAATGGGTAACAAAGAAATCTCAGTTGCGTTTATTCCACTATCACTTTCTGCAGCCAAGGCTAAGCATTGGTTATTGACCAACTGGATTCCATTACCTGCGTGGAATGACTTGTGAAATTCGACCCGAATTTTTCCCGCATGGTCGCGCGATTGGTGCGAAGTTAACATATTGAGAGACGATTCAAGGGGAGAACTTAGTTGAGGCACGGAGATTTCATGAGCCATGCGAGGAGATGCCCACATCACAGTTAACTAGGTGGATCACGGTGCTGGTTACAGCGGTTTTAGCGGGTGTTCAGAATGATCAGCGATCTTATCGACGGGAAGTTCACGATGAAGAAGACTCTGGTCGCTATGAGATATTGGAAGATACAGCCCCCTTAATACTAATCAATGGTCTCCAAGATAGTGCTTGCACAGAAAGTCCTTGCGGGAGGCGGAGCACGAAGTTCGATAACTTTGGTAAACCATGTGCGCGAGTTAACTAAGCATTCTGAGAAGTAGTAAGGTACAGTGAATGTTGTTTAGAATAACCCCTGGGAGATTTGCGAGTCTTGCGGAACTGACATAGTACTAGATTTGTCGGTCGAAGCGAATGACATTAAACTGACACGAGTATGTGAATGAAAATCAACGACGACGGAGCCGGTATGGAGGTAATACACATCATAACGGGTACGGAGACGACTATCGAGAATCAAAGTAGGGTTGGCGAGAGTAAATGAAACAATCATAAGCTATGTTTGGAGGAACAACGAAATAGTATGCCACCGCTTTAAGCAAGCCGAGCCACCACGAGAAGAAAGTAGATTTGGAAGAAGCATTAGCTCGTATGATGACTTCCCATAGCACATTTTATACGTGGGGCAGGCCGCGTTACAAAATGACTCGGCGGTGCCGAAACCAATCCTGACTCACGAGAATCAAGTAGTGACTCGAGGAAATCTAGGAGGTATAAATGGCCAAATGGCCACATTATTGGTGAGGAAGCGACACGGATCATTACCTAGTAACTCAGAAATTGAACTCGAGATATGAGAGAAGATAATAAGCATGTAAGTCACATTGAGAAGTGGTAGAATTAAGCGTCTGAGGCGACCACTAGTGATTGAAGAGAAGGCGAGAGTAATCGGACTGTCAGATTGTGAGATAGAAAGGAGCATTTGAGAAAGAAAGTATGGAAAGAAAGAAACTAAGGCTAAAGATCGTGACCCGCGGCAGACCTTGCTCGATTTCGTACCCTCAGCGCGAAGAAGAATAAATTAGACGAAATTCCTCACCACAAAGTTTATGGAAGTGTTGAAATTGCCTGTAAACATTCCATTTGCTGATGCGTTAGAGAGCAGATTCCAGGTTATGTCAAATTCATGAAGGATATACTACTCCGAAGAAAAGGCATCGATTTCAAGGCGGTGAATCTCAGCGAGGAATGTAGTGCCATCCTTGAAAGCTCCCTGGTGAAAGACCAGGCGGTTTACTATTCCTTTTACCATCGAGAACTCCATCTTTGAGAGGGCCTTGTGTGACCTGGGAGCTAGTATTAACCTCATGTCGTTATCCATATTTAGACGATTGGGATTAGGTGAAGCTCGCCTAACTACGATCACGCTCAGGTTGAGTGAGTCCTTAAAGAATCTGGGGGGGGGTGATAGAAGACGTTCTAGTGAAGGTAGACAAGTTCATCTTCCCGGAAGATTTCATCGCTCTGAGCATGGAAGAAGATAAATAAATACCCATAATATTGGGTAGACCATTTCTTGCAACTGGTAGAGAAATGATTGATGTGCAGAGGGGAGAGTTGAAATTGAGAGTGCAGGATGATGAGGTCAAGTTCAATGTGTTTGAGAGCTCATGAGACACCGTAGCGAGTGATATATGCTTCATGGTAGAGGCTAGTAATTTATAGTGTCTAGCCAAAGTGGTCTCACTAACCCTTTGGATACTAGCCTAGTATAAAGTGAATCGGAAAAGAGCTGGGAGAGGCCCGAAGAGTATGTAAGAATGGATAGGACTCCTTTATTTAATAATAGAAAAGAAAATACTACAAACCCTTAGGTGAAAATACTCAAGCGCGGTTAAATCCTTGAACTGACCACGAGATGGAGCAAAGTCGTTTACCTAGCCATTTGAGGTATGCTTATCTTGGGAATGACTTCTCTGTACCGGTGATTATTTGGCATCTACGGCCAGTGAAATTTAAGCTTTTGAGGTACTTGAAATTCTGAGGATGCACTTAGGTGGTCATACAGGCGATTTAAAGGGGATTCACCCCTCGTAATGTGCATCGAATTTTTTTCTGGGGGATGGTCATGGCGCCCGATGGAAGCACGAGGCGAGATCGACCATGAAGATCCACCGAGTCTTTGGGGTAGCGCTAATGTCGAGGTTGTTATCCACATTTAATAGTGCATGGGTGAGTCCGGTACAGGTTGTGCCTAAAAATGGAGGAACAATAGTGATAAAGACATAGAATAATACATTGCTGCCTTCTAGAACAGTCATAGGTTGGAGAATTTGCATCGACTACCGAAAATTGAATAAGGCCACCTGAAAAGACCATTTTCCACTACCATTTCTGGATCAGATGTTAGATAGACTAGTAGGGCATGAATACTACTGTTTCTTGGATGGGTATTCCGGTTACAATCAGATCGCTATAGCCCTAAAGGATCAAGAGAAGACAACATTCACTTGCCCTTATGGTAAATTCGCATTCAGGCGGATGCCCTTTGGGTTGTGCAATGCACCAGGCACATTCCAGCACTATATGATGGCCATTTTCTCAGATATGGTTGAAAAGACAATTAAGGTGTTCATGGATGACTTTTCAATATTAGGGAACTCCTTTGAGAATTGTCTGGAAAACCTGAGGTCGGTGCTGATTAGATATAGGGAAACCAATCTTGTGCTGAATTGGGAGAAGTGCCACTTTATGGTACAAGAAGGCATAGTACTTAGGCACCAGATTTCTGCAAGAGGAATAGAGGTAGACAAAGCAAAGATTGAGGCAATAGAGAAACTACCTCCACCATCATCAGTAAAGGGCATAAGAAGCTTTCTAGGACACGCAGGGTTCTATAGGCGGTTCATAAAAGATTTTTCTCGGATTACAAAGCCCTTGTCCAGTTTGCTAGTTCAAGGGACACCATTTAATTTTGATGAGCAGAGTGTGCAAGCTTTTTCAGTCCTGAAGGATAGATTGGTATCGGCCCCTATAGTTGTAGCACCAGATTGGGACCTCCCGTTTGAGCTAATGTACAATGCCAGTGACTATGCTATCAGAGCAGTGCTAGGGCAGAAAAGAGAAAGGATATTTCAGGCTATCCACTATGCTAGCCAGACTTTGAATAATGCCCAACTGAACTATGCCACCACTGAAAAAGAGCTATTGGCCATTGTTTTTGCCTTTAACAAATTTAGGCCCTACTTGATTGGCAATAAGGTAATGATGCACCATGACCCTCGACCATCAAGTACCTAATGACAAAAAGGATCTTGGTGAAAGAGAAGTTAATCCGATTGAGTGCTCTGTTGAGAATCGACCTAGAGATAAAAGACAAGAAGGGAATAGAGAACCTAGTCGCGGACCATCTGTCACTATTGGAAGGGCCTAGAGACGAGGTACATGTCAATGATGATTTCCCAAATGAGCGGTTCTTAGTAATTGAAGACACAAAACATGTTCCATGGTTTGCCAACTATGTGAATTACTTAGTGGCCAAGGTGATCCCTCCATATTTTAGCTACCAATAGAAGAAGAGGTTCTTTGCACACTTGAAGCACTACTACTAGGAAGAACCTATTTTATATAAGCATTGTGCGGATCAAGTGATTAGGCGATGTGTATCGGAAGACGAAATGGGCAGTATTCTAAATCACTGCCACACACTATCATGTGGGGTGCACTTTGGAGGCTAGAGGACAGCGGCAAAGGTACTTCAATCAGGTTTCTACTAGCCTACCTTGTTCAAGGATTCTCACTAGTTTGTATCTACCTGGGATAAATGCCAAAGAATGGGAAGCATTTCCAAACAGGTTGAACCACCCATGTGCACAATTCTAGAAGTCGAGCTATTTAATTTGTGGGAGATGGACTTTATGGGTCCATTCCCCTCTTCATTCAGTAACTTATATATTCTCCTTGCAGTGGATTACGTCTCTAAATGGGTAGAAGCAATACCGACACGCACTAATGATACCCGATGTGGTAGCGAGTTCAGCCAGCGGCCACATATTTACACGGTTCGGCACTCCACGAGCATTGATTACAGATGGGGGTACTCACTTCTGCAACAAGCTGGTTGATGAGGTCTTGAAAAAATATGGTGTGCGGCATCGCACATCACTCGCATACCACCCACAGGAAAATGGGCAAGCAAAGGTGTGACCAGGAATAAAATTCGTCTTAAGCAATCAATAGTTGGAAAAGTGGTGAAAGAAGATTGATGATGCACTTTGGGCATACGAGGACTAACATATAAAACCCCATTGGGTATGTCATGTTCAAACTGGATTTGGGAAAAGCATGCCGCTGCCGGTGGAATTGATACATATACCAAAGCATATCTTTTAAACCATTAAATTGCGAACATGGATAATAAATGATCGGAAGAGCGGATGCTACAACTTAGTATAATTGAATGAATTCCACACAATGAGGCTTATGAAATGCTCGAATCTATAGGAAAAGCGGCTTAGCATGACAAATATTGTAAGGAAAGAGAAGTTCGGTTGGGTCGTGAGTTATGTTGTTCGATTCTAGTTTAAACTTTTCCGTGAGCAAGTTAAGTCAAAATGGTCAGGTCCATTCACAGTGGTTCAAGTATTTCCTTATGGAAGAGTTGAGATAATGCATCCAGAGAAGGGACAATTCAAAGCCAATGCCTAGAGATTAAAACCGTATTTTAGAGGAGAATTCCATACAGGAAGGCCAAACACACACTATTCTAAGCACACAGGCGGGACCGGTAAGGGTGTGGAAGGTCTTGGCGATTAGTTATTTCAGTCTAAGTGTTGTGCGTTGCGGGAATGTTGAGCTAACGACGGCCCAAACATGGCGCTTCTTGAGCAACCCGAGTATTGTAGATCCTTCTTCTTTGAACTTAGGTATTTTCCCGGTCTCTTTTACTTTTGGTGCATTTTGGCTTTTTGGAATCTCTACTTTTGTTTTGTTTTAATGTGTTTGTGAGTTTTGGGGTTGTTAAAGATTTAAGCACTATAACTAGGGTTTTATCATTATTCTCGTTGAAAGCTAAATTTGTGTTTTACAAACTTGTTCCATACTTTCTGGTACGTTGTGGCGTAACACGGTGCTGCGTAGGAAAAAAGAAAATTTTGTTTTAAACTTGCAGTGCCTTGTTGCGTGGCACCTACGGCATTGCATGGCTCTTATCAAACTTTTCGGTGCGCCACGACCCGTAGAGCTACACATGTTGCATAATGTGGCCTTTGTGTAACTTGTAGCTACATGCGTAGCGGGAGAAATTTTTTAATTTCTTTTAAAACCCCCACTTGGCTCTTGTTTCCCCCTACCTGCAGTTTATTTGCCCTTTCACGCTCTCTCTCCCATTTTCCTTGTTTAGATACCCTAACCTGAATCCTCAGCAATGGCTCCACGAGGAAGTTGATCTGTATCTGACCGTCTGGCTCCACCTGTGAGTAGTACCACCCCCTCAAGGATCCACACAGGTTTATTTCAGAGTGACCCGGATCTATCATGAGTCCTGTTCTTGGCTCGTTTGTCCTATAACAAGGTTTTCCAACCTCTAATGCGTTCTTCAACTTCATCATCCAAAATCGTGACTAGCAGACACTCTGTGCACCCCCTATCTCTAGAGTAGCCCTAGTTGTGGGAATTCCTCAATCTTCCATTCCAAAGTCGACTCTTTGTTTTTCGTGCGAGGCAAGTGGGTTGAGTTTAATTCTTAACCATCAACCTGATTTACTACTTGTTGGATGACGACAGTGTGGAATATAGAGCATTATTTGCAAACACGGATTATGAGCTCTTGATGCAGGAGCTTACTAAGGGCCAGAGAGTCTAGAAACGCCAGCCATCGACGGGTGACTTTACCAATTTTCAGATGCACTCCCTCACGCCAGTGGCTAAGGTCTGGTATAATTTTTTGGGCTTAAAAATCAAGCCTACCACGCACCGCCGCCGCAGTCGCGAAGAATGAAGACAGCTGCTTTCTCACATGCGACCAGGGGCTTCCGGTTTGATATTAGGTCGGTCATCGGCGGGTTGATTGAGTGACGAGAGATGCACCGGGGCCTGATCCACCTGTTGTTACTCAGTTATGCCGGTAGTAGGGTCCGGATGTTGAACTCAGGAAGGTGCGGCCGGCGCCGACCCGTACCTTGGCGGATTCGGGGCCTTGGAGATTGAGCGAGGAAGTCGGCAGCGATGTTATAGTAAGCGCCCACACAGGTGAGGGCCTTGAGGTCCCCTCCAGTTCAACTCAGTCCCTGGCAGACCAAATTCATGCACTCACAGCACGGTTTGGCGCGTAGGATGAGTCCGAGAGGCAAGTGTTCACTTACTAAGTCGAGGATATGGGTGCAGTCAGGCCAAGATAAGCGTATTCGCTCCAACTAGGACCATATCATGAAGCAGTTGGCTCAGCTCCTCTCTTTTCACACTCCGCTACCGTCACCGTCACCATAGTGATTCTCTAGGACGTAACTCTATGCCCTAATTTCCTTTCTATCATTAAGGACACGATCAGATTTAAGTTTGGGGGTGTATGTTATGGGTGTGGGTGTACGGGTTGGCTTAGTTTTATTTTTTCTGCATGTTTTAGGCGTGTTTTAGGTCTAATTTTCGTTTATTGTATTTTATTTTTCAACATGTTTAAAGACCAAGTTTTGTTCATTATGTACTAGTATGATTGTGTTTGGTACTATTATGATATGGTAGTTTCCAGATTTGGTATTAATTGTTCTCAGTTTTAGTCTTGGCAGTGATTACAAAAAGGGGAGTCATAGTAATTGCAGAATGACTATGTTTCGAGTAAATAGGGAACTCTAAGGTTGTTTGACGATCGAGACTGCATTGTAAAAAGTTAAGAATGACCATGTCTAGCCACCTCTTTTATAATTCAAGAAACCATTTCCCGAAGTAAGCTATTGCACACACACACATGTGATCTTCGGGGTATGCCTAGACTCCGGACTTCGACTATACAAAGTTCCTACGAACCTTGGAAGAAGTTTAAACACCTAGAGAGTGATGGGTTTACCTTAGAAAAGAGGATCACCTTTGAGCCCCAAAATAAATAAAAAATAAAAAATAAAAATAAATAAATAAAAGAAAAGAAAAAATGCCAAAAATGAGCTTATGGTTTGGAATAAGTGGATCATCCAATCGGAATCCCAAGCACAGTCCGAGGGGCTTTTCAAAGCCTAATGCCCTGGGCCAACTGATCGAGAGCCATTGACTTCACTGCCTGCTACATAGGACAAAGGATGGATGATTTCCACGGTCCCCAGGAGCCTCGAGGTTTGGACTGGTGTTCGGGGTGAAGTCGAGGGCGAATGCCGGTTTGTAACCAAGCGGTGGGGAGTCGCAATGGATCCGCTACAAAAAGACCCTCACCTAAAACTTCTTGTCACTAGTGCTCTTTCAATTTTATGCTTGGGAGTTAATCCCTTAGGATTAGTTGGAAGTGAATAAATTGGTGTAGTTCTCGTCATACTATGTTAAGCTATTCCAAATAGGCAAGTTAAATTCAAGTTTGGAGGTACTGAAGTCGAGTTATACATTGGAGATCACACTCCAACCGCACTATAGACTCCTTGGGAAAGGTTATTGAGCACTAAAAAGGGGGTTGACCTGCTTGGTCAGTTGAGACTGCCTCAGTGTAGATTCTTGAAAGTTGAACAAACCTAGGTAGTCCCTGGATCTAACAACCCTTTTTCTTTTCTTTTTTTATTGGTATCATATGTACTAGACCCATATCGTCAGTGTTAGTTACGCTTTATTCTTGCGTGCCCTGGTTAGAGTCTATTCTTGCTTGGGGATAAGCAAGAAACTAAGTTTAAGGGTGTTGATCGGTGTGAATTATGCATGCGTTTTAGTAAGATTTCCATGTATTTTTATAACTCAATTGCATGATTCACAGTCATATTCACTAATATTGCGTTAATCCTCCATATTATAATGTTTTGTAGGACACGGCGATATAAGAAGCAAAAAGGAAGCTAAATAAAGCAAAGGAAAGACCCAAAGCAGAAGTCTCGGGTACGTAGCGGTGAAGCACTCCACGTTGCGGCGTAGTCCTTCACAACAGCATGGAGGTTCTACGCCGTAGTGAACCAGTGAGGGAGGAATTCAGTTGCCTCGGGTACACCGCAGCGTAGCACCCCTTCGCCGCGGTGTAGTAAGGTGTTCTTTCTGTCGAGGCATTAAAAATCAGATTCTAGGCTGATGATGGACGCAGTGAGTATAAAGAGAAGCATTTCGAGGCAAAGAAGGGGAGGTCGTAGGCAAGCGGAGAGGAGATGATGGAGGCAGTTCAGGTCGGGCAGTTCCTTCTGTAGTTTCTTCCCCCCTGATTCAGTTTATGGTAAAATCTTTGATCTGCATGGCTGAAATCACTATGAACTAACTTTTCGCTAAGGGTTTATTGACCTAAGCCCACTTGTAAATATGGATTAATGTATTAATTGTGGTTTATTTAATATTGATATGAATTGGTATGATTTCTTTGCTCCTAAATTTAATCACATGTTATTATTTGGCCAATTTTGGCATACCATTACTAGGAGTCTGAGATTGAGAGGAGATGACTCATAGGGATATGGGTAAAGCAACATTTGGTCAATCGAGGAATAGAGATATCCCGGGTTCCAAGTGTAGCATTAGGGTTTGCACTTTTATGCATCTCAGAGTTTGAGGGGTCAAGTGTAACACCCCAATACCTAAATTTTATAATAATTTTATTATATGTTCAGTATAGAATTAGAATTAAACTTACTGGAAGCGATAAATGTGAAATGTGAAATGAATATGTGAGCATATGATTAAATATTATATGCTAAAATGAGAAATTGATTGAACTCGGAAATAAACCCAAGTGAAAAGTGGCAAATTTGGAATTTTGTAAAATAAGGACCTAAGGGTCAAATGATAAGCTTAAATGCTAATGTGAAATAAATGAAAGGTGAATGTGCAAATAAGGAGACTTGTAAGCTTTAAGTGAGAAAAATGGAAAATGGGATTTAATGAAAGAACCAAACATGGCCTTAAGAGAAATAAGGGATATTAGACCTCATTTGGTCTTGGAAGGGCACATTGTGCCAAAAACGTTTTTGAGAAGAGAGTGAGAGGAGAAAGCTAGGGTTGTGCAAGAAGAAGTGATTTTGGTGTGATTTCTTCCCATTTCTTGCTTTTAAGTGATTAAGCATCTTGGGTGAAGAAGATTCAAAGGGATATGAGGTAAGAACCAAACCCTAGATTTCTTTAAATGATGTTTGGGTTAGAAAAACCCTAATATCCATGAGTTGCTGTCTGGTGTTTCAGGAATCGTGGATGTGTGGTAGTGATTCCCCATGATTTGTTTGAGTTTTGAGGATTTTGGAAAAATCGTAAAGGGAAAAGCGCTAGAAAAGTTTGTGAGCACGGGCTCCTGCTTTAGCATAAGGAACCACGCTACGTGACTCGCCACGGCGTGGGATGCCTCGCCCGTAGCGAGGCGAGGTGAGGGCACTCCTCGGGTACGCTACGGCATAGCTTTGCTACGTCGCGATGTAGACATTGTTCACAACGACAATTTTTGTTGATTTTTGTTTCCGAAAGTCTCGTATTCGTACAGCGATAATTTAAGGACCCTAATAAATTATTAATGGGGGTTCAAATAAGAATGAAACTAAGTGAAAAATGTATCGTACCTCACCGCATCGGCGATATTCGTTAAGTGTGATTAGTGCTAGTTCACTAAATGTGATGTGTGTGTTTTGCTAGGGGCCAATGAGGATCACCTAACCTAGGACCGACATTGACGGCAAGGCAAAAAAAAATAGATAGATTGGTTTGTTCTATTTTCTCTTATTCTCGTCTCACGATTTGAAATGTTTGTTCTAAATGTATAAGAAAAGCATATTGATTTGTTTTAATTGATTTGAGGCAAATGATTGTGAAATGTTTGCATATGAAAATTGCATGAATGTGAAAGTCTTCCATTTATGATATGTACATATTGTGCGTATTTTTGCTATAAAGTTTGAGCATATAATAGGATGTTAAGCATTTAGTGTTAAAGTTAGATTGGTATACCAATAAGGGTCAAATTAGCAGTATTGTGAACAAATGTATTGATGTGTCCTCCGTCCCAGCCTTACGGAGGGGACAGTGTCGGTAGTGTTCATGAAATTGATTTTTAATAACGTTGGCTGACCCTAGCGGGACGAGCCGTGTTATAAAACAAATGTTTTATGCGGCCTACAACCCGATTGGGACCGTGCGAGTGATTACGATATCTGTATCACCAGAAAACATAGGTTAAATTCGTTAAGGCGAAGCCCAAATTGATTTTAGATTAAACCTTAACATATGGAATTGAAAAGCATGATTGCAAATTGAAATGAAAAGAGCATTGTGAAATGCATAATTTGGTTATAAATGATTTATGCATATGAAAGTGTATATTTGGAATGATCAATGAACCATAAATGATTGTATATGAACTGAGTATATGTATTGTATTGACATTAATCATCCAAAAAGATTTGAAAGTTTTGTATAGTAAAATTACATGATTTGACTTAAACTGAAATTGAATAATGTGGAATTGTAGAACAAATGAAAATGCTTAGCGTATTTTATCAATGCGCAGAAATGCTAGTGATTGATAGTGATTGAAACGGACCCCGAGGTCGAGAAGCCAGTGTTGAAAGTTGAGGTATGCGTGCATGCATCCTCACCATTTTTTAGCATGGCATTATTTTGTAAACAAAAGGAGTTCGACTCGAAATTATTTTAATACCTATATCTAATCGATTTAGATATTATGTTTATGTGACATAAATACCATTTTTGGTTAAATGCATACTTTGTAAAGGTGCATTAGATTTATGTGTTTATGGGCACTGAAATTGATAAGCACGCAAAGATTTGAGAACAAAAACATTTATATTAATGAAATGTATTTTATAAATGGCTTCGTCAGTCCTCGGGTTTGTTCGAATTGTGTCCAGTGCGGCGAGGCTCGAGGGGTTGCTATCGAGGCGGAGATGCATGCACCATTGGTGAGATCGGGGATATGTCTTTCGAGGAGAGAGATATCTTATAGGATGATCAACCCGCTAACATTAATCATATGAAATATTAAATAAATACACCATCTTCAGGTTAAAATCCATCGTGTGTGGCAAAATGACTAAGAAACCCTAGTTTTCTCATCATTACTTTAAATCAATAATTTGGTATTAGGTTTTCCTTAGATCAGTTAAGTTAATCATAATTCACTATAAGATGTGACCCAAATATTATCGAGGACGCTAAACCAGTATTCAGCACGCTTCCCTTCGTGGGAACGACACTTGACGAGCCACTATACTACGTGAACTCGACGCATATACTTGCGGGTACGGGCCTACAATTTTACGTAACTTTTATACACTCATTAAGAGGCCGCTAACCTGGTTTTTAGCTACCGGGTATCAGATGTACAGGAGTCGGTCGTGACTGTGCCATGAGCATGAGGAGTCTTATCTCATACATGACATGAAATATTCCATATAGGATTGCATTTTTTGTATGGAATGTGGTTTGATGTTTGTATGTCATTACCTGTGCATTTTGGTGGGGATGGAATGTGGTTTGATGTATGTATGCCATTGCATGTGCATTTAGGTGGGGAGTAGCCCTTGTAGGAAAAATTTTCTACTGGGCATTGCTCACCCCATCATGGGACCCCCTTTCAGGTACAGGGAGTTTATAGGGAGACGGCGCTCCTACGAGCCGTGATTGCGAAGGCGGCCGATATGTGGCCTTGAGTAACATTTTTGTAAAAGTGTTTTTGTGTAAAAGGATTTTTATAAAATTATTATTTTGGACTATTGTATAAATAATGAGTATGTAATTATGGTAAGAGGGTCATGATCGGACCCCTACTGCACTATAATTATCTATTTTCATATTTTTAGATGAATACGAATGTTCAATCATTCCAGTAGACTTATGGAAGTGGTGCCTAATAACCCAGAAACAATGTAGTTGGTACCGTTCACCAAGATCAGCAAGATCACCTAAGATAGAAATTCGTGAGGTTGACGGGTTGTCAATGGGACCCCTAAAATCGTCACTACATAAAGAATATTTTAACAAAGAAAATAAAAAACAACAAATGAATGAATAAAATTTAAAATATTTCCTTGTATCTAAGTAGATCTTCACGACATTCAAAAGCAAGTAGACATCGTAATAAATTAAAATATATTAATGAACAAAATAAATTAAAATTAAAAATCATAAAATCATAAAATTGGTGTATTTAAAAGAAAAACAAAGTATGAATGGAGGTTGAATGCAAAATAGGGTGGGCAGAGACCCGATGGGGTGTCGGATAGGTGGGGTGGGTTTCATTGGGACAAAATTAATTTATTATGCGCTTTGTTCATCAAGTTCTATAGTTTTATGTTTTTTAATTTTAATGGTTTCAGACCTTTGAGAAAATTTGAGGTCTCCCTCAACCTTAAAAACATAATCTCCATTAATATGTTCCATGAATGATTAGATAAGTTTTGAAAAATTATATTTTTAATAAATATCTATTAAAATAACGTATATTTAAAAAGCATTAATTGAAATTAGATAATTACTACGCGTAGTAAAAAATGTAATCCTCATCCACTTTGTCGCTCTTTAAATAAACGAAGTTCAAAATTTGCAATCTAACTCAGGTTTTCAATAAACAAATTCCTAACACCACCAAACCTGTTTTTTAACAAACAAGTTCAATAAATACACTGAACTTCTATTTTCACCATAAATGAAGTTCTTAATTTGCAAAATTCGAACTCGCTTCAACAAAAGAGTTCTTTAATTTGCATTGAAACTCGCTTTTCAACATATGGAAGTTCTCATATTTATAATGACGCCCACTTGTACTGGACCGTTTTTTTCAACAAACGAAGTTCCAGTTCTAAATTGCACTAATTCGTTTTGAGATAAGTTCGACTTGTAATTAAATGAGTTTTATGCACGAAGTTCGAATTTGCACTAAACTCATATTTTCAAAATACGAGTTATGAATTTGCATTGAACTCGTCTTTTCAAAAGACGAGTTCTGAATTTGCGTTGAACTCGCCTTTTCAAAAGACGAGTTTTAAATTATACTAAACTCGTGTTTACCACAAACGAGATCTACATAGATTCCATGTCATCACAAATTATGGTAATTCAATCTATAATTTTGGAGTCATACTTTTTCAATCAATATTTTTAAAATTTGATGTAATCTATCACTTTGCCCCCATGAAGTTGCTACTTGCACATGTTTGTATCTCATAACCGTACGACCCTTTTGTAAATATTTTTCAGTTTTTTCCTTGTCTATAAATACTAAAGGAATCATAATTAGATAAATTCATATGCTATTGAAATCATGATTTGTTTTTGCATATATTCTTCATCATGAATGTTTCATTTTCATCTCTAAAGAAGTGATTTTAAAGTCATTAAACATTAACTTTTAACAACTCAAATTAACTCTTGTACTTTTTTGTCGTTTCAATTTTGTTCATTTCTATTCTAGCATACGAATCTATTTGAATAGTGGCTTCCTCTTCATTGGAGATTTGAAGTTGTTATTCTTTTAATATATGTTTTAATTTTTTCACATATTCTAAGGACTTAAATATGTTGTATAATTTTCAATTGAATTTTATCTCACTTTTGTGTTTGCTCAAAAATTTTAATCTTTGTATGATGTGAAAGTTTGTCTAGTTTTTTTAGTATTGATAAGTTTGATTAATTCTAAAATAATCAGTGCATGATTACATGTTTTGGCCTTTTCAATTTTATTAGAGGTGCATTGAACATAATTAAATTCTACATTGAATATGAGCATTATGTTATATTTTGTCTCATTTTACAATCCATATCGATTAAAAATGGGATTTACTTCTACCTCCTAGCCTATAAAAGGGCATTCGATGTTTTTTTTATATTTGTACCTCTTCCCCATCTCCTATAGGGTATCCGTAGTATTTCCCAATTGCTTGGATTTTTACTTTTTGACTCAATTTCTTAGAAAATTGATTCATGGCCCTAAATTGGTAATTTTCTTTTATTAGTGGAAGTTGTTTGTTGGCAGCCGAGGACATAGGTTTTTATACCGAACCTCATTAAATTCTTTATAATCTCTTTCTTTTCTACCTTTAGTTATTCAACTTGTTACCATTATTTGGTGTATTGTAACGCCCTAAAAATACCCTAATAGTTTTAGAACATGTTTAGGGTATAAAATAAAGTAAATGAAATTTTTTCGGAATTTAAATCCTAAGAGTTTTAAAAAATATACAACCTACAAATTTTAAGGTGAGCCAAATAGGATTTGAAAATTAATAATGGGACCTAAGGGTCCTAAATGAGGAGGGTAGTGTTAAAAAAATATGAATGAAATGAAATGAAATGAAATGAAATGTGAAATGAAGCTTTAAAACGAGAATAATGAGAAATCGGGACTAGTGTGGTGCCAAACAAGGCCTTATGAAGGATTTCGAGTTAAGACCAAATGGTCTCAGTAAAGGGCATAACTCTATCAGGGATTTCGTGGTTCGAGAGAAAGAGAGACACGGATTGAGAGGAGAAGCAATGAGGAAGCCATTGTTGGTGATTTCTTCTCCATGTAAACAAGAGATGAAGTGATCAAGAAGGAAGAAGAAGAAAGAAAAGAGAGGAAAAGCTTAAAGGTAAGAAAAACTAAACCCTAACATCTTTTTCTTTCTCAGGTTTCGATTGGGAAAACCTAAACCTTATAAAGGTGATTTGGGATTGGTTGTAGATCAGTTTTGGGTTAAGGTTGAGTTTCCTGAAGTGTATTGTTGATTGTATTGGTTGGGATTGGTTTTTGAGGAATGTCCGTAAAGAGGGAAATGGGTGGGTTTCTGGAAGGAAATGTCACAAAATCTGTTAAACCCCGGTTTCGTTTTTGGCCATGGTGCTGCTTAGTAATCATTCAAACGAAGCTTATTCTAATTGCAAAGAACCATAGTTATATAGGTTCACAAATTTATAGAAGAGACCAGTAGAAAATTATAGCACTAAGGCTTCCTGAATATGGGCCTAAAGGTGAGTTTCGGGTAATCACGAGTATGCTCTGTTTTGGGTGTAGCTGTGGTGTTTTTGCCATAAGTTGAGTTTCACTCATCCAAATTGAGTCATTCAAAATTATAGGTAAACTAGACTTCTAGGAGCATAATTTACTTGAATAAAGGGTATGTAAATTAAAATCAGAAAGTGCCCCAAAAATCTCCGCGCTGCCAAAAAGTGGAGCTATGTGCGACTTCAAGCGGTAAATTAGAGTAGCCTAGATGTAAAATGCAACAATCTCTGAGTTTGGGTGATCCAAATTGATGATTTAAATTGGATAAGAAACCTAAGAACCATAGACTCAAATGAGTAAAGGAACCACACAATTCCCAGGAGTTAAGACCCCAGAAACCTAAAAACAAGCAGGATCCAAATCACCAAGACATTTTAATTAGTTTAATAAAAATAATCTTAACTTGAGTCGGGTGATCCAAATCTGGATGATTCCAATTGATAAGAAACCTTAGAACTATATCTTCAAATTAGTGAAGGAACCACAAATAACCCAGATATCGAAAAACAATGGGTATCCAGTTGAGTTGCACTACCCACTAGCCTGGTACTGAAATGCCATAACTGAAATTGGCTATCTAAATGAGATGATTCCAATTCCTACCAAAATAGAAACTTAGAATAATTGATCATTATGTGATTGGTTGTATATGAATAGGGGGGCAGACGAGGAGGAAAGTTTCATTGAAGTTTAGATTCAAGATTGGAATCAAAACGACGATTTTTTGCTTGTTCTCAAACTCTCTATTTCTAAAATATTTGAATAATAATAATTACGAAATGATTTGAATTTTGGAAATGATTGAAAAGAAAGTGCATATTAATTTGAGTTTGAAATTATTTGTTTTAAGTGATTTGAGACAATTGCTTGTCAAATGAATTTGCATAAGAAAAGTGCATGAATGTGAAAATGTTATATTTGCATACAAATGTATATATATATATATATATATACTATTGTAAATTGTATTGAATGATTTTAATGCCCTTAAAAGAATGTTAACCATTAGAATTCGAGTTAAGGATAAATTGGTATACCAATAAGAGTAGAACAACTACTATTGTATCTTAGATCATTGTGATGGGGCGATGTCGGTGAGTATTACGCAGATGCATATTTTATATATATCTTGAGCCTACGGCCAGGTGGGGCCGTCATAGGTGATTCGTTATCACGTACGCAGAAAGCATAAGTTAAATTCAATAAGGGCAAAATGATAATGAGGAATGAAAAGTTCACGATTTATGCTGAATGGTTTTTCTTTCTTTACGCCTGAAAATGCATAGCGAGATGTGATGAATTGTAATTGATTGTTTGGCAATATATAGATACATATTATCTTTGCATTGGTCATTGAAGATTGCTTGCAAAAAACATTGTTTATAAATATTTCTTGTTTCAAATTAAAATGAAATGAAGAGATAATAGGCGTATAGAACCACTAAGCATGAAAATCTTGCGTGTTGTTGTTTTTATCAGCAGTGGGTACTAAGTGAAAGGCATAAACGCAGGCCAACGTCAACCATTAGAAGGAGAAGTAAAGAAACAAGCGCACACATGCATACAAATTGAATTGACTCATTTTGTATAAAACATCTTGTGAAAGTTAAATATGATTCTATTTTGTAAATATTTTGTCTTAGAAACTCTAATAGAATTTGTAAATGATGATACAAATGTAGAGTTATCCCAAAAATGATAGAGTGCTTCCGCAAAATGTTTAGTTTCCACAAAAATGTTTAATGTATATATTTATTTATACCCAATGAGTATTTGAAATGCGTTTGGTATTGAAAACGTATTCACATTTGTTTTGAATTATTTTCTTTTTTTTTTTTTTTTTTTTTTTTGTATTTGGATTGGAAATGAAAGTGAGGACCGCGTTTCCCTAGATCTTGTTCAGATCCGCCAATCAGGTAGGGTTGAGTATGGGGTGGCGATCGGGTTCTTACATGTATTGGCACAACAATTGGTATTAGAGTTTTAGGTTCTTTTGAATTGATAAGTACGCTTTGTGGTTGTGGCATAGCCTGATCTTCCAGATCAAAAATTTGTCCTTGAACTATTGAAGTTGAAATCTATTCAAGTAAAATTATATTATCTATCAGGGCATAACATCGATATTACCCATCAGATTTATAGTTTTAACTGATTAAATCATTCAATGACTATTTGGATTGAATGTGAAGTTTACATCTAAAAATTAATATTTTATTCCTTTAGTAATCAATACTGTTGAACTTTTGTTTTGTCTAAGGAGACTGGTTCTAAGTGGGACTATGGTGGTCAATACAATCTTGCTTGGGAACTATCCTAGAATTAGTAAGCACAGTTGTGTGAAAAAGATGGCAGAATCTGGGTTAAAAATGGCAATCATAAATGCAAAAGTAGATTTTGAAAAATATAATGGCCGGAATAATTTCGGCTTATGGAAGTGATATGAAATATGCATTGTATATGCTAGATTTGGATATGGTTTTGAAAGAAACAAAATCAAATGATACTCGTGAGAGTGATTGGGAAAGGCTCAACATAAAAACTTGTGGGTTAAATAAAGAGCAGAGGTACACATTTCTACAAGAGACGTATGTCTGTAGTTTGTGGAATGTGCTACAAAATAAATATATGAAGAAAAACAATGAGAATCGGTTGTACCTATTGAAGAGATTATTCTATCTTTAGTTAAAATTAGGTATGACTAGTTCCTGTAACGTCCCAAAAATAGCCTTTTCGTTTTATTATTTTACTTAATAGAATTTTCTACTATTATAAATTTTTTCTATTTTATTTATTCGATATTTTATTGGGTTTAAGTGATAAAAATAGAGGATTTTAAAGTGAGAATTTGCATAGTGGATTAGTGCACCCCAAATTAAGCCCTAGTAGTTTAGATGATATGTTTAAGGTATAACACAAGTTAAAATAAAACCGAGGAATTAATGCAAAGTCAGAGACAATTAGTGCAAGAATTCAAAATGAGGACCCAAAGGTCATAAATGAAGAAGATTATATGCCAAAGTAGAAATGAGATAAGTTGTTGTGCAAATGAAATAGAAATGAAGGGCTTTAATGCAAAAAATGGGAAATGAAGTCAAAAATGCCTTTAGCCAAACATGGTCTTGTACATAAAAAGGAGATAAGACCAAATCTTGTCTTGTAAAGGGGGAAGAACATGTTTTGGTTTTGGGAGGCTTGGGGTTACATTGATTGTGGGGATGAAGCCAAATTTGGTTTGATTTACTGCATTTTGTTCAAGGTTCTATGTGATCGAAAAGGAAAGAAGGAAGAAGAAAGCGTGGTGAGATCCAAGAAGATCAAGGTTCAGACCCTTCTAACTCCCTCTTTGATTGTGTTTGGTTTGAGCAAAACCACACTTTAATATATATATGTTTGAGTTAGAGTTATTGATGCTTTTTGCTTTGATTAGGATTGGTTTTGAGGAATTTTTGTGTAAGGAAATTTTGGGGTTTTAGGGGAGATGCTGTCAAATTTTTCCAAAACCCATGTTTTTGTTTTGGCCATTACTCATCCAAATCGAGTTATTCAAATTTTTGGGTAAACTAGACTTCTAGTAGAACAAATTTCTGTAAAATAAGTATATTCAAATTTAGATCCCATTTGACCTAGAATTCGTCAAAGTGAAGCTCTGTTTTTGGGCAGATTCTGGTTTGGTTTTGATACAGTTTTGGTGTTTTGGTATTTAGGCCATAAGTTGAGTTTCACTCATCCAAATTGAGTGATTCAAATTTCTAGGTAAACTAGAATTTTAGGAAAACAAATTTCCTTGAAATAAGTGTATTCAAATTTGGACCCCATTGTACCTAGAAATTCGTCTAAGAGAAGTTCTATTTACAGGAAAATTCTGGTTTTGTTTTGAAAATAAAGTTGTCCCAGTTGTTTAGAACATATTTTGAGTTTCGGTGCTCCGAATTGGATGATTCCAATTTATGAATAAAATAGATTTATAGAGGAATAATGTACTTGAAGGAAGTTGGATAAAATATGGCTCATTTGTTCCTAGAAAAAATTACAAGTGAAGGTGTATTGGGTAGAAATCAACCCTAACCAAAAACACTAGCATGCACGACTGATATTTTTCTCTGTTTGTGATGGAATAGGGGTTGGTGACGAGGAAACCTGAGTAAGATTGGGATTCAAAGGATATGAGTCAAGGAGCGAAAACATTTTTGGTTTGTTCTTCTCATTTCTTTTCTTATTTCAGTTTCGTATTGGATTTTTCAAAAACCGAAATGATTTACAAAGGAAAACTGCATGTGTGCTTTGTTTTTAACCATAAACAAATTTGTCTTAAGTGATTAGGAAATTGATTGCAAATGGATTGCCATGAAAACTGCATAAGCGTCAAAATGTGTTTATTGGGGGTATATATATCTAATATTGTAATTTACTATAACTGAGTATTAATGCCCTTAAGAGAATGTTATCCGTCATATTCGAGTTAAGAATATATTGGTATACCAATAAGGGTCAATGTAACGTGTGAACAAAATGGTTGCCACTTTGCATATCAATCAGAGTATCCTAGTGGGACCCCGATGCTTCATTAGTGTACACAAAATGAATTTGCAAATAACGATCGGCCCGGCAAGACCATCTTGTGTTATTAAATGTTTTTTTACCGGTCTATAGCCTAGCGGGACCCAGCCTGGGTGATTCCGTTTATCCTATGCCAAAGTCTGGTTAAATTCGTTTAAGGGCAAACTTATAAGTAAATGTGAAATGCATAATTTGAGTTTTGAATGAAAAGATGCTTATATATTGTTTATTGCATTGACCATTGAAAATGTGCCAAAATGTTGTTTCGAATATACATATTTTGTGTTTGATTGAATGATGATAGAAATACATAGAACCACTAAGCATGAAAATGTTTAGCGCGTTGTTTTATCACGCGGGTACCAAGTGAATAGGGGCAAGATCGAGGGTAGAAAAAGCCCAGTCGTCTTCGAGATGGAGTGCGAGGAGTATGGGTAAATCTCAAAGTCTCATACATACATTTCATTTCGAAGAAAAAAAAATCATGTAATTGTTTTGCATTGCAAACAAAGATGTATAAATTTTCATGGGAATAGTATATTTTGACTTACGTTTAGACATGAACTACAATGTTTTGTAAATGATTTAAAAAGGGCAATAAATGTCGTCTTGTATAAATGTTGGAATTTAGCAAATGATGGGCTCTCTACCATGATTGATGTATATTTTATATATATATAATGCGTATTAGTAATCAGATCATATTCTTATACATACATAAATAAGTATATGAAATGTGTTTTACAAATAAATTGATTTAGTGATCCACGTCCCCGGGTCCGATCAAGTCGAGTTAGGGGGCACAACAATTTATTTTGGTATCGGAACTTAGGTTTAGGCGATTCTATAAATTGATTTTTAAAATTGTGTGTGACATGCATTGCATTTTCATATAAAAGGATGACGTGACTTTGATGCGAATCTTGTCGGTCTTAATAGGTTAATCATGGAAAGTCAGGCTCCAATAGGGTCAGAGGTGACTTGAGGAGTTGCCCAAATAGCCCTGCTAGTGTGGATGGTGGGCAAGCGTCCCATGATCCATCGATACATGAACAAGGACAAGCCGCATGAGGTACGATGGATATCCTCGGCCAGTGGCTCGAACCTTTACGAAGCGGCGCAACCAACCCAGTTATCCTCGGAGGGCTGACAGGTGGAAAGAATGACAGAATGCCGACCCATGGGTTTTCTTGGAAAGAAAGATGATAGGCCTTCCATGAGAAGAGTGAGGCTCCCGAAAGAATAGAGAGAATGTCGACAAATGCATTGCACACCGGAGGAAAATTTAGAGTGTGCGATCTCACTGCACTTTAGGATAGCGGCTTATCGAGTGGTGGAGGTGTTAAATTATTTCGGCCTTTGCGAGGAAGTGTTAAGGTGGAGTTTTTCATAGCATAATTAGGGGAAACAATACGTAGTCATTATCTGCATGAAATATGGGGAAAAGGTTCCGCCAATTTGAGTAATGACAGGATAGGTGTGACAGTGTCGAAAGAAGAATTCACTCGGTTGAGCAAGTATGCTCTAGAGATGCTAGTTACAGAGGAAGAAAAGTGTCGTAAGTTTGAGGATGGCCTAAATGACTATATTCGGGCCTATGTCACAGGGTTCAGCCATGATGATTTCTCTAAGATTGTGACATGTGCGTTAAATGTTGAAAGGGTAAAGAAAGAAGAGTATGACAGAAAGAAGAAGGTAGGTGAGAAAAGCCACAGTCGGTCGAAAGTTTGTATCGAGCACCGAGAATAAGAGTTTAGGGTCCACACTTGAGGTTCTGATCGTACCTTTACCAAGGACCATTTCGGACTAAGATTAGTAAGACTATTCTCCGGCAGTCGGTAGTATGGGTAAAAATTTGAGGAGTTCTTCGAAAGGACCAGCTCCTTCTTATTGCACACATTGTGCGAGGAGACATAAAGGAGATTGTTGGATACTAGCAAGTGCTTGTTTGGTTTGTGGATTTAATGAGCACAAAGTAAAAGATTGTCCTAGAGTCCATTCTTTCACAGCACCCCAGACTTGTGATAAATCCGCTAGGGCATAGTGTCATTTGAATAGGTTTCAAGATTGTCCGTCGAGGAATCTGGGGTATGAGTTTCGGAGCTTAATAAAGTTATCATTTAGAAAGTTTGATGTGATATTAGGAGGATGGATTAGTTTGTCAGGCACCAAGTGGTAGTTGATTATAGAATAGGCGGAGTAACTGAGAACAGAGTGGCGAGAAGTAACTTTTATCGGCGGAGATTGACCATATAATGTGATATTGGCCAGCCCCTCTTGCTGGAAACGATGGTTTGCAGGGTGTGAAGCCTACTTGGCATATGTGATTGATCACGAAGGGGGCTGGTTATCGGACGGCCACATGGTTTGTGATTATCAGAGACGTGTTTTACGGAGGTTTCGGGATTGCCTCCATAGAAGGAGACTGAGTTCGCAATCGACGTTGTTTCGGGTGCCACTTCAGCATCCATTACACCGTATAGAATGGCTTCAGTGGAGTTAAAAGAGTTGAAGCTCCAATTGTAAGAATTATTAGAGAAGGGATTTATTCGTTCGAGTGTATCACCATGGGGAGCTCTAGTGCTCTTTATTAAGAAGAAAGATGGTACACTTCGGTTGTGTGTTGATTATAGGCAATTGAACAGTGTGATGAAAAACAGTATACGTTACGAGAATTGATGACTCATTCGACCCGATTGAAGGTGTGGGTGTCTTTTCGAGAATGCGACCCAGCCTACATTCTAGGTATAATCAATTAAGGATTAAGGATGCGGATGTGAATAAGACGGCGTTTAGAACATGGTATGGATTCTGAGTTCCTTATGTGCCATTTAGGTTGACAAATGCACAAGCGACTTTCATGGACATCAGGCCAGTATTTTTCGAACCGTTAAGATCGGTTGTAGTGGTGTTTATAAACTGACATCCTTGTGTATTCAAAGGATCGAGAGAAGATCATGAAGCGCACCTTCGGGTAGTGTTAAGAAACAGGAAAGGCAGGTTAATGCAAAAATGAGTAAGTGTGAATTTTGGTTGAAAGAAGTGTCTTTTCTTAGACACATTGTATCGAAAGAAGGAATTAAGGTGGATCCAAGGAAGATAGAAGTGATTCTTGAATGGAAACCACTGAGAAGTGTCACGGAAGTTCGTAGCTTCCTAGGTTTAGCAGGTTACTATAGAAGGTTCATTAAAGGGTTTTTCGGTATTTATTGGATGACGAGATTACTTTCGAAGAATGTGATTTTAGTGGAGTGAAAAGTGTCAAGCTAGTGTTGAAAAGTTGAAAGCATTTTTAACCGAAGCTTTGATTCTTACTCAGCAGACCTTCGGTAAAAAATATGTGATCTTCAGCAATGCTTCTTTAAATGGACTAGGATGTGTCCTTATGCAAGAGGGTAAAGTGGTAGCTTATGCTTCAAGACAGTTGAAGCCACATGAAAAGAATTACCCTACACATGATTTGGAATTGGCCACCATTGTGTTTGCATTGAAAATGGAGACATTACGCTACGAGAGAAAAGTGTTTTCATCTACCCATCACAAAAGTCTTAAGTATTTGCCCTCCTGGCGGGGCTTAGCGGAATAACGTAGGTGGATGGAATTGATCAAGGATTATGATTGTGTCATCGACTACCATCCCGAGAAAGCTAATGTTGCGGCAGACGCTCTGAGTAGAAATTCAGTACAAACATTTCGAGCATTGAATGCTCATTTGTCATTATTAGACGACGGTACAATAGTAGCGGAATTGATAGGAAAATCGAATTTGTTAAATCAAGTGCTAGAGGCACAAAAGAGTGATGAGAAAATTTCTGCAATTGTAAGTTAGAATAGAGAGGGGAAAGAAACAGAGTTTTTAGTGAATGAGGATGGATTCTTGTATCATAGAGACCGAGTTTGTGTACCCAAATGCAAAAGTAGATTTTGAAAAATATAATGACCGGAATAATTTTGGCTTATGGGAGTGATATGAAATATGCATTGTATATGCTAGATTTGGATCTGGTTATGAAAGAAACAAAACCAAATGATACTCGTGAGAGTGATTGGGAAAGGCTCAACATAAAAACTTATGGGTTAAATAAAGAGCAAAGGTACACGTTTCTACAAGAGATGTATGTCTATAGTATGTGGAAGGTGCTACAAAATAAATATATGAAGAAAAACAATGAGAATCGGTTGTACCTGTTGAAGAGATTATTTCGTCTCTAATTAAAATCAGGTATGAGCATTAGTTCATGTAACGTCCCAAAAATAGAATTTTTGTTTTATTATTTTACTTTATAGCATTTTCTGCTATTATAAATTTTTTCTATTTTATTCATTCGATATTTTATTGGTTTTAAGTGATAAAAATAGAGGATTTTAAAGTGAGAATTCGCATAGTAGATTGAGTGCACCCCAATTAAGCTGGTAGTTTAATGATGTAATAAGGGTATAACCTGAGTTAAAATAAAGCCCAGATTAATACAAGAGTCAAGAGTTAAATTGGTAAAATTTCAAAATGAGAACCTAAAGGTCATAAATGAAGAAGAGTATATGCAAAGTAGAAATGTGATAAGTTGTTGTGCAAATGAAATAGAAATGAAGGGCTTTAATGCAAAAAATGGGAAATTAAGTAAAAAATGCTTTTAGCCAAACATGGCCTTGTACATAAAAAGAAGATAAGACCAAATCTTGTCTTGTAAATGGGGAAGAACATGTTTTGGTTTTGGAAGAACATGTCTTGTAAATGTGCTTGTGGGGGATGAAGCTAAATTTGGTTTGATTTACTTCATTTTGTTCAAGGTTCTATGTGATCAAGAAAGGAAAGAAGAAAGAAGAAGATAAAGCTAGTGAAGATCAAGAAGATCAAGGTTAGGAACCCTCCTAACTCCCTCTTTGATTGTGTTTGGGTTTGGTAAAACCCTACTTTTGTATATATATATGTTCAAGCAATCTTTTTGCTTTGATTATGATTGGTTTTGAGGAATTTTTGTATAAAGGAAATGTTGGGGTGTTAGGGGATATGCTGTCAAATTTTTCCAAAACCCATGTTTTTGTTTTGGCCATTACTTATCCAAATCGAGTGATTCAAATTTCTAGGTAAACTAGACTTCTAGGAGAACAAAATTCCTTGAAATAAGTGTATTCAAATTTGGACCCCATTTGACCTAGAAATTCGTCAAAGTGAAGCTCTATTTTCGGGCAGTTTTGGTTTTGTTTTGGTAATGTTTTGGTGTTTTTGTACAGTTTTGGTATTTAGGCCATAAGTTAAGTTTCACTCATCCAAATTGAGTTATTCAAATTTTTGGATAAACTAGACTTCTAAGAGAACAAATTTCCTAGATATAAGTGTATTCAAATTTGGACCCCATTGTACCCAGAAATTTGTCTAAGGGGAGCTCTGTTTATGGGAAAATTATAGTTATGTTTTAAAAATAGAGTAGTCCCGGTTGTTTAGAACATATCTTGAGTTTCGGTGCTCCGAATTAGATGATTCCAATTTTTGAATAAAATAGATTTATAGAGGAACAATTGACTTAAAGGAAGTAGGGTAAAATATGGCTCATTTGTTCCCAAAAATTTTTACAAGTGAAGGTGTATTGGGTAGAAATCAACCCTAACCAAAAACACTAGCATGCACGGTGATATTTTCTGTTTGTGATGGACTAGAGGTTGGTGAGCGAAACCTAAGTAAGATTCCAAGGATATGAGTCAGGAATGACAACCTTTTTGGTTTTGTTCTTCTCATTTCTTTTCTTATTGCGACTTTGTATTGCTGTTTGTCAGCAGGAAATGATTTACATGAAAAATGCATGTATGCTTGTTTTTAACCATAAACAAATTTGTCAGTGATTGGGAAATTGATTGCAAATGGATTACATAAGCGCATGAGCGTCAAAATGTGTTTATTGGGGTATATATGTATATACATCCATTGTAATTTACTATGGTAGGTATTAATGCCATAAGAGAATGTTATCTATAATATTCGAGTTAAGGATAGATTGATATACTAATAGGGTCGATGCGATGCTTTAAAGAGGCGAAATGATTTATAGTGGCATAGGTCGTAGCCTAAGCGGGACAGTGTGTGTGTACACAAAATGAATTTGTAAATAACCCGTCAGCAGCCTAGCGAGACCGTACTGTGTTAGTAATTTTTTATTTTTCTGGGCCTAGTGAGCCGTCACCGGTGATTCGGTTATCCTATGCCAGAAGTCATGGTTAAATTCGTTTAGACGAACTTATAAGTAAATGTGTGAAAATGTATAATTTGAGGTTTTAATGAAAAAGTGCATATATATATATATATATATATATATATATATATATATATATATATATATATATATATATATATATATATATTGTTTATTGCATTGACCATTAAAAATGTGTCAAAAATGTTGTTTCGAAAGATCACGTATTTGTGTTTGATTAGAAATAGGGATAGAAATGCATAGACTCACTAAGCGCAAAAATGTTCTAGCATGTTGTTTTATCGCAGCAGTCACCAAGTGAATAGGGCTTGAATCCGGATTGTAGAGGCCGGAGTCATCGTGTCGAGATCATCTACGGAGTATAAGTAAAATGCTCTAGTCTCATGCATACATTTCATTTCAAAGAAAAAAATTCATGTAATTGTTTTGCATTGCAAACAAAGATGTATAAATCTTCATGGGAAGAGTATATTTTGACTTACATTTAGACATGAACTACAATGTTTGTAAATGATTTAAAAAGGGCAAGAAATGTCATCTTGTATAAATGTGGGAATTGAGCAAATGATGGGCTCTCTACCATGATTGATGTATATTTTATATATATAATGCATATTATTAATGAGATCATATTCTCATACCTACATAAATATGATTTAAATGAATATTAAATATCCCATTGAAAATAAGTATATGAAATATGTTGTACATATAAATGGATTTAATGATCCGCGTCCCTGGGTCCAGTCTAGCCGTTGGGTCGAGTCGGGTGAGGGGGCGCAACAGTTCCCATATTGATGAGTTTAATAAATTAATTGTTGGTTTATTAAACTTAGATGAGACCTTCAAAGATGAACGTAATGCTATGTTATTGATTGGTTCTCTTCCTCCAGATGAGTTAGATCATCTTTGTATTCCCTTATCCATGGGAAGGAAAACTTTCTTTTGAAGAAGTTTGTTTTATGTTGTTGAATTATGAAATCCGGAAGAAATATCAAAAGGAACATCAGGATGAGTTAGTGGAAGCATTGACAATGAGAGGGCATGGTGAAAATAAGAAATGGGAAAAAAGGGAAAGGTGACATCAAATAGTAGACTGGGAAAAGATGAGAGCGCCTTTTGTCATGAGGAATGGCATTGGAAGAAAGATTATCCTAAGTTTAAAAAGAAAGATAAGGGCTAGTCTATTTTTTATGCGTGTGTTATTGAGCGTGGGGGTGATTATAGTGATTTTGAGTTTTTAGATGTTCTGAGATTAATGCGGATTAATATAGTGGATTTGGATCTGGGTTGTACCTATCATATGTGTCCACATAAGGAGTGGTTCTTCGAGTTTGAAGAAGTTGATGGTTGAGTTGTTTATATGGGTAGTGGTAATGTTAGCTATATCACTAGGATGGGTTCAATCCGTTAAGGAATCATGATGGATCAACTAGAGTTTTGATAGATGTTCGGTATATACCGAAGTTGAAAAAGAATATCATCTCTTTGGGGGCCCTAGAATCTAAAGGTCTTGTCATGATTATTCGAGATGGAGTTCTAAAAGTCACAAGCGCTCTTTTGGTTATGAAAGGAATAAGAAGAAATAACTTGTACTACTATAATGGTAGTACAATGATTGGAGTAGTGGCCATAATTTCTGGTAGTGATGAAGATTAAGAGATTACTAATTTGTGGCATAGACGTTTGGGCCTATAATTGAAGTCATGAGTAGTTATATGCATGATCCTGGTAAAGGACATTGACAGGAAGTGAAATTGACTCTATAGTACTTATTCATGAAAACCGTAGATGATGGCTAAGTCTTTGAGTGAGATACTACATGTGATCAGTATGCTATTAGCTTAGTTGATTCAGATTGTGCTGGTGACTTGGATGAATGGTGATCGACCACCGGTTATGTGTTTACTCTTTCAAGAGCACCATTAAGTTGGAAGTCTAATTTACAATCTACAGTTGATTTGTCTACTATTAAAGCAGAGTACATGGCATTGACCAAGGATGTAAAGGAGGTTATTTGGTTAGGAGGACTACTAGATGAATTGGAGATTGGTCAGAAGCAAATCTCTATTTATTCTGAAAATCATAGTGCTATTTGTTTAGAAAAGAATCCAGTGTTCCATGTTTGTATGAAGTATATTGATGTTCGCTACCAGTTTATATGGGAAATTATTAGTGAATGACAAATCTTACATCAAAAGATTGGGATTGTCGAGAATCCAGCACATATGTTGACTAAGGTGGTGATAGAGATCAAGTTTAATCATTGTTTGGACTTGATTAACATTGTGAAAGTTTGATTGTGCAGTTAAGCGCATTTGGAGGCGTTGTAGCTTTTGTCAGAAAAGAGAAGTTTTGAGGTGGAATTGGCATATTTGTCAAGGTGGAGATTTATTATATTTTGTCTCATTTTGCAATCCCACATTAGTTAAAAGTGGGATTTGCTTCCACCAACTAGCCTACAAAAGGGCATTTGATGTTTTGTAATATTTGCACCTCTTCCCCCATATACTTTAGGGTATTTTTAGTATTGTCCAATTGCTTGGGTATTTTGCTCAATTTCTTAAGAAATTGATTTGTGTTCCTAAGTTTATTATTCTCTTTGATTAGTGGAAGTTTTCCCTGGCGCTCAAAGACATAGGTATTTATATTGAACGTCGTTAAATTCTTTGTGTTATCTTTCTTTTTTACCTTTAGTTATTCTACTTGTTAATATTATTTGGTAAATTCGCACAACATATTCTACATTGAAGATGAGTATTGTCAACAAAAATAAACCAATTACTTCAGAAGTTAGGTCTATGTGTAATCACTTCTTCTAAGTTCTAAGGAGGGAATAGTTAGTTGACTCCAAAGTGAGTATGTAGAATTGGAAAAAAAAGATTTGTACTTGAGCAAATGCCATCTTTCTTTATTTTCCTACACAAAAGTTAACTTAGTTGAGATTGATTTGCTTTAAATAAAAATCAAATATTGTTCGATAAAATGCTGAAGAGAAAACAAAACCTGGAGAGGAAGTTATACAGAGAACTTCTTGATCTATGTAAAGAAGCACATCCTATTTATATACACTAGGAATGTTCTAGAATAGGTTTGTTACAAAAGACTCTAGAAAAATATTAGTTACACATTAGTCCATTTAATTCATGTGACCTGTGGTTAATTCATGTGAACTGGGATGTTGGGGACTTCAAAAGCAAATTGGCTTTGTTTTGCTAAAGCATTTTGTTTTGCTGAAGTACTGCATACCTCACTCAAGTTAACATATGGTGTATATGCATTAACAAATATAATTTAAAATATATCTACTTTATGAAAATAGATAAATTTATTGATTTAAATAAGCAATACAATCAATAAAACACAGAATCAAGAGTACTAAAAACTTTAGAGGATGACACAACATCCATGTTCATGTAAAATGATCGACTGAGACTTCCTCCCGTTTAATAATCTGTGATACTTGAAATCATAGATTGTAGATTTGTACATCTTGTTAGGCATGTTTGGGTTGGTGACTCTCACAAATCAGCGAGCTTTGTCGTCTGAGGGCGGCAAAGTGAACGTAAAAGAAAACAATCATTAGGCAACACCGTTCTGTGTGAGGCGGACCAAGAATGTGCCTTCGAAAAATTGATAAGCAAGCATTCCTGACGAGTCGATGACAAATGCATGCATAATAGGTGGATGACAAATAGTACGAAAAAAAAATAAAGATAAATCTAGATCAATATAGAAGAAAATCACTTTATTATAAAAGAAACTTAGATGTAAAAAAAGAAAAGAATGAAATAAGTGATTTGAGGTGAATAATAGCAAAAAAATCATTCATTCTCTCTATATATCTAACAAGGGCTTGGACAAGAAAACTGAGAGAGGGACATGCAGCTAGGTTTTCAAAGGATAATTGTAATTTGAAAGTGTTTAGCAGTCTGCATAAATATATATACTTCTAAATGAATGTTTAATAACAGTTTAAGTTTTGGTATAATTTTTTTTCTTTTTTTTAAATCGATTCCAAGGTAAAGAAGAAAAAAAAAATCAAATATTCATGATCAAATCATTCACTCTGTAGATTGATAGATCTTTTGAAGGGATCTCTGACTCTATTGGTTAAGGAAAAAAATGCATAAATAAGATTGATTTTTTTTTTTTTTTGACAACGTGTATTTGAGATATAAAAAGAAGGTTTTTAGCAATACACAAACCATGAAATATTCAACATAATTTTTACAAGATTTGATTTTCTTTAAAAATCAAACATATTCTTAATTTATTTTCTTTAATGATGAAAGATAACACGTGCTTCGGAAAATAAATGTAAATTAGTAAACAATACATGTCCATGTCCAAGATGGGAAAACATTTTTAAAGAATATCTTGGTTGGTTAGGGAAATAATCAACATCAATAAGATTTTTTTTTTTAAATGCAATGAGAAAAAATCATGTTCTATATATAATATTTGATTGTAAATAAAAAAACACAGCAAAATATGGAATGTGTAATGAGAAAATGAGAATAAGAGAAAAACAAAAATCATTCAGGAATTGAAAACCAACGGGTAAAGGAGAAAAAATATCCACTGTTAGACTATGGGTATCAGAATTGAAAGTTTGAGGATATTAGAGAAAACATCAATCTATTAAAATGTAAAATATTAAATATATGATATATTTATAGGTATCGATTTTGACAAAAAAAAAAAAAAGTATCAATAAGAAAACTTTAAAATATATCATACATTTATAAACATCCAAAATTTGAAAGAAATCCATTTTATGACCCCAAAAAATTCCACGATGTCTGATTGCGACTTTTAAGTCACATCAAGTATATGGCAGACATGTCACCTAACGTCATAATTGCAGTCTTTAATTTGGATCAATAGGTAGGTGTCACAAGAGAAGCAAACTTCAAACACCTAACCCCAAACAGTAAAAAGTACGAGTATTTTAGAAAATCAATTAGACCACGTTACCATAACTTTGAAATTTTTTTTTAAAATTGATATATTTCTTCCAAAATCCCCTGAGAAATCTAGGAATATTGTTGGAGACTTCTATGTTGCTTTTATTATTTGTTCAGCAAACTAGGTGCATGAATATGGAATATTAATTGGAATTTGTTGGGAAGCAGTGGTCAATTTTACGGAAAAAATGAAAAAGGAATATGAAAAAAAAATAAAACATATGATCAGTTGTGTCATTCTATAATGAAACACGTATAAGTACCAGCACAACCATTCATTCATTGATTGAAAATCGAACTCGACATATCAATATTTATGGTGTGATTGAATGCACCATGTGCGCACTTGCCAAGATATATGCAGGGTTTGAAATGTCGTGATATATTATTGATATATGTGTTATTGGTACATGATAATCGGTTGAAAGAGAAATCAGATAAAATCGTCGATATATCGGTAGGGAAGCGAAATATCATTGATAATTTCATCAGGAACCAACATGTAGAACAATACGAGTGTCGTTGATTTTTTAGCATTTTTACGGATATATCTGTAATTATCAATGACATATCGGTAAAAATTGGCATTATATCGCTGATATATCGAGGATATATCGGTGATGATCAGTATTTTGAGATAATGAGGACCTTGGAAGGTTGAGATTTAAATGCTTGTTTTCAAACTCAAATGGCTGCTGGGATTTGATGGCCGTAATTGAATGCGGGTGATCAACAACTATGATTCAATGTAGTAACTATTTAGTTTCAACGGTCATATTTTTATATGGCGATGGATTTTGAATATTTGAAACACTATGGTCATAAATGATTTCTAAGCTAAGATCAAGATTTACTTGGTCATATTTGATCAAAATGCAACAAAAGGATTTGAAACCTTGGCGTATGGGTATGCACGAATTTCATATCGAATTTAAGAGGTTGTGGATCTGGTGAGAGCGTTTATCGTAGCGTATTCGATCTTATAATCGATATTATTGGAGCAGCATGTGGCGAGCGCCAGTATTGTAACCGTGAAATGGGATGTCGTTGCGTCGAATGTTGTAATGAAACTACATCGATCTTCATTTTGATTTTGAAATACCATTGCAATGTAATATCAATGTGTATATTTGATTATTAATGTCATTTTTATATTTTTACAAAGTATTTCCATGAATTTCAAAGTATTTTTGTTAATTTTCAATATATTGATATTCATGTAAAAATATCATGATATATCTTTGATATATCCGCTAAAGTAAATAAATATATCTAATTGAAAGCGATATTTTAACCTCGGATATATGGAGGAATTTTCCTATATGTACGACTTATTTAAAATACTATGTTTAAAAAAATATTTCAAATTTTAATGACTTTTACTTATTAGGAAAAGATGTTTTGAAAATTAATGTTTAAAACGAGTTTGGTTAGGTATGTTTTAAATAAACAAGTTCTTCCATGTTTCAATATATTTTAAATATCGTCTATTGAAAAGACGATGTCTTTAGTTCTTCGGTTTTCTCAAAACCATCTTTTCTTAATATTGTCTTTTGAAAAGACGATTCTGGGCAATTCTCAATTTCCAGTGATAAGTCAATGCCGTGACGATGTCGCAACATTGAGATTCAGTGTTGTAAATTAATTCCGATGTCGCAACATTGCCATTCCTATATTGCGACATTGAGTTGATGTTGCGACATTGAATTGATGTCGCGATACTACTTTGTAGTGTTTCAACTTGGATGCTTAGGTCTGATGTTACGACATTGTTGTAGCCTCAATATCGTTTTTTGAAAAGATGATTTATTCAGTTCTCAATATTCCTCAAAATCGTCTTTTTAAAAGACAATTTCTAAAAATTATCTTCTCAAAAGACAATTTCTCAAAATCGTTTTCTTAAAAGACGATTTCTTCAATATTGTCTTTTGAAAAGATGATTTCTTCTTAGGGGTTGTTTGTTTTTTGGCGAATCTTGAAAGTGTTTTAGCCGTTTGCATTTGTTTGATTTAAAATTTTCGCATTTATTCTTGGTACAAAAGTTATGGACGAAAATGAAAATATTTGGTCTTACAGTAAAAAGAGTGATGCTTCCAGCAAAGAAAGCGAAAAAGCTCCGCGTTGTCAAATGAGGAGGAAAGTATACTTCTAACCTCACGGATGACAAGGGGGGTTTGGGACAAGGCGGCCCTAACCGACCCGACTCGTTTATTTATTTTGAATTCCCAAGCTTATCCCATTTAAAAATTAAGCGGTGAGGTAGGAAGGGTAAGGTTGCAGGGATGAGAAGAATTTCAAACGATCCAGTTTTACACATTTGATTTTTGTTTTTATTTTTTTATATTTGTTTTTTTTTATTTGTTTTTTTTTATTATATTAAAAATAAAAATTTTAACTCGAACCCGTCTCGAGTTTGAGAAAATAAACCCGAACTCGCTAAAAACCCGATTACAATTAAACAAAATCCGTCCCATTAAGTACTAGGCGGGCGGGAATGCAGAATAATCTGTTCGTCTTATCCTCTTCTGGCCTAGCCGATGTTAAAACAAACAGCTTAATCTTAATGTTATTAAGTCTTATTAATGATGTCTCAAAAAGAAGTTATGTAGCATTAAGTAAAAAAAAAACACTACCTTAGTCTTCTTTCCCCTCTTCCAATTTCTTCTTCAATCTTCTTCTTTTCCCTCTTCCAATATTGTCTTTAGAAAATACGATTTCTTCTTTTATTTTCTTAACATCCCGTCTTTTGAAAAGACGATTTCTACTAGACGATTTGAACTATCCTTTTCATCTTTTATTTATAATAAATGATTATATTATAATTTAATGATAAAATTATTATAAATATGTTGATTTTTTATTGAAAAATAAATGTTGATTAAGATGAATTGAATTTATGTTTGTCAGGATTAAGATTATTTTAAATTATTTGTTAAAAAATATTATTTTTAAATTATCTTTTGGAAAAAATATTTTAAATTATGGTGTATTATAAATATATTTTATCTTTATCTTAATATTTTTAATAATTTAATGATACATTTATTACTAATTAATGTAAAACTATATAACAAATAATGATATAATAATCTAAAATATATATATATATATATATATATATATATATATATATATATATATATATATATATATATATATATATATATATATATATATATATATATATATATATATATATATATATATATTATATAATTTAGTATATAAAATAATTATAGAAATTATGATATAGTATTCATATATAGTAATATTTTAAAAAATATATTTACTATTTGATATTAAAAATAATATTATTTATCAAATGAGATATTGATATAAAAAAAATATGAATATTTTGATTGTTATCTCATATTATTTTTTCTACTTCCCAATTTTTTTCTACTTCCAGATTTAAAGCAAGCTATTATCAATTTGTTAGGTGAAATTTATTTTAAAAAAAAAATCATAAACAAACTTATTTTTAATAAATAATTATATGTAATAAATAATTTTTTTATAAGCAAACTCTTAAATACTATTCTTTAATTAAAATTTAACTATAACATGTTTTGTATATTAAATAATAAATGATTTTTGAATAAAAAATTCAACTCTAAGAGATAAGATTTCGAACATCAATCAATTCAATCAATTTATATTATAATTCTAAATATAAAAATTATGAATAAAAAGGCCAAATAACTAATCTATATAAATAAATTAACAAACTAATATATGTAAACATAAAATTTATCTTTATATTTAAAAAATCTTTATCTTTATTATTTTTATTGACATATCCTTCATTTACTAATTTTATTATAAAAAGATGCCAACAAATTTTAAAAAAAAAAACATATAATATGTTTGATTGTATAGGGATAGTACTTATTAATATATAATTTTAATAAGTTTGATTGTGCAGGAATCAAACATATGATTATAGGTTTTTTTTTTAAACAATGATTATAGGTTATTAATATAGGATGTTTGTGGTCCATAAGCTCCATAAGCTTAGTTCAATTGGTTAGAACATCAATATTAACAAAGGTTGGACATGGGAGGGGAGGGGAAGGGTTCGAGTCTCTGTGAAGATGGTTTACTACATTGTGTTAAAAAGTGATTAGCTTTAAAAAAAAATACAGGATGTTTGTGGCTTTCAAAAAATAAAAAAAATAGGACATTTGTTGGTTTTATAAAAATATTTATATTTTTCTTTTGAATTGATTAATGCTCAAGATCTTATCTCTTAAAATTGAAATTTTTATTCAAAAATGTTTATTAAATAATTAAAATAAAACATAATTATTTATTACATATAATTATTTGTTAAAAATAAAATTGATAATAAGTTTGTTTATGGTTTTTTTTAATAAATTTTACTTAGCAAATTGATAATAGTTGTTTCTTAATCCCGAAATAGAAAAAAAATGGGAATTTGAAAAAATAATGAGAGATAATGATCAAAAATCATTATAAAATTTTTACTAATCAATATCTCATTTGATAAATAATATTATTTTAATATGGAAATAGTAAATATATATTTTTAAAATATTATTATTTATAAATGCAATATTATAATAGCTATAATTATTTTATATACTAAATTATATAAGAAAATAAATTAATTTTATAATATATATTTAAAATTATTATATCATTGTATATATGTTATATATTTTTTATTCTTTAATTAGTATAAATGATGTACCATTAAAATATTAAAAATATTAAGATAAAGATAAAATATATTTATAATAATAACTATAATTTAAAATAATCTTTAATCCTATAATATATGAATAATGAGAAACATAAATTCAATTCATATTAACTTCAACATATATAAATTTTTTTTAAAACATCAACATATTTATAATAATTTTATCATTAAATTATAATATAATAATTTATTATCAAATTATATATAAAAAAAAGTTGTTGCGAAGATTTAAAACATAAAAAATGAAAAGAATATTAGAAATCGTCTTTCCAAAAGACGATATGTAAAGAAAATAATAGAAATCGTCTTTTCTAGAGACGATATTGAAACTGAAGTAGACGATATTGAGAAATTGTCTTTTGAGAAGACGGATTTTTCAAAATTATCTTTTGAGAAATATTGAGAAGTGAAGAAATCGTCTTTTCAAAAGATGATATTGAGAAAAGATGATTTTGAGAAAACCGAAGAAATGAAGAAGTTGTCTTTTTAAAAGATGATATTTAAAGGATATTGAAGAACTCATTTCTTTAAAACACGATTTCCAACCAAACTCGTTTATTCAAAACACAATTTTCAAACATCTCTTTCCTAATCAGCAAAAATTGTTGTAGCAATTTGAAATATTTTTTTAAACATAGTATTTTAGATATTATTTTTTTAAATAAGCCGTACATATAGGAAAACCCCATATATGGAGAATAACATAGTTGGCATGATTGACACTATCTTTTTAGTCATTACATACCTTCAATTTCGATTGAACTATGAGATGTTATTATTGTTATTATTATTATTATTATTATTTATCAATTAGTTAATTTGCTTGACCTACATTTTTGGCTGATTATATGGACTATTATTCAATAAAATGAATTTAATGTTACTTTTGGTTTGTTGTAAGTTTGCCCATGACATGAGGACAATAGATAGTCAATACTAATTTAATAATATTTCTAGTTAATCTTAATGATTTTATAATTCACTGAATTATATTTTCTGAACATAAACTAATTAAATAAAAACTTAATTATGTGCCCTTTCAAACCTGACTTAAGTGGTAAAAGGGGATGGGTGTATCGGAGACCACATACTCAAGTCCTTGTAAAAATAGAGTGTGATAACAATATAATGGAAAGTGAATAAAAAAAAAATGAAAAAAATCCTATCCAATGTAAAGTTTCATTTAAATGTCTCAATCTATTGGTAAATAAGAAAAAGAAATGATACCAAAAAAAAATATATATCTTTTGCTGCAACTTCTTCGACAATGATAAATGAAAACCTGAACTGTTAGGTGATAATAATAAATGGAGGCCAGATTCCCACTCCCCTTTTTTTTGGTCTCACTAAGGATAGCTGAATTTGCTTGCTCAAGTAGATATTTTGAAAGCTCTTGGGTAATATCATATCAAATGATTAAAATAATGGTATACTATAATTGAGAAGCCTTTAGGCCCAGTGAGAATAGTAGATATTTTGAAAGCTTTTGGGTAATATCATATCAAATGAACAAAATAATGGTATTCTATAATTGAGAAGCCTTTAGGCATTGAGAATAGTCAAGGTGAGCAAAAGTTGGTTCGGTGGGCAAAAGCAGGTCAGACACCCACAGTTATAAAAAATATATACAGTTGAGAAGCTTTAATCAAAACAGGAAGGTGTAGCTTCATGTCTAGTGAAGACCTTTGGGTGGAACTTGCTCATAAATAATAAAGGGTATTAGTTATAGAAAACTGGTTCTGATATAAGAATAAATTTTATATCGTTAAATGGTAATTTTATCTCTTAACATCTATATAAATTAAAATTTTATATAACAAAATATAGATCTCAAAAAATAAAATAATTATCTAATGGTATAAAATTTATTCTTATATGAGGACGCAATTTTTTATAACTGAACCAATAATAAATAAAAACTTCTTATCGGCGGGAATTTCTTTTTTCCTTCTATTAATAAGGTTGAAGTAAAAGGACGGGTACGCTGCATGTGAAATGTTAACGGTTAGAATTTAAACGCCGACATGGACAGGATCCAACTATTTGTCGTATGGTATGGATCATCTCCGTATTGGCATGCAGCTGGTAGTTGGGTGTTAAACACCGCGACTGCATTTATAGCAGATGAATTCCGATGGGGAGAAAACACTACATATGACCCTCACCATGTGCATTCTTCAAGCAAGAGTTGTAGCGAAATCCGAACATGGCTTCTAAACCCGGAATACTAACTGAATGGCCATGGACACCTCTTGGCAACTTGAAGGTCATACTCCTTCTTCCTTATCCAATGTCATTTCTTTTTTTTTCCTCTCTTTCTTTATCTTTACTTCAAAGTGGTCTCCCTGGATAGGGGAATGCCCCATAAGATAAAAGGTGGCAGAATATATATATTTTATGAACCAATAATTGTAGACAAAAATGATAATTAATTATAAAAGCATATTGGTAAATATAGGATGTCTACTTTTCATTTATTTATTCACTTGTGCTAGTTTGTTGTTTGATGTGGATGTAGTATTTGGTCTTGGCACCATGGGCGATTCATGCAACATACTCATTCCTGACCAAAGATGGAAAGGAGAGAGACGTTTCTCACTTTCTAATATTTCCGTTTCTGCTATTGAGGATGCTCCACAACCAGATTTGGATTTCGCTTTCTCGGCATCGGACGGCCAAAGGCAACAACAGGATTGTTGACAAAGGCATTGAATTTGAGCAAGTTGACAGAGAAAGAAACTGGTAAAAACCATTATTCCTAATTCCTTTATGCCTGCTTTATACAAACTGAAGCAAGGCAAAATGTTTTAAGTTTTGTGATAATGTTTTAAGTTTTGTAATGGTGTTTTGGTTTTGTAGGGACGACCAGATTATTTTCAACGGTATCATATTCTACGTAGGTTATTTCACACTTTCAGGGGCAAAGAACATGCCCTGGTGGAGAGCAGATGGTGTGGTTATTACGATGTTGCTTCATATGGGGCCTGTCGAGTTTCTGTATTACTGGCTTCACAGGGCTCTCCACCATCACTACCTCTACTCGCGTTACCATTCTCATCACCATTCCTCTATCGTTACTGAGCCCATTACATGTAAGAAATTAAGGCCAAATTCACATATTACATGTAGGTCATACAAGAATATGGGGTTGTTTGGCTATCAATGGGGACCAAAACACATTAGCAAAGGTGGAATCAAACCTAGACATACCCATCATTAGGACTCTTCAAGTTTTAGTAAGTTCAATTATATTAATTATGTTGTTATTTTGTATGGCAGCTGTCATTCATCCATTTGCGGAGCATATAGGATATTTTCTGCTGTTTGCAATACCATTGCTGACATTGAATTTCACCAGAACAGGCTCTATCGTAGCTTTTATGGCATATATTTCATATATTGATTTCATGAACAATATGGGGCATTGCAACTTCGAGCTCGTGCCCAAGTGGCTCTTTTCCATATTTCCCTTCCTCAAGTATCTTATGTATACCCCCTCGTAAGTATCCCTACCCTACTCAATGCTTTTCTTTCATTCCATGTTATATATAGTATTAAATTAGGTTCATGTGTGTTTGAAGAAATTCAACTAAAACAGACAAAGAAAGGAGGGTAACATGGATATCAAAAAGTGATTGATAAATCTACAAATCTACTAGGATATGTTTGGTTTTCATAAAATTTAAGGAAAATGTAAGAGATAAAAAATAAAGAAAAATAAAAATAGAGTTAAATACAATTTATCATTCTATTTATTACTTTAAACTCATTTTATTTATTTCAATTCATCAAAATAAAAATTAAATGATTTAAAACTATGTAAATTATGGCAATGGACCACCCATGAGAGGCGTTGGAGGGACCACCACCGATGAGCGGTGTAGGAGGGACCATTTGTTCATAAATGGTATTAAGGACCACACCCATGATATGTGTATATATTATGAATAAAGTGTTCATAAATGGTATCAGGTCCCGGTGGTTTTTTAATTTTTTCATGATTTATTATCGAAATTTCTAAAACAAAATTTTGAATAGAAAAAAAGTCATTTGGTTTTACATTGAAGAAAGTATTCAAAGCAGAAAGCTGTCATGTTTGCGATGAAAATAAAATTTATCGTATTTCGATCTTAAAATATTAAAAAATAAATAATGATTTATCTTGATAATATTGTATGCAATGCATCCTGATCATGTATACTTAATTTAAGTCTTTCAAAAAAAAAAACTTAATTTAATAATATTAAGTATTTAATACTTAATAATACTCTTGTACTCTGTTTTTGATACAATACAATGCATAACAGAATGTGCAAATCCATTTTGTTTCTTCTGCTTGGGGTTTTTAGATATTTAGTATAAAAAAAATAATTTTTTTTTCAAATAATATAGGGTTAGAAATATTCATAAATGTAATATAATTTTTGTCATGTAGAAAATGTTTTCTGTCAAGAAACATTTTAAAAAAAGTGAATTTTACTTTAAAGTATCTTGAAAATCTTTAAATTTTTTGAATTTAGGTTAAGTGTCTTACGGCAACGCTTTTAAGAACTCAGAAAACCAAAAGTTTATATTGAAGAGACACTTTCTAAATTATTGAAATGTTATACTAAAAATGTATTTTGAAAAAACACCCTTATAAATTTGAAAGGTTGAAATTAATAGTGAAAACGTTTTTTGAAAAGACACTTTCAATTTTTCGAATTTTTGGAAAGTGTCTCTTGAAATGACTTTCTAAATTGTTGAAATATTATAGTAAAAGTGTCTTCTGAAAATGTATGTTTATAATTTTGAAAGTTTTGAATTAACACTGAAAGTGTATTTTAAAAAGACATTTTCGATAATTTTAAAAATTTTGAACTTAAGTTGAAATTGTCTTTTCAAGAGAGTTTTAGTTTTACGATTTTTTAGAAATTATCTCTTGAAGATACATTTTCTAAATTATTGAAATATATACTAAAAATGTTTTCTAAAAAAACACTTTCATAATTTTGAATGTTTTGAATCAACACTTAAAATAATTTTAAAATTTTTGAATTTAAACTGAAAATGTCTTTGGAAAAAACACTTTTTAAATTATTGAAATGCTATATTAAAGTATCTTTTGAAAATACACCTTTATAATTTTAAAAGTTTTAAATTACCAGTGAAAGTGTTTTTTAAAGATACATTTTTTATAATTTAAAAATTTTGAATTTAAATTGAAAGTGTTTTAGAACATACTTTTAGTTTTTCGAATTTTTAAAAAATATATTTAAAAAAAATATTTTTAAAATTATCTCATTGATATAGAGAAAACTATATTATATTTAAGATTATTTTTTAAACTATATATTTTTTAAGAATTTTCTTTTAATTTCTTTATTATTTTTCGGAAAATTCCTCTTTCTCTCGGCCTTCAATTCTATGTTTAGTTTTGGTACCTCCACGGTCCCACCCCACCCCACCCCACCCCACAGTCCTTTGTTAGGTGGATTAGATGACGGATATAGTAAAAGCATCGAAAAAATTTTAAATACAGCTGGGGTGAAAGATATCCGTACAACATTTAAAGAAATGGCTACTGTAGCCTGTAGGTAGAATCTTGTACCTGTCTGGCCTGGCACGGAACAACTGTTTCATGACATTTAACGTTGAAATGACCAGTGCAGGATAAGAAGTTTATGATGATTCTATTATTGAGCATTTTACATATGATTTATTTAAAAAGAAAAAAATTGGACTTATCAACTTCATGTAGAAGTTGTAAAATAAATGTAAGAGCAAAATTAATCAATGTTCACGAATTTATTCATATATATGTAAGGCATTCATTTATTATAAAAAAGAAAAAAAAATCCATATAACTTAATTTTCTTGTTTTTTATTTGAGAAACTATTTTTTTTCATGAATATTATATGTATGTAGGTTTAAAAAGAAATTGTTGTTTTTGTAAGAAATAGAGAGAATATTTTGTTCAAAAGAAGTAATGAAAAAGAAGGATTAAATTTTTAAAATTGGATTTCTGTAATCCTTTCAATCAAATAAACTTCCAAAAAGGTAAGAAAATAAAACGAATAGTAGGTAATAGAAATAGCAAGTAATTCGATTAGACATAACTTCTTTTTAATAATACTTATTATTTTCACATTCTAGCTTTTTTTTCTTTTTATCACTTTCCATTACTTGATTATAATACTCTCTTTTAATAAGGACTCGAGTATGAGATTTCTAATAAACTCATCCAACTCATTTAACACTTAAAGCCAAATCTCAAAAGCACATTTTAGCTCTTCAATGCTTCTTAAAAATCATGCATTACTTTTTTCTTTACGAAGATCAATTATATTAAGTACTTTGTTCAGGTTTCACTCTTTGCACCACACCCAGTTTCGGACCAACTATTCACTCTTCATGCCATTCTATGACTACATGTATGGTACTGCGGACAAGTCTACAGATGTGTTGTATGAAAAATCACTTACAAGGCCTGAAGAATCCCCTGATGTAGTGCATTTGACCCATCTCACTACACCAGACTCCATTTATCATATAAGGCTAGGTTTTGCCTCTTTAGCCTCCAAGCCATACATCTCTAAATGGTACTTGAGGGCAATATTGTGGCCTTTAACATCTGCTTATATGATGTTGTTTTGGATCTGTTCTCGTACATTTGTTCTTGAAAGGAACCAGTTCAACAAACTCAAGTCACAAACATGGGTCATACCAAAATATAGGATTCAAGTAAGAATTACCTTAATTGAACTAGTTCTTTGGTTATTGTCTTAATTTATTACTTAATTTAAGAATGATATATTTGTAGTTGGCTATTATTTATTGCACTGATTTTTGAGTGGTGTAGTACTTGTTGAAATGGCAACATGAACCCGTCAATAAGTTGATTGAAGAAGCCATACTTGATGCGGAAGAAAGAGGTGTTAAAGTGCTGAGTTTAGGTCTTCTCAACCAGGCAAGTTATTACTCCTTAAATGATTTGCACCCTTCCATATGAATACGTACTGTCTCATTTAATAAAGTGTTGTCCTTTCCTATGGGTATTGACAAGGGGCAGAGCTAACCCCAAAAAGGGTTTGAACCCTGCTCTTTTATTTAAGTTAAAACCCAGTTACCAATATGTTAACCAATTGATTCTTGCCCTCTAAACTTAGCTATGCCCTCAGCTCATTTTTTTTATTGTGCCAACGGTATTGACCATTTTAATATAATATTAAGAATTGAGTGGGATATCATGAATTCCTCTTATGTGATTCCAACCAACTGATTCTTGTCTTGTCACTCCCCCGAACTTAACTATGCCCCTCCTCTACTCATTTCTAGCTCCGCCGGTGGTATTGACCATTTTTAATATAATGTTAAGAATGGAGCGGGATATCATAGATCCCTCCTATGTCATGCTAACCAACTGATTCTTGTTTTGTTTCTCCCCGAACTTAACTATGACCATCCTCTGCTCATTTTTTTGTATTGATCGTTTTTAATATAACATTAAGAATGGGGTCGGATACCATAAATCCCTCTTATGTGAGCCCTTCATCAATTCATCCATTTTTGAAAGGTTTTAGTCAATAAATAATTTATTTTTAATTAATTAAAAATATAATGCAGGGTGAAGATCTTAATGTGTACGGTGAGCTTTATATCCGTAGAAATCCCAAACTCAAAATGAAGGTGGTGGATGGGAGTAGCTTAGCAATAGCTGTTCTTCTTAACAGCATTCCGAAAGGAACCACTCAAGTGCTATTCAAAGGCAAGCTCTCCAAGGTTGCTTATTTCACAGTCCTTGCTTTGTGCCAAAAGGGAATACAGGTACTTTTACTATAAATGAAAAATGTTTATTAGAATTTGAATGGCGCTGCATGTATCCTTACCTCATGACCAACTTATATAGCTGTTGGTGACTTGGTATGTACTAAAAGTATATAAAATTTCTTTTGGAATATATGAGGCACCACTAAATGATAAAATAATGATATGACTAGCAACAAACTAACTTTTAATCATTGTACATTTCAATCTTAGTTTTGATTTATGCTTTAATACGACCGAAATAATTCTTAGGTGACTTGTTCCCTCGAGGAAGAGTACGAAAAGATCAATATGAAGCTGAACAACAAATTGGGAGGTAAATTGGCTCTTTCAAAAAATTATGCCCATAAGGTAAATTCCCTTCTTTCATCCTTCTTTCTTTTTCTTTTCCATTTTATTTTCTATAATCTTCCTTACTATTTACCATTAATTATAACTGTCAAAATTTGAATGTTAGGAACCAAATGCCAAGTACACTTGTAAAATAAAATTTCCTTTTTAATTATACATTAAGAAAAAACATTTTTGTTTTATGATGAGGTTAACATAATCAACCATTGTGGAGGTTTTAGCCACAAACACACACACACACACACACACACACACACACACACACACACACATATATATATATATATATATATATATATATATATATATGTTGATTATGAAATTTTTAGAATAAAATTGAATTTAGTGTTGAACATGTTTGAGATATGATAGTCAAATGTTGTACAGATATGGTTGATTGGAGATGGTTTGAGTAAGGAAGAACAAAAGAAGGCACCGAAAGGAACTCTATTTATTCCTTTTTCTCACTTCCCTCCTAAGAAAATACGCAAAGATTGCTACTATCAAACTACACCAGCAATGATGTCTCCCAAATCTTTTGAGAACATCGATTCTTGCGAGGTCAGTCAATACTAATTCTCAAGATAACAAAGTACCATATGTGGTTCCATTCAATTAATATAAGTGTTCTTTGATATATGTAGCAAGTACAAATTTATATTGTATACCTTTTGGTTTATGAAAATATTTATTTAAATGCAGAATTGGTTGCCAAGAAGAGTAATGAGTGCATGGCGTGTTGCTGGAATATTGCATGCATTAGAAGGATGGAATGTGCACGAGTGCGGCCACACCATGTTCGATATTGAGAAGATTTGGGAAGCTAGTCTTCAACATGGATTTCGTCCGCTGATGATGCCTTATTAATGAAGGCAACTCTATTTACTTAGTTTTCTCTATGTTGCTAATATCTAGAGAAATCCATATGTTATGGTTTATGTTATAAGAACCCCATCTATCTTAAAGTATGCATGATAAGATATTCAAGTCTTCTTGATTAACATCCTATATATTTTGTTATCTATTTTTATTTTAAATTATATATTTGAGTTGAATATGAAAACTATAACAGATCAATGACATCCATGTAATCAGCTGAACAACCAATTTTCATAAAAGCTCAAATTTATAAGATTTGGGTTTTGATATGAATATCATGGTTCACATACTCCCTCATTTGCGGTTCCATACCTGTACATGGAGAGTCAAATAAATCAAATGAAGTCTACGATGAACTTTCAAATACACAAATGATAATCAAATATTCAAATTGCATAGAGAGGTCTTGAACCTATGACCTCCTGCGAGATTAAGCTCTGATACCATGTTAAACTACCAACTTTTCTAAAATGTCAAACTTGTAGGATTTGGGTCTTAAAATGAATACCGAGATTCACATAATCGCAAAACAACACCTATGCAAGAGCCAACCCAGCGAGCAACACCCATGCAACAGACCAGCAACAGCTCGAGCTTTGACATGGTTAGACTTTTAGGAGTGAAACTAAGCAAGTAATATTTATACAACAACAAATATCGTTAAGTTGAGAAACTAAACAAGCAACATTTGTTAGAATTTGAGTGCAACTAAACAAGCAATATTTATATATAAACCAATATTTAAACAAGCAACAGCTAGTTAGTTAAGAAATCGGTTATAGAAGTCTGTTACAAATCAGAGATCGTTGCATTCATTTGTATATAAACCTGCATAGACTAACAACTGTAATTTAGAGAAAGTTCTATCAGTTTGATTATGAACTACCTTAATTTCTAAAGTTTTTTCATGGAATCAGAGCCCTTATGCCCCATTGCTATATTTTCTTTCTTTCTTTCTTTTCTGTATCATCCGTGGTGAATTATCAAACCACCGAGATGAGATCAAGAAAGTAAAACTAATAGTTTTTTCCTTTGTGCTTATGTTTTTCATTCATCTAAGTCATGAGCTTGAGATGGCAAACTCCACATAGTCCTCTAACCTGCAAAATGGTGCAACACTATCAACTTATAAAACACCAAATGGTCTTCCACAAATGCAGACATTAAACTACTTGTTGGAGATATTTATTGTCATAATCTTAGGCAAAATTGTGTTGCATGTTTCAGTCATCTAATTGAGGCTATAAGGGAGTGTAACATGAGCTGTCTCAAGGTTGGTGCATAGGTTGGTAGACTAAGCTGGATAGCAAGACTTATCATATTCAGAAAAATCCGATTCTAGAGAGAATATTCTGAAGATTAGGAGTTGATATTCTCAAGGATGAATAAGGAAGGCTAGAGAGAGATATTATGCAGATTAAATCTTTCAAATTTGATCATATTTGATGATTTTGTGACACCCTTAAATCTCGAGGGTCACTTTTTTTGCAATTGTGTGAAGTCATTGCGGCGCAGCGTAGTGGCTGTGCGACAAAGCGCCCTACGCTGTCGTGCAACGTCCCGACCTTGTTGCAATGCGTGGCCCCATGCCCCATTAATACGCAACATAGAACACTGTGTCGTGACATGGGAGATCCATGTCACGGAACTTTCACATGCGGCGCCCAGGAGTATACTGCAATCGCGACACAATTTCAGGCAACTCTGTCGCGACATCAAATTCTCTATCATGACATAAAATCTCTTCACCTTGGCCAAACTTTGTCGTGACATAAAAATGCTCTGTCGCGACATAGAATCCCATGCCAAGGCCAAACTGTGCACCGCAGTGCAACACGACCTCTTGCCGCGGTGTCTTGATCGCGACATTGTCTGATGAGGCAAAAACATTATCACGATCATCCGTATCCCTTATAACCCATGTTTAATACATCAAATGGCATATATCAACATGATTCACGTGACACGCGTATCATTCAATCAAGCAACAACGCACAAACTGGATCTTCATGCTCTGACCCAGAAGCAACATATACAATTCAGCATGTCAGTTAATATCTAGCAATGACATGCCACAAAATCATCACACTCAAGTCCCATATTTTCTAGCAAACACCATGTTGGGGTCTGAAATGAGAATCTCCAAATAGGTTGGAACATAAATACGTGAATTTAAGAATTTTATCCATAACCCACCAAGGATCCTATACGTTCATGAAAAAACCGAAGGAAGAGATTAAACGAAACTTTACCTCTTGTAGATTGATTCGTCAGCGCCCAGTCGTATCTTGGTTTATTAGGATCTTCAAAGGTCTTTGCTACGGCGACCACCCTCTACAAGTATCCACGCGCAGACAAAATAATGAAGCGATCTTTGAATCTTTGTTTGAGGTTGAATCATGCAAAACAAAATTAGGGTCTCATTTGGTTGTTCTTAGGAAGTAAAACGACCCATTTCACAATATATATGTATAGCTTTTCTTATGACAGGAGACAGTCAAAGCAGTTTGGTATTCTATTTTATTATTATATTTAAAAGCTCTTAAATAATAACAATTTAATTCAAATCCTTATCGGATAGGAAGCAGGTATATTATTATATATTTAAAACTCTTTTTAAATAATAATTTAAATTCAAATCCTTATCGAGATAAGAGGAAAGCGAATTTATTTATATTATTATATATTTAAAACTCTTTTAAATAATAACAGGTAAATTCAAATCCTTATCGGATAAAGAAAATTTATATTATTATATATTTAAAACTCTTTTAAAAAACCCTTTATAGATTATTTCCTTATCCAATAAGAAAATATAATAGATTAATTATTTGTTATAATTTAAATCATGAATTTAAACTTTCTCAAAATTAAATTCGAATTTAAATAACAACTAATTGTTATTTGTAATTTAAAATAATCTCATCATTTTAAATTACTATAGAAAGTGAAAAACCATAACCGTTATTATTTGTTTTTAATGTGCGACCCTATAGGTTCAATTAACATTGGCAATAGGCCCTAAATCACATTTGATCCTACAGAGTCATAAAGTGGCCTCTAGCAAGACATTATGACTACCCTGAGTTAAATGAAAAATTTCGTGATCGGGGCAAACCTTAATATAGCTAATGGCCTTAATCCTTTTGTCTCATGATATCTTGATAGAATATATAAGGCATGGACAAAATCAAGCACTATATCGTTCTATCTTTGATTACTGTGAAACCCAATTAGGCGACTAAACAAATGACATTGATCTCCATCAATTCATTTGAGCACGACCATGCATTTCTCAGTCTCAATTGTCGAGGGACTTGAGATATCTCTCTTATAATAAGAGGGACAAATTCCATCTTAATCGCTCATATCTCACTACATAATTCTTATTATGTTCAAGTATAACCTTTATAGTCATCCGATTAAAGACAACGTTTGATTATATCAAAACACAATATTCCTTATGTTGAGAACTATAGCGATCTCAGGTCAAAGGATTTAATGACACAACTATTAGAGATTAACTTATGAATTTGATCCATGTATTAATCTCGAATAGTGCAGTCAATATTTATTACTCAACAAATAGATATAAATTTGATTTGTATCTCATACACATATTCATCCCATGAATGTAGTCAAACTTTATCTTTATCTTAATTCATTGTTATTCTAGTAACAATGTCGATTAGGGGACATTTAGAATAATTAATAATATTGATGAGGACATAATATATAATAAACATGCAAATCATCATAATAATAAATTCTCATAAATAGTCAAAATACCATGTGTCACTCTGATAGGCACAAGTACTTATTACTAACACACCATCTGTTCTAGAACTGCAGTTATGGGAACAGAAAGGACTTAGAAGCTGGTCCTTCATATTATCAACAATTTGATCATAATTGTTTTTACACCAGCCACACCGTTAGGGCTATACCTCATGGCCATTGAATGGCCCTTAAACAAATAATAACTAGAGTAGGAGAGAGCCCCTCTTGGAGCCAGACAACTACGCTTCTGACCATTGAACCTCGTTATTCGAACAACTGGAGACAGTGAAAGGCGGACCTCCTTTCCTCCCCCTTTCTTTCTTTTTCTTTCTCTTTTCTTCCTCTTTTCTTTCTTTTCTTTCTATCTTTTTTGTTCCTTTTCCCATTCTCCCCCACGAACTCATTTTGGTCTATGTATAAAACACCTTTCTCAATCACTTTGACACATGGCAATCACCATGCCACATGTTCCTCATGCCACCTTTCCCCCCACTTAGTTCATGCATGAAGAGAATGTGACATTTGGCTTTCCATGTGCCAAGAGTCCACCTGTTTGGTGCCACATGGCATGCGTCCTCGTTCCATGTGTCGCCATGTCGTTTGTTTACTTCACCTCGAAATACGTGAAATCCCGATTACCCCGGAATTCGACGTAATTCTACTATGCAACTAGTTTTCACGAGACAAACTCAATAGTTTGGTCCGTGTCATTATCCGAGATCTAGAGAAATTCCCAGGCTTGCAGCCTATACTGTAACGATAATCCATTGTTAGTGATATGCTCTAGCCTAGTGGCATATACATTGTCATTATATGTTTATATACATGAGGCATTTATCATTTTATCTTGTTATTTAAATTGTGGTTTAACTTGATAAAATCAGATCCTTGAATAGTTGGCTCCGCTTTATGTCATCAAGTATGTAACTTGATAGTAAAACCTTAAGGCATAAGAACACTATTTTAAATAGTCCATAGTCGATCATTATTGTGGGAATAATAATGGAGTAAGACTATTATGTTTTCGGAGAAAAGACCACGTTTTGCTGGTCATGAACATAAGATGTTACTCAGAACATAAATACATGTTAAGTTCATGTTATTAGACTGACCCGCTATAAGAAATACTACATGGATTATGTCATTAGTAATTCTCATTGCAGTAGTGGTATTTGAGTCCTTCGACCTGAATTCACCATGGATTCTTACATGAGAACTTCGTGTCTTGACGTAGCTCAATGACGTCTTCGAGGATGTTAATACGAGGCTATGGTTGGAATGCGTTAAATCATGTGGAGGAATGTGAGTGATAGTGAAGGAATTTGTCCCGCTCTTGATTGAGTGAGATGTCTATTAGCCTCTTGATAAGTGAGACTGAGAAATGCATGGCCGTGCTCGAATGGGATTGATAGGAGTTATCAATACCATTTATTTAGTTAGTCTACTTGAGAATCAAGCAACAATTTAGTTGTATAAAGTGACTTCATCCATGCTTTGTGCTTAATCGAGACATCGTGTGACAAAGGACTAATATCATACTATGGTAAGGTTTTTCGAGTCATTGAATTCCGCTTGATTTGGTGTTTATAATGTCTTGCTAAAGACAGATTACTAACTTGTGAGCTTGAATTTGATTTGGAGCTTGCGCCAACATTGAGTGAACCTATAGGGCCACACATAAGAATGAGATATAATGGGATGTTAGAAAGGCTCTCTCTTTAGCCCATGATTAAGCCCAAGCCCAAGCTCAAGGCCATTAATAGTTAATGGAATTTGGTTTAAATTCGTTTTAATAAAAGGTTTGGGAGGCTTGATATCAAATATGGTGTTTATCATCTAAAGTAGAGTGGATTTCTTTTTTGAAGTGGCGTTTTGAGAGAATTCTTTTTAGAGTTTTGGAAGACACTAAAGGTGTTTTGGTTTTGTGGGACAAGACCTATCATAAGGTGCTAGCACATCCGTCCATCCATTAGCCATTCGTGTGGATACCTTTAGGCGTTTGCACCGCGCATCATCTTGGCTCGTTCAGCTGGCTGGATCGTTTCGAGAAGGAGTTACATTTGTGTTTCGGCGTGTGTGATCAAGAAATGCATGCTAATTAAAGAAAGGATTCGGTCTACAAGGGTAGATATGGATTTCCTCGATTCATTGTAGTTCATCAAAGCGCTTGGATCTGATGCAATTCGGCGTTAATTTTTAATTTTCATTTGCGTTTTCTTATCATTTGGATTCGATAGTGGTAGCGAGCTACTTGCTATTTGGTGGCGATTTTATAAGTGATATAATGTGATCTATTTAGTGTATTTGTTTTTCCATATGTAATATGCCATGATCCATTAGTTCATTTGTTTTATAATCAGTATAACTTGAGTCATGTTTTTTTTTTTTTTTTGTATGAAGTTTGTAACATCAGATTAGAAATTGAAAAATGATTCGGTTTAGAAAAGCTCTAATAGGATTAGGGCGTGATGATCGAGAATCAAATTACGAGTTCGTAATTCTTGTGTTCTAATCTGAGGTGGGAATTTATTCTTAAGATTCTTAATGTCCATTAGGGTATTACGCTAATGTTAGACATTAGAATGGTATTCTGATTATTCTTAATCGATGGGGCTGTTACATTTAAGAATGGGTACATTCCACAGTTATTCATATCAGTAGAGGCTTGTTACATTAATGTTAGACATTAAGAATGAATTTATTCTGATTATTCTTAATCAGTAGAATTTGTTACACATTATTAGACTTTAAGATTGAATTTATTTATTCTGATTATTACACATTAAGTAGGATTGAACCTAAATTAATGATGGTATTAGATTAAGAGTAATCGACATTGGTGAATGACCCGGAATTATTAGTGTGATTAATGATCGACTAACTTTCTGCTTGTAATTGAAGGCCATATTCATAATTGATTATGTGCTTAATGTGTTTATATTCAATTTGCATAGTGCATGTCATGGTCACTTAGTTCAATGATTGCGGTATTAATTATGGGTTTGTAATCTTTAAATCTTTGCACAGTATTATGCGTTAATTTTTATTGACACAACATGTGTCTCTTTTTCATTATGTTAGCATACGGCCTACGTGTCGTTTTTATTGACACAACATGTGTGTCTCTTTTTATTATTTTAGCATAAAATAACATACAGTATTACTTGCTTGTAATGAAGAAGAGCGAAGAATGGGCGGTTCGTTCTTGGGGGTATTTCAAACCCATAAAGCTAAAGTGTTGGTAGAGTAATCCTACATCTCCCATATTGGCTTATGGGGTCGCCTTAGAAGTAGGCCATGACATGTCAAGTTTACATTTATGCTTATTAATATGATTGTATGTGATGCATGTATATGTTTATAAAGTTTGCCTTACAACTTCATAATTTCATCATAAAATATTAAGTCATAGCCTTCAATAATTTTAACACTTGTCAATACTTGATCGTTTTAATATAGTTTTTGTCAAGCGGTGTATTGGGCCATCTTAGGAAGACACTGATGGATAATGGTGATATCCGTAAGATTGAATAGTTAGACTTAACTAGGCTATCATAACGAGTTTTGGGCTAAGGTCATAAAAGGAAAGAGTTTTCTACCTAGTTAGCTTAAGTTTAAGTGTTATGCCAAAGCTAAGCAATTTGCAAACGTGGATTTTTCACTTACTAAGAAACTATAAGATTGTTTATGTGCTAATTAAAGAGTTATTAATTTTAGTGGGAGTATTAAAGACCTCATTATTAAAAGCTTTGCATATTTTTGTATGTAGACTAATGGCATCAAACAACACATCAACATTTACTCTGCGATCTGTCCTTGAAAAGGAAAAACTTAATGGGACAAACTTCCTCGATTGATCTCAAAATCTGAGGATTGTCCTTAAACAAGAGAGGAAGATGTATGTTCTTGATAATGAAATCCTTAATGAACCACTTGCTAACAATGCTCCACGAGTCGAAAGGGATGCTTATAGTAAGCATTTGAATGACCATGTGGATGTAACCTGTTTTATGCTTACAACCATGAACTCTGAGCTTAAGAAGCAATTTGAGGAAATGGAGGCATTTGATATGATGGTGCATCTCAAGGGAATGTTCCAAGAGCAAGCACGTCAAGAAAGGTTTAAAACCACCGAAGCATTGAATGCATGCAAGATGACTTCTGGCACTTCAGTAAGTGCACATGTGCTAAAGATGAAGGGTCTCATCGATCAGCTTGGTGCTCCTATTAGTCATGAGTTGGCTACTGATCTGATTCTAGGTTCATTACAGATCTTATGATCAATTGTGCTCAACTACAATATGCACCCATCATGGAGAAATCTATTGTGAGGATTACATGGAATGTTAAAGAATGTTGGGAGGCAGACATTCAAGAGACAAATCCGGTCTTATGGTTGAGAAGGGAAGGCATGAAAAGAAAGGAAAGAGAGCCCAGAGGCAATAAGGCGAAAAGAAAGACGAGGATAGTCGAGCTAAGGCGAGAAGCGAAAGCTGCGAGGAGGAGTTTGCTTCTTCTCTAATGAACAAGGTCATTGGAAGAGGAATTGTTAGCTCTACTTGGAAGATATAAAGAAAAGAAGAGTAGCAAGGGCATACCACTTTTAGGTATTTATGTTATAAGTCAATCACATCTGCTCTGCTTCATGGGTATTAGATCTTGGATGGATCTCATTTGTGTAAATGTGTAGGGTGCGCAAAGCGTTAGATCATTGGATAAAGGCGAAGTGGACCTACGAAGGTGGGAATGGAGCAAGAGTTTTACGCATTAGCATTTGTAGGAGTTTATGATTTGATTTGCCTAGTAGGACTTGTTTTCAATTAAAGAATTGTTATTATGTGTGCTGCTGGCAGCGAAACATTATTTAAGTTTCTTGTTTAGACGTGGATGGATTTCACTTTATTATTAAGAATAATATTTTCTCCATCTATAATGCAAACATTTTTATGGGAATGCTCATTTATCTAATGGTCTCTACGTTCTAAACTTGGAACAACCCAAGCCCATCTATAACATTGATACTAAGAGGTTCAGATGATGACTTGAATCCGACCCTACTTACAGCATTGTCGTTTGGGCCATGTCGATGAAGAAATCATGGCTTCCATCAAGATGGACTAATACATTCTTTGACTTAGAGTCATTTGAAACATATGTGAATCTTGTTTACTAGGCAAAATGACCAAGTCTCCTTTTCTTTGAGACACGATGAGAGGCCTAGTGACTTATTAGGGGCCTTATACATCGAGATGTTTGTGGACAGTAGCTCGATTATAGAGGAGGTTATCGATTGCTTCGTACTTTTCTTGATGACTTTAGTAGATATGGTTACATCTACTTAATGAGGCATAAGTCTGAATCATTTTAAAGTTCAAATTGTTAGAATGAAGTACAAAATCGGCTTGGAAAGAATGCTAAAAACTTTGATACGATCGGTGGTGAATATTTAAGCCAAAATTTCGATGATCATCTTAAGGATTAACGGGATAGTCTCACAACTCCTCCTGGAACACCACAATGGAATGAATTATTATCACGAAAGGAGAAATCGAACTTTATTAGATCACGGTTCGATCTATGATAGGTGAGCGAGATCTTCGATATCATATCGGAATTATGCATTAGAGAGCTGTTTGCGTTCTTATTGATTGAATTCCATCAGCGGTTGAAAACACCATATGAGTTGTGGACAGGAAAGCGTCCTCGTTTGTCTTTTCTCAAGATTTGGGGTTTTGAAGCATGTAAGAGTCGAGGCTTCGATGGCTAGCATCCAAATACGATAAGTGCTTATTTGTGGGGTATCCAAAGGAAACAAAAGTGGAGTACTACTTTACATCCATCGCGAGAACAAAGTGTTTGTTGCTCGTAATGGAGTCTTTTGGATAGAGTTCATTTCCAAAAGAGTCAGTGAGGAGTAAGACATCTCTTGAAGAAGTTCAAGAACCACAAATTTCCACCGAGCCTTCCAGATGCAGACTCACGACCAGTTGTTGGTCGACATCTTACGCACGAGGCCCACTGAGGTCGGTAGAGGATTCATCAGCTGAGCCCAAGAGATATCGTTTCTGGTGTGAAAGAAACCATTGAGCTTGTGGATAAGATGACCCACAACCTATCATAGGCAATGATGAGCCCAGTTACGAAAAATGGCTTCAAGCCATGAAGTTTGAGATGCAATCAATGTATGATAACTAGGTTTGGAATTTGGTTGATCCACCTGAGGGTGCTAAGGTCATTGGTTGTAAATGGGTTCATAAGATTAAGCATGATATGACCTTCAAGTCTCGACTTGTTGCAAAAGGTTTCAAACAAACTCATGGTATTGACTATGATGAGACCTTTTCACTGTCGTTAATAGCAAGTCTATTAGGATTCTTCTTGCTATCGCTGCGTACTATGATTACGTGATTTGGCAAATGGATGTCAAAACAACTTTTCTTAATGGAAACTTACTCGAGGATGTACATGACTGGCAGGGATTTGTCGATCTAAGCATCCCTAATATGGTGTGTAAACTTGAGATCCATTTATGGATTAAAGTAGGCTTCAAAGATAATTTTGATGAAATATTAAGAGTTTGGCTTTTATGAAAAATGAAGATGAGCCTTGTGTATACAAGAAGGTTAGTGGGAGTGCAATTGTCTTCTTAGTCGTTGTATGTGGATGACATCTTACTCATTGGAAATGACATCCCTACCTTGCAGAGTGTCAAGTCTTGGTTAGGGAAATGTTTTCAATGAAAGACTTAGGGCGAGGCTTAGCCTACATCCTAGGCATAAGATTTATAGAGATGAGTCTCAATGATTTTCGGCTGATCAAAGTGGTTACATAGACAAAGTGCTAAAAGAGGTTTAGCATGAAAGATTCCCAAGAAGAGGTTTCTTGCCAATGTCTCGTGGCATTAAGCTCGAGTAAGTCTCAATGTCCAACCACGAGAGCGAGAGGCGCATGGATAAAATCCCATATGCTTGACTGTGGATTCATCATGTATGCCATGCTTTGCCCGACACGATGTCTCCTATGCCTTAAGCATGACAAGTAGATTCCAGTCAGATTCGGGTGAAGATGTCAGGATGATCAGAATATCCTTGAGTACTTGAGAAGAACCAAGGAATTTTTATCTATGGTGGACAAGAAGGCGACTAGTTATAAGTGATTATACCCGATCTTTGGTTTTTTCGATCGACTTAGATGACTTTAGATTACAATTTGGTTTTGTGTTTTTGTTTTGAATGGAATCTTGTGTTTGGAGGTTCAAGCGAACCAAGTGGCCGAGATTCCTACTCTGAGGTAGTACATAGGCACCTCGGATACAGCTAAGGAGTGGTTGGATCAAAATTAGTTTATAAATTGGGTGTTGTTCTAGCATTACAAACCAGGTGGACGTCCTAATGTGACAATAATGGGGTTATTGTAGTAAAGGAGCCAGGATCACATCAGCTAGTCAAACATACTCAGGCGTTTCCACCTCATTCGTGAGATCGATAGAGGAGATGTTAAGATATGTAGAGTTCATACTGATGACAATTTGCTGATCAGCGGCTAAACCTCTTCACAGTCAAAGCATGATAGTCATCTTGGGTGATAGGCGTGGAGTTTATGCGATTGGGCTTAGGAGCAAGTGGGGGTGTTAGTGATATGCTCTAGCCCAGTGGCATATACATTGTCATTATATGTTTATATACATGAGGCATTTATCATTTTATCTTGTTATTTAAATTGTGGTTTAACTTGATAAAATCGGATCCTTGAATAGTTGGCTCCTCTTTATGTCATCAAGTATGTGACTTGATAGTAAAACCTTAAGGCATAAGAACACTATTCTAAATAGTCCATAGTCGATCATTATTGTGGGAATAATAATTATGTTTTATGAGAAAAGACCATGTTTTGTTGGTCATGAACATAAGATGTTACTCAGAACATAAATACATGTTAAGTTCATGTTATTGGATTGACTTGCTATGAGAAATACTACATGGATTATGTCATTAGTAATTCTCATTGCAGTAGTGGTATTTGAGTCCTTCGACCTGAATTCACCATGGACTATTATGTTATCAATATCATTTATTTAGTTAGTCTACTTGAGAATCAAGAAATGATTAAGTTGTATAAAGATGACTTCATCCATGCTTTGTGCTTAATCGAGACATCATGTGACAAAGGACTAATATCATACTATGGTAAGGTTTTTTGAGTCATCGAATTCACTTGATTTGGGTAGTTATAATGTCTTGCTAGAGACCCAGAATTTATAACTTATGGGAACTAGAATATGATTTGGGCGTACTTGACAGTGAGTGAACCTATAGGGTCACATATAAGAATGAGCTATAATGGGATGTTAGAAAGGCTCTCTCTTTAGCCCATGATTAAGCCCAAGCCCAAGCCCAAACCCATTAATAGTTAATGGAATTTGGTTTAAATTCGTTTTAATAAAAGGGTTTGGGAAACTTGATATAAATATGGGGTTTTGATCATCTAAAAGTAGGTGGTTCTTTTGAAGTGGGCGTTTTTTGAGAGAGAATTCTTTTTAGAGTTTTGGAAGACACTAAGGTGTTTTTGGTTTTGTGGGACAAAGACCTATCATAGGGTGCTAGCACATCCATCCCATACATTAGCCGTTCGTGTGGATACCTTTAGAGGGCGTTTGCACACTGCATCGTCTTGGCTCGTTGCTGTTGGATCGTTTCCAGAAGGAGTTCTGTTTGTGTTTCGCGTGTGTGTGATCAAGCAAATATGCACTAGTCGAAAGAGTTAGTGCGCAGAGGTAAGATATGGATTTCCTTGATTCATTGTTTAGTTTCATCAAACTGCTTGGATCCTGATGCAGTTCAGCATTAAATTTTTTTTATTTCCGCTGTGTTTTCTTATCGTTGGATTCCAACATCCATCGTTTCACTTTACTCGGGTCTTCACAGATTTTCTATGGAAGATAAATATTCCTCAATAGTGAATATGGAAGGAAATTAGTTGGCTTGATTGATGGAATTTCTATGGAAGGAAATCAACTAGCTTAGTTCATGGGATTTATATGGAAGACAGATATTTAGCTAGCTTGATTGTGCCAAAATAGGAAGGAAACATGTGATCCATAGTATCATGGTTTAATTCCCTTGGAGGATGATAAATAGGGGACCAGCGTTTTTGATGCGAAATATCTGCAAATGTAGAAGCACGTGCAAAGAAGGTGGTTGTGGGGGTTGAATACCTGTTGTAGGTATTGCCTAATTTCTCTCATCATTGGAAGGTTTTTATACATCTTGTTGAAGGATGTTGTTTGTAGCTTATGGGAGTCAGATGATGTTTGGGGAATGAGGGAATCTCATTCTATGTTTCATTGTGGGAGAATTAGGTGAAGGCGACGTTAGAGAAAGGGGGAACCTTGTCTCTTATAAGACTAATTGTAACCTAATTGATATATATTGAAATCCTTCTCATCCGGGCTCAGCCCTGTGATGTAGGTTAGGCCGAATCGTATAACCAATTTCTTGTATCCTTGCATATATGCTGATTTATTTTCATGCCTTTTTTTATTTATGTCAAAATTTAATTGTTCCCATAGTGGTCCACAACTTGATGCACCAACTGGTGCGCCAATAAGCAGAACATCTTCCATAAAAAGTAGATTTTTCCCTTTCACTACCCACTGTCTGTCAAACTCAATAGAAACAACTATTTGGTTTGGAAAATAAAAATTGAAGTTGTGTTTGAAAATGGCTTTGAAAAATATATTGAGGGATTGAAACCTTGCCCACCAAGGGAAATAGATTCTAGAGAAATAAATCCAGAATTCATCCACTGGAGAAGATACAACAGAATGATTCTCAGCTAGATTTGTTATACTCTTACACTCGAAATAACAATTCAAATAACTGGTCAGTAAACCTCCCATGCAACTTGGTTTGCTTTACAGAAAATATTCTCTACATTATCACTAGCAAGGATCATGCAGCTTCACATGAATATCAAACGACTCATAAGGGATTCTTGTCAATGATAGAGTACATCCTGCAATTGACAACCAGTTTGAAAAATAAAAACAGTTTGTTTTGATAGTGATCTATTAGTTCTTAGATCAAGTGATGCAATACTGTTTGGACTGAGATCTACAAATGCGATTTTGAAAAAATAAAAACACGAGATTAACTCAACAAAAAACATGCACATACACAAGGAATTGTTTACGCGGTTTGGAAAAGGCCTATGATGAGCTTAAAAGTCATCTATTTTTAGTCCATCTTTCTGTTGATTTTAATGTAAAAAGGAATAATTAAGATGCAAAAATATGAAGAAACTCACCAAATTTGTTATTTGCAGGAAGTATAAAAGAAAAAAAGAAAATGCAGTGGAAAAATACGTGGCAGCGGAGTAAAAATCACGAGGAAAATAGCGAGGAGTAGAAAGCGAAGCAGAAGTGGTAGCTAATGTTACAGTTTTGGGGTTTACACATTCAGTTATGAGGTCACGACATCAGGAAAATTGAAGGAAATTTGATGCAGGTCGCGACCAGGGGATGCAGATGGTAGGATTGAAGGCGAAACAAAGTGATGTCGCGGCTGACATCGTGTGTCGCGACAAAGGGATGATGTCGCGACAGAGGGATGGGGTCGGTAATGAAGAATCGACTTGAAGCTATGACATGTTTGGAAGGATGAGTTGAGTTAACTGAAGGTACATTGTCGCGACGAGGGGCTAAGTCGCGACACGAAGCACAACAAGTGAGGCCTCCAAAAGCATAGGTGAAATTCGCGACGTGAATCGAGGTTGCGACATGAGACTTGCTCGGTTGAAAGGCGTAAGAAATGAGCTACATTGTCACGGCCCGAGATTGATACTGCGACACTGAGGACCGAGTTCAAAGCTGAGGAGCCATGAAGTGATGTCGCGACAAGATATTGATCATCGCGACATTTAAGGCAGCTTGATTGAGACACAATATGATCATGAGCTGATTGCGACAAAGAGATTGATGTAGCGACATGAAGCGTCAATGGAAGCTTGTAAGTTGATTATTAGACTGATGTTGCGGCAATGAAGCGACTAGTTGAAAGATACAGTAAGCGACAAGATTGAAGCATCGCGTGTCAGTTGATATCCGCGACAATAGGTTGTTGTTCTCGACATAAAAAACTCGGTTGAAATTTACAAGAATAGGAGGCATTGTCAGCGACCACGGAGCGATGTCGCGCATCGTAGAAACCCGATTGAAACACACGAGATCCCTTAAAAATTTGTCTCGCGACAAGAGATTGATGTCGCGCACGGGCTAAGTTGAATGCTGCGGAAGACCGCAGGCTGGTCGGCGACGTGAGATTGATTTAGCGACATCGGGAATGCAGGTTGAAAGTGCAAAATGGCCGGGGCGAAGGTCGGGAGCCAAAGACGATGTCGCGACATCGGGAAGACGGTGAAACACCATACCGGCATAAGGCCGAGTCGCGGCGTGAGATCGAGTCCGCGACATCGAAATCATCGGTTGAAACACGCAGGGCAAGAAGTGATGTCGCGGCGTGAGATTGATGTCGCTTGACGTCGGGGTACACAAGTTGAGAGGCTACGAAGACTTAAGGCGGTGTCGCGGCGTGGTCGATGTCCGCGACATGGATGATGTCGCGGCAAGGGAAGTTAATCGCGACCTGAACATTAACATGGGCCAACCCGCCGGAAATCCACAAAGTTGCATTGGGATTAGGGCCCGACTAAGAGAAACTATAAATGCGCATTCTGGCTCGTAAAAGTAGCTTGGCGACCAGACGAAGATGCGGGTAATTTGAAAGGCTCCATTTCTTTATTTTTCTTTTAGTTTTCTCTTTTTTCTTTTCTTTCTTTTCTTTTCTTCAATATTGGTGTTAGAGGATTGAGTTCGTTTATCGTTTTAGTTTTCGTTTTCTTTTCTGGAATTGGATGTAGTTTACGAGTAGAAGAGTGGATGTAGAGTCGGTTCAACGCTAAGTACTACAAGAATCTTTGAGAGTTCGGACAATTTGCAGGTCGAATTCCCGATTTCCATTTGCAGTTATTCTTATGATCGGAGGAATCTTGTCGGTGTAATTGATAGTGGAATCCGGCTTCCATTAAGTGAATGCTATAGTCGAAGTATCTTTCACTGATCGTTTCAGTGACTCTTGAATTTCGATTTATGAATTTACGCCACAGTGTTGGGTTCTTGTTTTTCGATCTGAATATCAGTTTCTTATACCCGTTATAAGATTTGTCTCATTGCTCACGAATTCAAGGAGGCCCTCACAGGTGACCTGAGAGAAGGCGGAGTCCTAAGAGTTATGAACAATTGCTTGAAGGTATATTAACACTGCTATTTGAGATCTAATGAGCTTTGCGAGTTTGCCCGATAAATCTCTTCTCACTTGAAATCAAGAAAAGTTGAATGAGTTATCAGTTAAACAAGCGAGAGTTCACCTCAATTCGAGATAGTGAGGCCGATCCGTTTAGGCGAGATCTAATCAAGGGAGAGGGGTGATCCTATTCTAATTTTGAGGAAGAGCATCTGGAAGTTGTATGCTCCTTGCTTGTGGAAGTAACTTGGGAGCTAAGGTTCTGAGTCCATAAAATGGGTATGAAGTATTGCAAAGAAAAATGCCCGGATCAAGGAAATCCCTTTTAAAGTAGTTATCTCATTCCACGGCCTTGAAAAGAATCGGGGAAAAATTAGATAATGAAATGTAGAGTGTGGAGAAGATCATTTTCTTGCTAAACGCCTTGGGCGATTTTAAAACTACAAAAATATTCAAAGTTTTATCGGTAGTAACTACGAGAATTGGTACTTCACTATAGCCGGTATACTTGATGTGTTCTTTGAAAGATAATTGTCGATATCCATTTATTTTCTAAATATTCTTTATTCTTTATTCTTTATATTCCAGGTTGTTGATTGCTCATTTACTTTACTCGTGTTAGTATAATTTCCAACTTCTTAAGCTGGATTCCAGTATCACTTTATGGTCCAAATAGTACGAAGCTTGAGTAGTCAGGGTAGTTGATTTAAAATTCTTGAGATCTCTGTGGGATCGATATCTGGACTTATATCCATTTTATTACTTGTCGACCTGTGCACTTGCAGTATATTAGGCCAAAACCAATATTGAAAATGATTTAATCTAGGAGGTGTTTTGGTCAAGTCAACAAGTTTTATGGCGCCGTTGCCGGGGATCGAAAGAATTTAGTAAATCAATATTCAGACGAAAGAAGGAAATACTAATTTGGACATTTTGAAAAAAAAAAAAAGAACAAAAATAGCTTTTCAAGCAGTGGTTAATTTTAGCCACTAACCTTTAACAAACCATATTGAAAATATTTGTTGTGAACTAATCCTATTAATATAAGTGTGTTTTGATTTCGGGAACAAAGTTCCAATGCATAGGAAACGAGAACAACGTCACGATTCAAGCATACGGAATTAGAGGACACTCGAGCTTGAGAAAGATAAAAAATGAAAACTCAGCCATGGCGGATGAAGACGAGGATCAGGTTGAAGTACACATATAGAAGAAGCTAGAAGGCCTCCGATCAGCGATACGTGGAGGACCACGGAGATGATATCTGGGGAAGAATGCTCGACCAATCGGAATGACTACAACGGTTGATGCTAATAATTTTGAGCTGAAGCCGGCCAACGATTACAATGGTCCGGCGACATCGGTTCTTGGTCATCACTTGAATCCAAGCGAGCACTGGGAAGATTCCTCGGGATGCATTTGTCAGTGAAGTTAAATGGGGTGAGACCCGAAGTCCTTAAAGCGCATGCAGTTTCACATTCTCACAAGGGAATCTGGCAAACACATGGTATGAATCTTTGCCATATAAGTTTACATTGATGCCCAGGAGGAAAGTAGAGCCTACTTAGGTAGATTCTCTTTCCCCATCCTCTGCAACGAAGAAGGAGGGAAATCATTGTGTTACAGCGGGAAGATGAAAGCACCTTATGTAGCTTGGGAAAGATTGACAGTTCTTGAGAAGATGTCAATGCATGGGATAGATCACGAAGGCAGATGGACATTGTATATCATGCCTTGAATGATATATCAAAGGGATCATTGATGCTTCATCTTTGTGGAGCATTCAAGCGAAAAGATCTTGAAAATGAAAGAGGCGATTGAAGACACGGCTAAAAATGTAATATGAAAACTCCTTCCGAGCTTTCAAGAGGCTCTTGAGGAAGGGGATCATGGGCTGAAGCGAGATGTGACCATGGAAGCCAAGTTGGATGCCATTATGCACAGGTTGGACAAGCAAGAAAGAAAGACACACACTGCTCATGAAATAGGAGCAATTGAAAGAGAGTTATTGAAGGGAAGTGCTGAGAGGGCAACTGAAGAACTTTATGATGCTGAAGAGGTTAATTATTTGGGTAGTGAGGCTTTACCATTCAATTAATACTAACACCGGCACATTATCACTGACACTAAGGAACCATGAGAATTTCTCTTATGGTGGAGGGGCTTCACAAGGCCTGAGGCATGAAGCCAGAACCCTCATGGGGTTATCATGACCACAGAGTTCGGCCCGGCCCGGCAAGGAAATGAACCACGAAATGAATATCGAGAGGGTCGAGGAGGAGGGCCCGATCTTTTGAAGAGCAGATCTTTGCCGGTTCATAGGATAATGAAATTTGTTCAACCTCCATGAACAAAAGTTTGCGAGTTAGAGGCAAGCGCTGCAATTCGAATTTTGAAAACACATGTCATCCACTGAAGAACACGGAGACACAAGTAGGGCGTTTGGCGACCTGAGGGAAGAGACAGGCGCATGGGTTTGTGCAGCTTAGGAGTGGGAAGGAGTTAGAAGAGATGAAAGAAAAAGATGACAGCAACAAAGAAGTAGCAAGACCAGAAAGGGAAGAGGAACTGGAGAATGAAAAAGAAAGAGTAGAAAGGAAGAACATCCAAGAATCCAAAGCTGCGGAGTCCCATTTCCACAATTTGCGAAGTCGAGGATGGAGGAGCGGGTTGCAAGGTTCTTGAAAACTTTCCAGGAAGCTGGAATTGAGTGTGCCATTCTTGAAGTGGTGACTCGGATGCCACTCTATGCAGGAAATTTAAGGGAAGGACATCTTGACAAAGAGAAAAGAAAAATAGTAGAGGAAGAATAGTGAGATCTCACTGCCACTTGCGGTCTGGGATAATCGAGAAAAGAACTACCGATGAGATGAAAATGGGAGTTTCACAATTCCTTGTATTGTTAAGAGGAATTGAATTCAGGGAATCTGCGTGACTCGGGAGCTAAATATCCAGTTGATGCCTCTTTCTGTGTTGCCAAGAACTAAGTTTGGGGAGCTTACTCCCGCTCTTTGTTACTCTTCAAATGACGAACCAGATCGATGGTACAAAACCTGAAGGAGTCATTGAAGATGTGCAGTCGGCTGTTGGGAAGTTTGTTTTCCAGTGGAGCTTCTAATCATTACGGACATGGAAGAAGATTCTCAAGAGTACCCACAGCTATTGGGAAGACCATTCTAGCTCTTGGAGCTGCCACGATTGACATCGCAAAGGTTCTTACCTTGAGGTTGGGAGAAGAAGCGTTTGCACAACCTGATAAAAAGTATGAAAAAATATAAACGAGAGACAAAGGAAAGTTGCAATATGGTAGTTTTAATTATACTTTAACCTGATGTTAACAATGATTGCTTAATACTCCGGCTTTTATCAATGAAAAAGAGATAAATTCCCGATATGCGAAGATGCTCATTAGAATTTCATCTGGCGTTTCATTCTACTGACTTGTGTTGAGCACAGCAACGAAAGCATGATAGGAAAATAGTGAAAAGAGAGGAAATTCATCAAAAAGAAACCGGTGCGAAGGGCTAGTTTTGAAAGAGTTGCCATGTCATTTAAAGTATGCTTACTTAGAATTGCAAAGAAAAACCGGTGATCATTTGACCCGGACTAAGTGAGGCGGAGGAACAAGGATTGCGAAAATATTAAGGAAGCATAAGGAATCGCTAGCTTGGTCCATTGAAGAATTTGAGAAGAATTATCGATCCATCCAATTTGCATGCATAGATTCTGCTAGAAGAGACTTCAAAACCATCGTAGGCACCAGAGGCGAATCCGGTGATGAAGTAGTCGAAAGGAGGTACTTTCGGAATTGTTAAATCTTGGTTTATCTATGCTATCTCGGATAGTCCTTGGTGAGCCCGATTCCTGTGGTTCGAAGAAAGGGGTTTCTTTGTGATCGGAAATAGAAAAAAGCGAATTGATTAGCGAAACGATGTGAGGATGGAGGTATGTATTGATTACGAGGAAAGTTGAATCTGACGAGAAAGATCATTTCCCTTTGCCTTTCATTGATCGGATGTTGGAGCTGGTTAGCGAGGACACCCTCACTTTTGTTTTACGGATGGGTATTAGGGATCTGATCAGTTTGCTATTGCACTGAGGATCGAAGACCACATTCCACGTGCATATGGTACCTTTGCCTTGAAGGATGCCGTTTGGGCTATGTAATGCTCAGCTACATTCAGGAGGTGTATGATGTATATTCTCAGATTTGGTTGAAGAAGTGATGGAAATTTTCATGGATGATTTTCTGTGTATGGATCGACTTTGATAAATGCTTAAACAATGCGGAAACCGGTACTTGAGATGCAGGGAATAAGCGACTAGCCTTGAATTGGAAAAATGCCATTTTATGGTGAGTATTGTTCTTGGCGTAAAAATTACTCTTTGGTAGAAGTTAGCTTGATCCAGAGTACCCGTTATCAAACTCTTGCACCACACTACGGTAAAGGAGTAAGAAGCTTCTTGGGCGTCTTTGGATTTTCTGGAGATTCATCAAGACTTCGAAAATAGCGGACCCTTTATCTGATTCACGGAAAAGATCTGAGTTCAATTTTGATGACTCCTGCAAGGATGCTTTTGATGAAATCAAGATCAAATTGGTACAAGCACCTATAATGGCTACACCAGAATGGGATCAGGGATTTGAAATAATGTGTGATGCCAGTGATTTTGCTATGGGGGCTGTGTTGGGGCAAAGAAAAGAGAAAGTATTCAGTGCCATATACTATGCTAGTAAGACCTTCAATGAAGCACAAGAGAACTACTCAACAACTGAAAAGGAAATGCTAGCCATAGTATTTGCTTGTGAAAAATTTAGAGCGATACATTTAGGATCCCATGTGGTAATTCACAGCGATCTTGCGATAATCAAATACGATGTCGAAAGGTAGCCAAGATTGATAAGGTGGGTGCCATTTGTTGCGGGAGTTTGATTTGGAAATCAAGGATAAAAGGGATGTGACAATGTGATAGCTGATCACTTAATAAAGAGTGAAAAGCGATGATGAAGAAGAAAATGTGATGTTAACGAACTTCCCGGATGAGCAATTGTTTAAGGTTTTTCCTTCGAGCTTCCATGGTATGCGTGTGGCGGATTATCGGCTTGTGGAGTAATGCCTTGAATTCAGCTACCAACGAAGAGGAAACTTCGAGCCCGGCGGCCAGATATTATATTTGGGATATTGGCTATTATTGAAAGAGTCTTGACATGATAATAAGAAGATGTGTGCGAGAAAGTGAACAAGGCAACGGTAAATGAATGCCATGCATCACCATATGGGGGGACATTTTTACGGAGAAAGAAACGACTCACAAGATACTCAATCAGGATTTTATTGGCCTGATCTTCAGAGATTGTCTTGAGTGGGATTAAATTGTGTGATAGTGCAAAGGATTGAGATACTCCGGCGACGGGGAATGAAATGCCCCTAAAAGTATTATGAGTGATACAAATTTTTTGATGTATGAGAATAGATTTTATGGGACCCTTTCCACCATCATTGGAAACCTATATCACCCCTTGCTTGATGGGTGCGTTTCAAATGGGTAGACGGTGCTTAATCGAGGAATGATGCTAATACAGTTGTGAATTTCTTGCAAGGAGAATATTTGAGCAGATTTGGAACACCGAACTATCATTAGTGATGGGAACCACTTGCAAAACAAAATCTTTGCAAAACTCTGGCGAGTATGGGATCAAGCATGTAATGAGTTTAGCTTATCATCCCGGACCAATGGACAAGCGAAATTTCGACGGGAGATCAAAAGAACGCGAAAAGATTTGTGAGCTCAAGCGAGGAAGGATTGGTCTTACAAACTTGATGATGCACTTTGGGCTTACGGCACGCTAAAACCCCATTGGAATGTCCCCATCTGAGTTGTGTTTGGCAAACCATGTCATCTACCTCTTGAATTAGAATACAAGGCAATGTGGGCCATCGAAGTTAAATTTCGATTTTAAGGCTACGAGGGAAAGAAGATTGCTCCAAGTATGCGGGTGGAAGGCGAAATGAAGCCTATGATAATGCTAGAATATACAAGAGACAAGAGACAAAAGAAATGGCATGATCAGAGGATTTTGAAAAGAGAGTTCGAGAGAGAAGGGAACAGGTTCTGCTGTTTAATTCTAGAAATTTGAGGAAATTGTTTCCGAGGGAGTGAAAATCCAATTGGAGTGGGCCATACACGGTGGTGTCAAGTACTACATTTGGAGGCAGTGACAACGAGGACTGCTGCGCGAAGGTCAAGATCAATGGACAAAGGTTAAAGCATTATCTAAACAGGGAAGGAAAATGATGAACTCCAGCGGTTCTTGAGGAAAAAGAAGAATACCCACGACAGCAAGTCACAGCTAAGGACTCCAGCTGGCGAAGCTAATGGGGGTAACCCATAAGGATTTAATTTCTGGTTTTAAGTTTTGAAATATTTTTCTTTTAGTTGCTTAAATTAGGTCAGATTTGTTTTTATAAGGATAGAATTAATTTTTAGAAATCGATTGTAGTTTAATTAGATTTTTCTTGGATATTGCAGTAAGCTTCTGCAAGGTTCAAAGACATGAATGGCAAGGCAATCAGGAACAATTCAAGCAACTTGCAGAGAAGTCACAACATGAGGAAAAGGGGAGTAACCTTAACCTAACCGGTCTGTAGATATACTTGAATTGTTTGTTCAAATCTTTGCTTGGAGATGCGGAGTAATGCAAGGGTTAGAAGCAATAAAAAAAAAAAGATTCTTGAGATCATTGAGTTAAGGGCCTAGGTCGCGACAGAAAGGTTATGTCGCGACATAAGTAATGTCGCGACAAAACATTGATGTCGTGACCTGTTTGAAAAGGCGAGTGAGTTTTGGAAGGAAGAAGGTATATGTCGCGGCCTGCTTGTGAAGTCGCGACCAGAGGAGAATTAAGTTTCAAAATGGAAAGGATGTCGCGACATCAAACAATTCCTAGAAAACCTTGTATTATGTGACATCCTAAGTATGTCGCGACATAAGCGGCTTGAGTGCCAGCGCTCTTTAAAAGCCCTAAATTCAATGACCTCAAATAAAGCGCGAAAATTGAAGTCGCGAAACGTGTTTTTAATAAGCATTAATTAGCCCTGGTATTGATTGAATTGCAGCTTTATTTGGAAACTTTCTCATTCCCTCCAACACACATAGCTATTCACCTTCTTCCTCATACGAATCTCAACCCACAAAACCTAGCTTTCCAAACCTTACGAAAAAACTTATATTCGTTTTCCAATGATTTGAAATTCCCATCTAATCCTAACCTAGACGAGATTATGAGGAACATGAGCAATAGGAAGAAGAAACTGCGCCAGAAACGGTTAGATGAGATTCGTCAGGAAAGGCTGCGGGAAAGTGCCATCGAAACACCCGGAAGCTCAGCAACTTCTCAAGAAGAAGCGAGAAAAAGGAAAGGGAAAGATGAGAGAAGAAGAAGAAGTAGAAGATTTCGTGTTAGACGAAGCGTACTCCCAGTGGAAGAAATATTATGCTAACAAGGGGTTTGTATCGCGGAAGAGGAGATTCAAAACCTGGTACTTCTTTCAAAGGAGATGATCGTGAGGGTGGGTCTCTGCATAAATCAGAATATCTGAGCAAAAGTTTTATTCGAATTTGGTAGGAGGAAGGATGGAGCGGTTTATGTTAAGAGATGCGGGTTTTTTTCATATATGAAAAATTTAAGGCACTCCAGCTGAGGCTATGGCGTGTGATGCACAAGCATGGCTCCAAATTCAAGAAACTGTTGGAGAAACCAAAATTTGGAAAGATTGCTGAGAAGCTCACTAATAGTAAAGTGCAGTTAAACCAAGAAGAAGGAAGGCCAAGAATAGTGAACAGGGGAAGCCTCATGGGAAGGCTAGGTAATAGTTTTACTTCACAGCCTGTTTTGGTTTCCAGCAAAACATGTGTGCACGATGTGAGAAGACATAAGAAGGCTGTGTTCTTGTATGCTATCCCTAAAGGATACAAGATCAATATAAGGAGTTGTCATAGAGAATTCTATCATGAGGTATCATGAAGGGAACAAAGAGGTCTTATTCCTCACCCGTGACAACAATCCAGCGTTCATGCTTGAAGAAATTTAGGGTGAAAAGATTAGAATCGAGAAGAAGAAATACCCGGAGCTTCACCACTCCTTGGCGGGGAGTTAGAGGACCAAGAAACCCGGAAGAAAGAGAGTCTTGGTGAAGAACGGAGATGAAGCCCAAGGTGAAGAACCGGAAAAGAGACTCGGGTTCTTGATCAAGGAGCGAGCACCCGGAAAACTCACGACAACAATGATTATATGTTTTGCCGAGTGATGAAGGGCGGGATGAAGGCATCCCTGATGGAGCTTCTCCATCCCTTAGCCGAGTTCCCCTCTTGTCTTGAAACGAAATTTCCAACATGGGAGAAAGCTCAAGGGAGCACAAGAGAAGCTGATACGTCTTTTGGAAGCTCTCAATGCCATCTGAGAAGAGAGGAATAGATGAAAGAGAGAAGAATTGGAAACTAATGAAGAATTCGGAAGGCATTTATGAAAAAGAATTGAAGAAGAATATGATGGGAGGAAGAGCTAAACGAGAAAGAAAGGAGCATGAGGTGGAGCTACAGCGAAGAGAACAGCAGTGGGGAGAAGAGTTGAACAGAAAAGAGGAACAGATGGGAAAAATTTTGAAGCAGCAAGGGGAAGAGTTTAAGAAAGAAATGAAGGAAAGAGATCACAATCTGTTATAGAAACTCAAACTCAGTCATGAAGCTTTTTATAGCAACCCGGTTGGGCGTGATTCTCGACTCTTAAAGCGATAAAGAAAAGAATCTGAGCAAGAAGCCAAATTTGGGGAGCAAATCAAAGTTCAAGTTTTTATACAAGTCTCTCTGAGAAAGATTTTGAGAATAAGTTGGATGATAGAGACAAGAAGCAAAAAGATACAGAATCCTATAGGCAAAAAGAATGGCTGGAAAACTTAGATCTGATTAACAACAATCTTGCCAAATTCCTAGAGGTTATGACTGAAATGGAGAATACAATGAATGGCTTGGGAAAGAGGCAGGATGAGTTGAACAAAAAGGTTGATCTCTCTAATGAGATTTTCATTGAAGAACAAATGGAGAAGGATACCAAGAAGAGAAAGGAAAGAAGAAATGAAAATTCTGAATTCGAAGCCCATTTAGGTACATTAGACCTAGATCCCCCGACATCTTTGCTCCTGGCTATTTCAAAGAAAAAAATAGACCTTCTTACCGCCTAACATTACCATCTTTAGCCCATCTTGTGTGTATCAAGCTGCTTTGCAATTGAATCAGTAATAAAATGAGAAATTTAAATTGAATTGTTGTGTGCTATTTTGAATTTGTTTGATTCAATGTTGTGTTGCTTTGTGGTTGCATGATTAGGAAATTAAAGTAGAAATTAGTTCCAGAATAAAAACTGCTGAGATGCAATGAATTTGAATTGGAATGACGATTAGATTAGAAATGGTGAAATGTAGAATAAGAGGCCAAATGAATACGAGTTTGATTGAAACCTGAGTCACCAAAAAGTTACTTAAGTCTAAGCGATAAGTCGAGAATTGAGGGAAAATGTCTGATAGAAGAAACAAAAACATATTTTTGAGTTTGTGGTATGAACAATAATAAGTCAAGGAACCTGTTGAATATCAATTAATTTAAATACTCACCAACAAAAAATGGGTCAAGGTACTCCCTATGGTTAGTCTATTTACAATCAGAACCAAATTCTAAAATTATTAGATTGGTTGAAGCGAAATTCTAGGTGATACGGTGACGAGAGATGATGCGGGGCCATTCTTGAGATGAGGTTTAATTCATTTGTCATCCCTACTCATATCTTGATGCATATACACCTTAGTTCAAATTGAGCCAACAAGCTTATTTTTCAAAAATAACCAATGGAAACCCCAACCCATTCTAAGAAATCAATCCTTGATAAGAACACATGATTACGGGAATTCAAGGAGGAAGAAAGAGCGAAGTTTGGGGGATATATGTTTTGAGGAACTCAAAAGGGAATGTGAAAAGAAAAGCGAAAGAGAAAGAAAATGCAATAGAAAAGAACGCTTATAGGGATAAGTTTTATCTTGTGGCCTAACTCTCTTGAACAATTAAGTTCTTGGGGGTGTTTCAGCACCTAGTACCCTAATGCCATCTGGTATGGGAGCTACTAACCCAAAGTTCGCTAAGAGTGTTAGAAAGCCTAAAAAGTTAAAACATTGCCTCACGAGTGTGACAAACAAAAGAATTTTCACGATCAGAATTTCAAGTGATAAATAAAGGCGTACAATTACGAGATTGAAGAAATCAAAGAGATGTCCCAAACATGAAGTTTAGGGAGTTTATTAAACTACAAGGAAGAAAGAGGCGAGAAGAGGAGAAAAAGGTTCAGGGTAATCTTAGCCTAAAATTCCCTTCCATCCTACCCATTACCCCGGGCTAACAATATGGCAAAAGACTGATTGATCTTGAAAGTGGGGAAATCACCTACATAAGTGGAGATCAATATGAGAAAAACAAACCTATGGAATTTGGAAATATAAAAGAAGCAATCAAAGCGTAGAAGGACTTTAGGGAGTTAAATGACTCGATATGAAAGAGAAAGGAAAATAATCTATTTATTCAAACGGGATCCAATGATTTATGTTTTTGTAAACAATTTCAACGAGTTTAGTTTTGTATAGTATAAAGGTAAAACCAACCTTGGCTTTGGACTTGAAGTTAGATGTACAGAAAATAATGCATACCTTGTATTTCAATTAAATTGAATGCCCTTTGCCAGAGCAAATCATAAAATGTCATAAAAATTTTCTTTTATTTTGTTTGAGGACAAACAATTCTTTCTTTTCTTTGCTTTGAGGACAAGCAAAACTTTAAGTTTGGGGAGTTTGATGAGCTTAAAGTCATCTATTTTGATCATCTTTCTGTTGATTTTAATGTAAAGGAATAATTAAGATGCAAAATATGAAGAAACTCACGGAAATTTGTTATTCTCGGGAAGTATAAAGAAGAAAGAAAATACGTGGAAAAATCACGATGTAGGCGGAGTAAAAATGCGAGAAAATAGCGAGGGCGAGAAAGCGAAAACAAGCGCTAACTAATGTTGCAAGTTTTGGGGTTTACACATTCCAGTTATGAGGTCACGACATCAGGAAATTGAAGGAAATTTGATGCGGTCGCGTGGGGATCTAAGATAGAGCGGTGAGGATTGAGCGAAGCTGAAAGAAGTGATGTCGCGACAAAATCGTAATGTCGCGACAAAGGTTGATGTCGCGACAAGGGATAGAGATCGTGACAAGAGAATCGACTTGAAGATATGACATGTTTGGAAGGTCAGGCTGAGTTAGCGAAGGCTGTTGTCGCGTGAGGTGAAGTCGCTTGCAGAAAGCCTTGTGAGTGAGGCCTCCGGCATAAGGCGAGGTCGCGACGTGAGATCGAGTCGCGACATGAGACTTCTTTCGATTGAAAATTTGTAAGAAATGAGCTGTTGTCGCGATGCGGGTGATGTCAGCGACACTACGAGACAGTTCAAAGCTGCGAGCCGCGAAGTGATGTCGCGACAAGATATTGATAATCGCGACATCGAGCGAGCGATTGAGACTGTGAGTCATGGGCGATTTGTGACAAGAGATTGATGTGGCGACATCGAAGCAATCAATGGAAGCTTGTAAGTTCGTAGGCGATGTTGCGACAACAAGAGCAACAGTTGAAGAATCTGGTAAGACCAAAGATTGAAGCATCTCATTGATCGAGTTGATGTCACGACAATGAGTTGTTGTTGCGACATAAGCTTCGATTGAAATTTACAAGAATAGGAACATTTATCGCGACCGCGGAGCGATATCGCGACATCGCGAAACGGTTGAAACCTGCGGATCAGCAAGGCGATGTAGCGGCAATTGATGTCGCGACGCACAGATAAGTTGAATCTTTGCGGAAGACTTGAGTTGAGGCGCGGCGTGAGGTGGAATTTAGCGACATCGGGAATACGATTGAAGTACGCAAAATATTAGGCGAGGTCGCGAAACCAGAGATGCGCGATGTGGCGACATCGGGAAGAACGGTGACACTGCCCGGCATAAAGCTGAAAGTCGCGGCGTGGTCGATGTCCGCGACATGTCAATCATCGATTGAAACGCACGGGGGCAAGAAGTGATGTCGCGGCCCATGAGGATTGATCATCGTGGCGTCGGGGCGGCCTTCCTAAAGTTAAGAGGCTACGAGGGCTTAGGTGATGTCGCGGCGTGAGATCGATATCGCGACATGGATGATGTCGCTGACAAAAGGAGTTAGTCATGACGAACATTAACATGGGCGACCCACTTGGAAATCCTGGCTTGCATTGGGATTAGGGCCCGACTAAGAAACCACATAAATACGCAGCTACCCGGCTCATAAAAGTAGCTTAGCGACCGCAGGGCGAGAGGTCACGGGTAAATGAAGGCTCATTTTCTTTATTTTTCTTTTAGTTTTCTTTTCTTTTCTTTTCTTTTCTTTTCTTCAATATTGATAGTTAGAGATTAGATTAGATTTATCGTTTTAGTTTTCGTTTTCTTTTCTGGAATTGGATGTATGTTTCTGAGCAGAAGCTGAATGCAGAATTCCGTTCTTTTCAAATTACTACCTGGAATCTTTGAAGTTCAGACAATTTCTGGAATTCGAATTTCCCAGTTTCCATTTGCAGTTATTCTTATGATCAGAGGAATGCTGTAGGGTGTAATTCAGTAATTAAGGAATCCAGCTTCCATTAAGTGAATGCTATAGTCAGAAATTATCTTTCCTGTAGTCGTTTCCAGCAGCTCTTGAATTTCAGTTTATGAATTTACTTGGTGTTGGAGTTTCTTGTTTTACGAATATCGAGTTTCTTATACGCGTTGATTATAAGATTTGTCTGTTGCTCACGAATTCAAGGAGGCCCTCACGGTGACCTGAAGCGGAGTCACAGAGTTATAGTGGTGCTTGAAGGTATATTAACACACTATTTGAGATGCAATGAGCTTGCAAGTTTACTTACGATAAATCTCTTCTCACTTGAAATCAGAAAGAGTTGAATAGATTATCAATTTAAACAAGCCCGAGGAGAGTTCACCTCGGTCGAATAGTGAGGCCGATCCGTTTTAAGGCGAGATCTAATCAAGGAGGTGATCTATTCTAATTTTGAGGGAGAGCATCTGGAAGTTGTATATCCTTGTGTGGAGTAACTTGGGAGCTAAGGTTTACAGTCCATAAAATAGGTATGAAGTATTGCAAAAGAAAAGCCTACCCCGGATCAAAATCCTTTTAAAAGTAGTTATCTCATTCCACGATAGCCCCGAAGAATCGGGAAAAATTAGATAATGAAATGTGGAGTGTGGAGAGATCGGCTTTCTTGCTAAACGCCTTGGGCCAGTTTTAAAACCTGAAATATTCAAAGTTTTATCAGTATTAACTGCAGAATTGGTACTTCACTATATGATTATACTTGATGTGTTCCTACGAAAGATAATTATTCAGTATCCATTTATTTTCTAAACTATTCTTTATTCTTTATTCTTTATATTCCAGTTTATTTGATTGCTCATTTACTTTACTCGTGTTAGTATAATTTCCAACTTCTTAAGCTGGATTCCAGTATCACTTTATGGTCCAAATAGTACGAAGCTTGGTAGTGGGTTGGTGATTGATTGTGGTCTACGCAGGATCGATATACGGACTTATATCCGTTTTATTGCTTGTCGGCACATTGCACTTGCCGTTATATTAGGCCAAAACCAATATTGAAAATGATTTAATCTAGGAGGTGTTTTGGTCAAGTCAACAAGTTTTGTAAATGAATTCTTAGGGATCGAAAGAATTTAGTAAATCAATGTCGGACGAAAGAGAGAAATACTAATTTGGACATTTTGAAAAAAAAAAAAAAAAAAAAAAGAACAAAAATAGCTTTTCAAGCAGTGGTTAATTTTAGCCACTAACCTTTAACAAACCATATTGAAAATATTTGTTGACCAAACTAATCCTATTAATATAAGTGTGTTTTGATTTCAGGAACAAAAGTTTAATGCATAGGAAGCAGAGAACAACGATCGTTCAAGCAGACACGAATTAGAGAGGACACTCAGAAGCTTGAGAAAGATAAAGAAGGCAGAAAACTCAACCATGGCAGATGAAAGACAGGATCAGGTTGAAGTACATATAGAAGAAGCTAGAAGGCCTCCAATCACTGATACAATGGAGGACTTCACAGGATAATTCTCTGGGAAGAATACTCGTGTCAGACTGACTGCGAGTTGATGCTAATAATTTTGGCCCCGAAGCCGTATGATTAAAATGGTCAGCTGACATCGGTTCACGAGGTCATCCTTTGAAGATCCAAACGAGCACCTGGGAAGATTCCTCAGGATGGCTAATACAGTGAAGTTAAATGGGGTGAGACCAGAAGTCATAAAACTGCATCTGTTCCCATTCTCTCTAAGAGATACAGCAGCTACATGGTATGAATCTTTACCATATGGTTCTGTTGATACTTGGGAGGAGTTAGTAGAGGCCTACTTAGGTAGATTCTTTCCCCCAGCCCTCACCACAGAAAGAAGGAGGGAAATCATTGTGTTCCAGCAGGGGGAAGATGAAAGCCTGTATGTAGCTTAGGAAAGATTACGTAGCGCCCCAAAGCCCAAGGGGTCGGATTGACTACCGGTCGGCAGCGGAATACGAGAGTGGAGGTCGGGTTACCGGCCACTTTAGAATCGGGCAGAGTCTCCTTTGTACGGGGAGCTCTACCCAATTACAAAATCTGCATATCCTGTCCCAAACAGTCCAATATATACAAATATGGATAAAAACGGCCTCTTGGGCCCATGCAACAATATCCATAAAACATATACAAACTATAAGATCAAAAACATATCTGATAGTTACAAGAGTTAATATCTTTACTCTTAAACAATACATATATTAAAATTAGAGGATTCTAATACATGTACAACCACCAAAGCCACATCCCGGCTTTCTTCACAATAAATCTCTAGAGATGGCGCCGTCTCTCCTCGCACGCTCCTGTACACAGCAAGGGGATCCACGGCCAGAGGGTGAGCTAAAGCTCGATGGGAATGCCACTAAGTGGGTACCACTCACCACCTAGAGGTACTGAGTGCAATGTCCCAAATTAAACACACATTCAAGCAAATGCATGATCCTGCGAATGTCTACATGACTAACTTCCGGATCTAGAAGTCCTCACCGACTCCTCTCTCACACTCGCCTAAACTCGTATGAGAATTATTATTTTATTAGTGGGCAACCCTCCGATGAATATATATCAATTGGGCGCTCCGGCCCATTCGATATATATTAATTGTTCAATGGACTACCCTCCGATGAATAAATATATCAAAGCCCAGACCGCTCCGACGGTTGATATATTATTTAGTTTGTGGACTACCCTCCGATGAATAAATATCAACTGGGCCGCTCCGACGGTTGATATATTATTTAGTTTGTGGACTACCCTCCGATAATTAACATTTTTAGACTACACTCCGAACCGTTTTCTCTAGACTCATCTCATGCACTAATTCCTATGGTCCTAGGAAGTTCCAGTGCATATGGAATGCATGTATGCCAGTTCCGATTCAGTCTAATCACATGCAAATATATAAACATGAATATACTCGCATAAGAATTAAATCACACAAACATGTTATGTAATTATCATTTCACACATCAAAATTAGCTCAACGATTTAATGTTGAAACATAATGGTCGATTCAATTATAACCAAACACATAATTTCACGAAATTCATTCCTTAGACCACTACTTCGGGAATATTAGTGAAGCCCTCGGTTACTATTCCCGAAAAATCCCCTAGTCCAACGGTTCACCTTGTGAACGCAATCCACGACCATTCCACATTTAATGCATACCAAATATACATTTCAACACCTGAGGGCACAATTTTTTGAACCCAAATCAGCCATGGAAGCGATCTGGACTGCTCATTTTCTTCAAAAATTTTATCAATTCGGTCCCAAGTTTTGGGACCGATCAAACGGCCTCTCACGGCCTCATTCAACCGAAACATTCGTAAAGCATTTAAATGGGAGTAAAAACTCAAGTAGGAAAATACATAGAGGAGTTTTGAAGAAACTCCGATCCCGAATCACGCGTAGCTGTCGCGTAGAACATTTCTCCTTCTTGTCGAGAAGCCGCCCAGCGGTCGGATCGTGTGTGTAGAAGTCCTCTCTCTCTAAAATCCCTCTCAAAAATGAAGCTCTTGCCATTTTAAGGTTCTTCACGTTTAGCTCATTATGGGGAGGCGACAACGTGCAAAATTTTATTTTAGTGCCATTAAATCTTTTCCAAAATGACCCCGTTATGTCCCTCTTTCCAGTTGATATTCGGCTTCTTCGGTAGTCCATTTTCATCATTTCTCTACTCATACCACTTATGGTACCTGAGTACATGCTATGTTCCTTCGTCGCATCAAAAATCGGTTCTGACACACAGACGCGTGCCTCAAGCGTGCGAAACTCGTTGTCTCGAAAGTGCGAAATTTTGCGTGCCCCAACTGAATTTATGAAGCGATTCCAACGGTACAATCCGTTTCGTCATCGAGTCTAGAAAGTGTGCCGGATTTTTAACGAATTACAATTTTGTAATCAAAGGTACGATTTTGCCCTTATTCGAAGTGGAATTTCGGGTCTTACATTAACGATTCTTTGAGAAGATGTCCAATGCATGGGGATAGATGCGAACGCGAGATGGACATTGTATATCATGCGCCAGACTGATATATCAAAAGGATCATTGATGCTTCATCTTTGTGGGGAGCATTCAAACGAAAAATCTTTGAAGAGGCAAAGAGTTGATTGAAGACACAGCTAAATGTAATATGAAAACTCCTTCGAGCTTTCAAGAGGAAGCTTGATGAGAAAGGGGATCATGGAGCTGAGCAAGATGACAGCCATGGAAGCTAAGTTGGATGCCATTATGCCTGAATTAGGACAATGAAAGAAAAGACACAACGCTCATGAAATAGGAACGTTGAAAGGATTATTGAAGGAAGTCTTTGAGGAGGCAGCTGAAGAACTTTATGATCTTTGAAGAGGTTAATTATTTGGGTGAGCGAGCTTACCATTTGAATAATACTAACTTTCTTGAAGCACGTATCACCCAATCTTGAGGAACCATGAGGAATTTCTCTTATGGTGGAGAACTCAGGCCCGAGGCATAAACGAGCCCTCCACGGGGTTGCTCCAGCGACCACCAGGTTCCGGCGGCAACGAGGCAAGACACGGAAATGAATATCGGGGTCGGAGGAGGGCCCGATCTTTTGAAGAGCGGATCTTTGTAGTTCATGGGGGATAATAGAAGCTGTTTAACCTCCATGAACAAAAGTTGCGAGTTGGAAGCGGCGCTACCAATTCTCAAATTTTCAAAACACCCTGAATCATCCTTGAGAGAACTTTGGAGACCTGAGTAGAGGCGGTAGCCTAACCTGCAAAGCCCGGAGGAAAGATGCCTTCCCAAGCGACACAGGAAGAGCCAGACTGCATGGCTATGCGGCTTAGGAGTGGGAAGGAGTTAGAAGAGATGAAGAAAAGATGGCCAATGACAAAGTAAACGAGACCCGAGAAAGGGAAGAAGGCTGGAGAATGAAAAAGAAGAGTAGAAAGGAAGAACATCAAGAATCAAAGCACAGTCCCATTTCCACAAAGACTGCGAGAAGTTAGGATGGAGGAGGCAGTTTACGAGTTGCTGAAAACTTCGGAAAATTGGAATCAGTATGTAAACTCTTGAAGTGGTGACTGAGATGCCACTCTATGCAAAATTCCCGAAGGGCATCTGCGAGAAAGAAAGAAAATAGTAGAGGAAGGAATAGTGAGATCTCACTGCACTTGCGGTGCGATGTCGAAAAGAACTACCGATAAAGATGAAGGACGGGAGTTTCCACAATTCCTTGTATTGTTGGAGGAATTGAATTCGGGAAGCTCTGTGACTCGGAGCTAGTATCAATTGATGCCTCTTTACATTTGCCAGAAACTAAGTTTGGGGAGCTTACTCCCTGCATTACTCTTCAAATGGCAGACAGATCGATGGTAAAACATGAAGGAGTCATTGAAGATGTCTTTGGTCAGCATTGGGAAGTTTGTTTCCCGGTGGGCTTCATCATTAGGACATGAGCCAGTTCTCAAGTACCCCTGCTATTGGGAAGACCATTCCTAGCTACTGGAGCTGCCCTGATTGACATGCAAAAGGGAGTTCTTACCTTGAGGGTTGGAGAAGAAGCAGCTACTTTTAACTTGATAAAAAGTATGAAAAATATAGACAGAGACAAGGAAAGTTGCAATGTAGCTGATTTTGTCTATACTTCCCGACCTGATATTACTTGTGGTTGTAATACTCCGGCTTTTATCAATGAAAAGAGATAAATTCGGTATGCGAAGATGTCTATTCTGAATTTCCATACAATGATTTTCATTCTATAGAAGCGTGTTGAGCTGAAGCAAAACGAAACAACGATGGGGAAAATAGTGAAAGGGAAATTTCATCAAGAAACCAGTGCAGAAGGGCTAGTTTTGAAAGAGTTGCCATGTCATTTAAAGTATGCTTACTTAGAATTACCAAAGAAAAAACTAGTGATCATTTCAGCCAGACTAAGTGAGGCGGAGGAACAAGGATTGCTGAAAATATTAAGGAAGCATAAGGAATCGCTAGCTTGGTCCATTGAAGAGCTGAAGGGTATCGATCCGTCAATTTGCATCCATGGTCTGGCTAGAAGAGACTTGAAACCATCGTGGAACACCGGAGGAGGCGAGATCCGGTGATGAAGGAAGTAGTCGGGAAAGGAGGTACTCAAATTGTTAAATCTTGGTTTTTATCTATGCTATCTCGGATAGTCCTTGGGTGAGCCAGTCCATGGTTCCCGAAAGGGGTTTCTTGTGATGCGAAGTAAGCGAATTGATTCCAACAAGAGCATTGACGGAGGATGGAGGTATGTATTGATTACGAAGAAGTTGAATACGACAACGAGGAAAAGATCATTTCCCTTTGCGCTGCATTGTCCGGATGTTGAATGAGGTTAGCAAGACACCCTCACTTTTGTTTTATGGATGGGTATTCAGGATACAATCAGATTGCTATTACATTTGAGGATCAAGAGAAGACCACATTCACATGCCCTTATGGTACCTTTGCCTTGGAAGGTGCCATTTGGTATGTAATCTCCGACTACATTCGGATGTGTATGATGTCTATATTCTCAGATTTGGTTGAAGAGGTTATGGAAATTTTCATGGATGATTTTTGCGTCTTATGGATCAGGCTTTGATTAATGCTTAAACAATCTGGAAAGCAGTACTTCAAAGATACCAAGACAAACGATTAGAATTGGAAAATGCCATTTTATGGTGACAGAAGGTATTGTTCTTAGGCATAAAATTTCTGCTACTGGACTAGAAGTTAACCAGTCCAAGGTACCCATTATCAAAACTCTTGCACCACTACTAAGGTAAAAAGGAGTAGAAGCTTCTTGGGAGCATCTTTGGATTTCTGAGGAGATTCATCAAAGACTTCTCAAAAATAAGCGGAACCCTTATCGATTCTTGGAAAAGATACAAGGTTCAATTTGATGACTCACACGAGATGCTTTTGATGAAATCAAAGATCAAATTGAGTATGGCTTTATAATGGCTGCACCCAGAGAATGGGATCGGGGATTTGAAACAATGTGTGATGCCGGTGATTTTGCTATGGATTTGTGTTGGGGCAAGAAAGAGAAAGTATTCGAGGGCCATATACTATGCTAGTAAGACCTTCAATGAAGCCTGAGAGACTACTCAACAACTGAAAAGGAAATGCTAGCCATAGTATTTGCTTGTGAAAAATTTAAGTGATACAGTTTAGGATCCCATGTGGTAATTCACCGCGATCTTGCATTAATCAAATGCACGATGTCGAAAAGGCTAAACCAAGATTGATAAGGTGGGTGCGTTGCGGGAGTTTGATTTGTCAAGGATAAAAAGGGATGTGACAATGTGATAGCTGATCACTTGTCAAGAGTAGAAAGAAGCAGTGATGAAGAAGAAAATGTGATGTTAACAGAGAACTTCCCAGATGAGCAATTGTTTAAGGTTTCCTTCCAACTTCCATGGTATGCGTATTGTAGATTATACGGCTTGTGGAGTAATGCCTTGAGAATTCAGCTATGAAGAGGAAACTAGGCCCGACCTTGAGATATTATATTTAGGATGACCCACTATTATTCAAAGAGTGCGACATGATAATAGAAGATGTGTGCGGAAAGTGAACAAGGCAACATTTTAAATGAATGCCATGCATCACCATATAGAGTTTGTTTTTCTGGAGAAAGAACAGCTCACAAGATACTCCAATCGAGTTTTATTATTACAATCTTAGGAGATTGTCTTTGAGTGGAATTAAATTGTGTGATAGATGCCAAGGATTAGGAAATATCGTACGGCGAGATGAAATGCCCCTAAAGGTATTATGGTGATACAAATTTTTTTGATGTATGGGGAATAGATTTTATGGGACCCTTTCCACCATCATTTGGAAACCTATACATGCTGCGATGGGTGCGTTCCGAATGGGTGGAACGATGGCTTGTCAAGGAATGATGCTAATACGGTTGTGAATTTCTTGCAAAAGAATATTTTGAGCAGATTTGGAACACCCAGAACTATCATTAGTGATGGGGGAACCCACTTTGCAAACAAAATCTTTGCAAAACTCATGAGCAGGTATGGGATCAAGCATGTAATGAGTTTAGCTTATCATCCTGAACCCGATGGACAATGTTTCCAATAGGAGATCAAAGATACTTGAAAAATTTGTGAGCTCAAGCAGGAAGGATCGGTGTTACAAACTTGATGATGCACTTTGGGCTTACAGGACTGCATACAAAACCCCCATTGGAATGTCCCCATACAGAGTTGTGTTTGGCAAACCATGTCATCTACCTCTTGAATTAGAATACAAGGCAATGTGGGCCATCAAGAAGTTAAATTTCGATTTTAAATTGCAAGGAAAGAAAGATTGCTCCAAGCATGCGAATTGGAAGAGCGAAATGAAGCCCTATGATAATGCTAGAATATCTGAGACAAGACAAGAAATGGCATGATCACCAGGATTTTGAGAAAGAGTTCGAGAGAGGAGCAGGTTACCAACATTTAATTCTGGGGCGAAATTGTTTCGAGGAAATTAAAATCCAATTGGAGTGGGCGTACACGGTGGTGTCAAGTACTACATTGGGACGATGTGCGAGAATTTTCTTGTGAAGGAATTTAAGGTCAATGGACAAAGGTTAAAGCATTATCTAAACAGGGAAGAGGAAAATGAAGAACTCCAACTGGTTCTTGAGGAAAAAGAAGAAGTACCACAACAGCAAGTCTAGCTAAGTTGGGTAATAATTTAAAGAAAGTTCATATAAGATAATTTGAAATTGAATCGGGATGAAATAAATTATTTCGGGACAAAAAACTGATCGGAACAAGAGAAGACAAGTGGCACGATGTGAGCCACGTGTTGGAAGTATAAAAAGGGACAAAGATATTTTGCACAAGGGATCTCCCATTTTTGGTGTTTGAGAAAATGTTAGAGGTAGAGTGAGAGGGTGAGAAAAGAAAAATTTTAAAAATGAAAACTTCTCTTTTCGATCTATGGAGTTCCGTCGGTCGGAATTTGTCCGGCCAAGAACAAAAGTTCATCTACTTGACGAGGGCTACGCGTGGGTACCGAAAACATGGGATTTTGCCGAGGATTCAAGTGAGGAGTTCAGGAAATCAAAGGTTTCGGATTTAGGAAGTGTCCACGGGACTTCCTAGAATTTCTTCTACTCTCTATGAGGTAGGGATTCTTCCTACTTTTGTTTATTTTCCATTCTAGGGGCCATTTGGTTGAATTTTAATGCCCTAAGGGGCTGTTTGGCAAATTAATGGGTTATAGGAATAGTGCACTATTTTGACTTTATATGATGTCTAGTTTTTGGAGCTGATTTTCAGTTAGAAAAATGAAGATTTGGACTAGTATCCTTCAAGGAAATTGTAGCCCTATCTAAGAACTTGATACTAGACTTTTGAATCACCCAAATTGGACCTCTATAACCCATGTTATGGTATGTTTTCCTCGACTGCTATAGGCCGCCCTGTTTTGGCTGAACCTGCTGTCCATATTTTTGGGACTGATTTTCGGTTGGAAACAAGTGAGAATTTGGACTAGTATCCTTCAAGGAAATTGTAGCTCTATCTAAGAAATTGATGTTAGGCTTTTGAATCACCCAAATTGGACCTTTATAACTCAGGTATATTAGTCCATTTCCAGGCTTGCTACAGCTTAAATTTGTTTAATAGTTTAATGTCTAGATTTTAGGTTGTTAGGGGCTAGTTTCTGAACTGAGTTTCGAAATATTATGTGGTCTATTATGGATTGTTGTGTGGTGTGTTTTGTGGGCATATTTATGCCACAATTGGTCCTAAGGTTTTAAGCATGTCATTGTTTGAATTGAGTGATGTGCTTGGTGGTAATTGATTAGAGGTCAATTTGCGTGTTCTAATAGATTGACATGTGATGTGTTTGTGTATGAATAAGGCCATTGCATGGCTTGTCTGTTATCTATTTGTGGACATGTTATGTCACATCTTGGCCTAGAGGATAATGTAAGTCATTGCTTGATTGGTGATGGCTTGTGGATGTCAATGTATGTGTGCATAAATATGTTGACATGAATTGGGTGTTTTATTTGGAAATTGTATGTTAAATGATATAATTTTCCAAATGATGCATGAGTAGAGTTGTCTATATAGCATCCATCATATATGTGACATGATATATAAATAGGCAATGGCATATCGCTTTGCATTTGTGCACTGGGACATCGCATGAAATGGGTGTGTGTGCATGGTTTTAAATCATTTATCATTCTTGGTAAATGGGTGGTGGACTCGGTATCTTGGACTACGTTCCATAGAGTTCCACAGTTTATGGTATGAAGGAAAATATGTGTGTTGGGCAAAAAATGGCAAAATGCCTATTTAGTTGCGGTTGGACATGATTATCGGTGGTGAAATAAAAATGTCAAAAAGGGTAGATTGCCTATTTAGTTATGATTGGACATGATCACTGCATGTCCAACTGAAGATGAAAGGGTTGGACATGATCATCGCATGTCCAACCGGTGGTGAAAGCCTGTAAAAATGTCAAAAAGGGCAGAATGCCTATTTAGTTGTGGTTGGACATGATCACCGGCGGTGAAAGCTTGGACATGATCATCGGAGGTGAAAGCCCGTAAAAATGTCCAAAAGGGCAGAATGCCTATTTAGTTGCGGTTGGACATGATCACCGGTGGTGAAAGCCCGTAAAAATATCAATAAGGGCAAAATGCCCATTAGTTGTGGTTGGACATGATCACCGGTGGTGAAAGCCTATAAAAATGTCGAAAAGGCGTACGGCGTCCTGTGGTGAGAAACCGAAAATCCATGGCCCACAAATGTATAAACACATGGGATTTTGATAAATAAAATGAGTTTTGGTTATAAAACAAAAAGCTTTTGTTTTGGAAAGAAATGGTCATTGGTGGCACATCGATGGAGGACATTGGAGGTGTTTTCTAGTGGGTTTTGGTCTGTAAAACAAAAAGGATTTTTTTGTTTTTTGAAAAAGGGTCATTTGTAACACCCTGAAATATACCCTAGTTGTTTTCAACGTGTTTAGGGTATTTTGTAAATATAATTTGAATTTTTAGTAATTTAAATTCAAAACGTGAAAACTGAAAAACCTGGAATTTGTACAAGATACAAGGGTAAATTTGTTATTGTCAAAACGGGACATAAAAGTCATAAGATAAGAAGATGAGATGCTATTTTAGAAATAGGATAAGTTGATTTGAAATAGAGGAGAGAAGAAGGACCAAAGAGTAATAAAAGGAAAATTTGAACAAAATGGGATAAGACCAAGTTGGTCTCTCATTTTTGGGAGGGCAAAAACTTGAAGAGGAAGAAAGGAGAAGAGAAGAAGTAGAAGAAGAAGAAGAAGAGGAAAGGTATGGAAACTATGTGTGTATGGAATAGTATGGATTTGTATGGACTTCTATGGAATTTGTATGGATATTAGTTGTTTCATTTCTAGGGTTTAGTTAGGAATTCATCTTAACCGTAGATTTGTTGAAAGTTGGGTTGGCAAAACCCTAGTTTGTGTAAGATGAGTATGGAATCCTCCCTTTGAGTTGAATTCTTGGTTTATGATGTAGGGATATCTATTTGGTTGTTAGGAAGTTAACCAAACTTACAAGTATTTGAGTTTGGGTTTGGAAATACCCTAATTAATCTCTATGTTTGGTTTTGGTTGGGTTAGAACCCACTTGGGAGTTGTTTTTGGTGATGTTTTTGGATTATTTCTGGGTTTTTGGTTGGATTTATGGAAAAATAGACTAAATCAGCAAAATCTGGGCAATTTTGGGGGTCCTAAGCCACGGCGTAAGGATCCCACACAACAGCGTAGGTTCACGCCAAGGCGTGGCTGAGAGGGAGGTTTGGATAGCCTCGAGTACGTCGAGGCGTCAAAGCTATGCCACGGTGAAGGCCTACGCCCTTGTGTACTTGATTGCTACGCGTGGTGAAGGCCTACGTAGCTGATGTAACAACGCTCTTATTGCATGGCGTAGCTACTATTCACAGCGTGTAGATTTTTGTGTTTTGTTTTGTTTTGCTATTTCATTATTCTGAGGATTTGTCTATTGGACTAATGAGGTCCCTATAAGTGTATGAAAGGGTTCACTAATGTTTGTAAGGTAAAGGAAAAATTAGACCGTACCTCGCCCGCTTCGCCTCAGCGAGTTCGATGTTGGCAAACTTAATTCCTCTATGATAAGATAGTAAGTTCCTGAACACATATAATTGTAGGACTGCCTAAGACCGGATATTGAATGACACGGCACCTCTGTTACATGGGCAGGCACGTATAGTACTTTGGTACTCTTTGATTAGTGCGACGTCACTCTGCGCGGTGCCCGGCACTCGTGTCTTGACACCTCGTATATCTAGTACCTTGGTGCTGTGTGCTGTGTCTGACTCATTCCTTATTACTGGTCTAGTTAGTCAAATAGTTATATGATAAGAATCTGAATAACGAATAAGAGTAAAGTAATGTACATTGCTCTGCTCTGAATGTACCTATGGGTACCTCTGTATAAGTATAAGCTCTGAATGTACCTACGAGTACCTCAGTACAAGTATAAGTTCGGTAGTACCTACGGGTACCTCCGTATAAGTATAAGCTCTGTAACTCCTACGGGAGATTTGAACAAGTATAAGTTTGCTATAAGTACAAGTATGTGTGTATAAGTTTGTTATATGAATTCGCCGAGATTAATTACATTTATCTGCTCTTGTATGTTGTTCTTGTTATATGCTCTATAAATGAGTATTAGTGCGTATTTATATGTATAAGTCATATATTTCCCACTAAGCGTTAAACAGCACGGGTTTAATCAGGTGTAGGTACGAAGGAGGACATCAGAGTGATCTTACGCATCTTGTTGGACCATGAGCGTGGAGTCCATCACACATGAGTTGTGCGCTCCGATTATGTAAATGTAAATGTACAGTTTTTGTATATGTATATGTAAATGGGACTCAGGATTGTATGTATATGACACTGTAAACACCACTACGGTGGTAGTTTTATTTTTGGTATCTTTGTTTATGATGTTTTGATTCAGTTATAAGACTTGGGGCCACCAATGTCTGAAAATGTAGGTAAAGAGTCCCAGTACTATTTCTCACCCCCCTACGTCCGCCTAAACGGGGGTTGGGGGCTGTGACATCATTGGACGAAAAACCAATGTTGTTTTTGATTTTCAAACTTGTCATTTGCTTGTGTGATGGAGTCAATGAGGACTCGGGATACGTGCATGATAAGTCTCATCTCATTCACGGTATGTAGGCATTCAGGTAGAGACATGCATGTTTTACTTGAATGTGTGTGATTGGATAATCTTGGCATTGCATGTGCACTTAGGTGGGGAGTAGCCACTGTAGGAGTTTACCATACTTAGGCATTCTTTGCCTCGTAAACTGGACCCCCTTAGAATGCAGGAGGGTATGCGGGTGGACGACGCTCATAGCCGCGAGTTATGAAGAAAGCGAGGGTTGTGGCTTATGTGTTCATTTTAAAGAAGCTTAGAGCAAAACTAGTTCTAGCTTGTATTTTGTGTAAAAAGAATTGTAAAACAAATACTTTGGAACAACCTTGTTCTAATTTGTAATATTTGTAAGAGTGTTGTAATTAAACTCTTGACGACTATGGTAATTAGTCATGTATACTCTGTAGTGTGGATGAGTGGGCCCGATTAGGCCACTTTGACTCATAATTAGACCCAGTGAAGTCATTGTATTATATTGGGCCATGCTTCCAGGTTGTATTTTGGGTAGAGCTCCCCGTACAAAGGAGACTCTATCCGATTTTTGTTAAATCATGGGTTCCAAAAAAGGGGACACGGTGGTGTGGTGTCGGGTGCAGAGCATCCTGAAGTCTTCCGAGGTTGTGAGGTTGTCAACGAACCCCACAGGTTTTAGGAAGAGTACAGATCTTATGTGGGCCGAGCTATCCCTTTCTAATAGTCGTCTTATCCTAACTCTCACATAGTGGAACATGGAAATAACCTCCCTTTATTCTCCCATACACTGACATCTAGACTCGTACATGCCCACACACTCCTTCTCAACTAGTGTTTAAAATGTCGTGAAATATTGACGATATATCCTTGATATTTTGGATGTTGATGCATCCTGACACAATATCGGCCAATGATAGTCGGTTAGGGGAAAAATCGGACAATATTGCCTACATATCGGTAAGACAACGATATATCGACTGGAATCAGCGCATGGAACGACGCACATGTCGCAGTTGAAATTTGTGCATTATCACCGATATATAGGCAAATATCGCCTATATATCAGCGATATATCAAGAAAAATTGGCGATATATCGGGGATATATCAGTGATGTGTGGATGACTGATGCGTTTTGATATAATGGCTGAGAATTTGTCCACTTTTTGAAAAAGCTCCAATAGCTACCTACAGAATCTAACAGCCAAAATTGAGTCTGTATTGATCCACCGACCTGGATTTTGTGATGCCCCAAATCCCGAGGTCATTTTCGTACATTTTTTTTTACTAGTGTCTATGAACAGTGTTCATGTATAGTGTCCATGAACAGTGAATCAAACAGTGCACAACATAGGGCACTATCGTAGGCTCTATCGTGTGCATAGTGCGCACACATTGGGTGCGCTATCACGCTCACTACATGCTCTTGCGACAGCCAGGCGCTCACATTCCCCTTCGGCTCGATTCTGACACGCCGAGCGACTACCTTTATCCGCGACGTGGAAGGCACCAGCGACGCAAATATGGCTGTCCACTGACCGCCAGCAGAAATTTTTGTCACTCTGGACCTTCTTAAATTCTCTATCCGCGCTTGGCGTCCGCCATTCGCCTGATCTGTCGTGCGCTGCAGCCGATCGTGCTCTTGGCACACATGGCCTATCCGCAGCGAGCGGTCGCCGCGACACCGCGCCGGAAGCGCGTCGAGGCGAGACTTTCTCTATCTCGGCCCAGGAGTCTCCACGATGAAGCGATAGCCCATTACGGCCTCTGGCGCTCCAGCTTCATTTTTTTTTTTTGGTTCAACACACTCAAAGATCAACATAAATTAGCCTTATTATTACAAAGGCCACCGGAAATTGGAAAACTTGCCAAAATGTATTTATTATACAAAGACGAGTTTAATTACAACTCTTTGTTCTTACACAGTACAAAAATTGGTTTTTTCTACCCATAATTTACATAATACAAAAATGAGGCCTAATCTAGCCTTTTCTTAGCTACTGAGAGTCCTCGGATATGTGATTATCCCCAAGCTTTTGTCGAGTACTAGAATTGTTATTCCACGACGAGGTGAGCAATGCCCAGTGATTGAATTTTCCTATATGGGTTACTCCCCACCTAAGGTAACAAATACAGTAACAACCACACAAACATTCCGATAATCATGCATATTCCTACTTGGAATGTCTGCATACGTCATGCCTCGAGTCCTCACCGACTCCCTCACACATGCAATTTGCCATGTATGAAAAATTATTTTCAAAACAAAGATATTGTTTGTTTGTGAACAAATATATATTAGTGAACATACTCCGATAAATAATTATTTGGACAACCCTCCGATATATATTAGTGGACATACTCCGACAAATAATTGTTAGTCAAGCCTCCGAAATCATGTCATGCACTCACACCTATTGTTTTAAGGTGTCCCCGTGCATATGAAATGCAATATGCCATTTTGATACCAATTCATGTTAATATGCCATACATGCATATATCAACATCATTTACACACAATCAGCATGTTATTCGTGATTAGAAATAACACAAAAACAACACACATGAGCGATCAATAGTCGAATAATCGGTCTGGGTATCCCAGAAACAAACACAGAGCTCGGCTCCATGCCGCACAATGACCGCCAACCTGGATCGGTTTGTCGAGAAATAGTCCCAAACATTTCAATACTCAGTCCCAATATGTGGGACTGAAACACATGGCCATTTCGGCCCCAACCATCCCAATCATTTGAATGGATTTTAGCCAAAGACTAAACCAAGTAGGAGAAAACCCCTTCCTCGTGGAGTTTGTGAAACTCGGGTTTCGGTCTCGCATGTCTTATCCTTGAGAGGAAGCACTTTTCCCTCTTGCCCACGCGAGGCCGCGGTCCGGTGCGGAAAAATTTAGAGAGAAGGTAGATTTTCTCTCTCTAAAGCTCTCTCTTCCTTCCTCCTCTTTTCTCACCCTTTCTCCTCTCTCTCAATCAGTTTGGTCAAGCTTGGGTCAAGAGAGATGTCCCCTCACTTGCCACTTGTCACTCTCTTAGTGGCTCTCTTGGATTTCCCTTATCACCTTATCCATCCACTTGGATTCTCATCAATCATGTGTTGCCACATGTCCCTTATGGATCCACTTGAGCTCATTATTTGATTCATCCTACACTTGACACATGGTGCCCTGTGAGCCACTCATCAAGTGCTAAGTGTCCCATGCCACCCTCGGTGCCTAGAAAAACGTGAAATTTCGACTATCTAGGAATTCGACGTGGTAGCTAAATTTCGCGAGACGATTCCAACGGTGAAGTCCGTTTCATCATCCGAGGTTTAGAAAAATTCTAGATTTTTGACCGAAATTACCGTTTTACCTTTTCTTAGAAAATTTGGATTTTCTAGGGTCTTACATTATCCCCCCCTTAAAAGAATTTAGTCCCAAAATTCTACACACAAACACATCAACTCACATGCATATGAAACGTGCACAATCTCTTGCATGTAAACTAGTCATTTAATTATTAAATGACTAAACCATCAACTGCAACCGTCCACTAAGCAGAGAGGGATAGGTGGCGGCATGGTGTCTCAGCAGCCCGGTGCCTCCTCCCACTCTCTACGATTGTTTCCACGGTACTTTCACTAGCCTTATGGTCTTGTGTATGAAACGATCCGGCTATCCATGATGTGCACTGGTCCTCTCGGGGTCCCCGCATGTGTCCAGCGTAATCTCTCCCCCGATCCATTTACATGAAATTTAGATATGGAGTGTATTTTGGAGCATGGAGACATGGAACACCTCTTGAATACCTGACATGTTAGGCGGTAAAGCCAACCGGTATGCTATAGTGCCCACCCTCTGGAGTATCTCAAAGGGCCCAATGAACCTCGCGCCCGACTTCCTAAACATCGAACTTGACCACTCACTTTCTTGACATGCCTTTAAGAATGCGTGATCGCCCGACCTCGAGCTTTTAGGGGGTCGATTGTCGCTGTTAGCATAGATCTTAAAACTGCAGTGTGAGGAAGATGCTTCCATACCAAACCCACCTTCTCGGAGGTGTCTCTAATCAGATCTGGACCAGTGATGGAGCTCTCTCCTACCTTGGTCCAGCAAATTGGTGATCGGCATGGCCTCCCATATAACGCCTCATAGGGTGCCATATGTATACTAGCCTGATAATTGTTGTTGTAGGCGAATTCCACTAAGGGCAAGTGCTCCTCCCAGCTACCCTTATGATCCAGGACGCATCCTCGCAGAATGTCCTCTAAAATCTGTATGGTTATCTTTGGTATCCATGCATCCGATTGGGTGAAGGTGGTGCTCATCATCAACCGCGTCCCCATGGCCTTTGGAAGCTCTTCCAAAAGTGTGTCCTAAAGCTCGGGTCTCTATCCGACACTATGGATACTGGCACTCCATGTAATCGGACAATCTCTCGTATATATAACCAGCAGAATTCCTCCAGTGTGAAGGTCATCTGCATGGCCAGAAATGCACCGACTTCGTGAGCCGGTCTACTATCACCCATACCGCGTCATGCCTTTGCAGTGTCCATGGAAAGTGGGTCACAAAGTCCATCGTGACGTGCTCCCACTTCCATAGCCCACCTCAATGGTGGAAGTTAATACTGTTGGCCACGGTGCCTCAGCCTTAACCTGCTGACACATGAGGCATCGTCGAACAAAGTCCCCGACGTGTCTCTTCATCCACTCTAGTAGTACCGGCGACGAAGATCACGATACATCTTCGTGCCACTTGGATGCTGGCTCGTCGGGAGCGGTGAAACCTTGGGGGTTTCCTCTCTCGGATATGCTAAGCGGGAACCACTGCCGTCCCCTATACCGAAGACTACCATCGCGTGGATGGTTTGGCCTTAGTCAAGCGAGTACCCGGCCCGTGCCCGGTCCACGATGGACCTTATCTACGTGTCTGTCCACGGGACTCAATCACTCTGCTCAATAGTGGCGACACTGGCTCTTGGCTCTGACCGTATCTTGAGCTTGCTTGTTGTACTATAGCCCAAATTGTCCCATAGTCTCGAGCATTTGCCACTCCCAGGAAGCTATACTAGCCAATGCTCCTCGTGACTTCCGATTGAGTGCATCAGCCACCACATTTGCCTTACCAGGGAGATAATGCAAAGTGAAGTCGTAATCCTCTAGGAACTCCATCCTGCGTTGCCTCATGTTGAGGTCCCACTGCGTGAAGATATACTTTAGACTTTTGGCTGAGTACCTTTGGGAAATGCTCACCGTATAAGTAGTGGTGCCAAATCCTTCAAGAGGCTCGTATGACTCTATGTCGTGTGTGGGTAATTCTGCTCATGATTCTTCAACTGGCGGGAACCATAGCTACTATCCTCAGGTGCATCAAAGCATCCCGGTCGTCGCCCGAGATGTCACAATACACTGTGTACCTCTGTCCCTTCTCCGGGACTATCAGAATAGGAGCTGAAGTAAGCCTCCTCTTCAATTCCCGGAATGCCTTCTCACACAGGTCATTCCATTCAAACTTGACCTCTTTCCAGGTCAATCTCATTATCGGTGTTGCTAGTCGGGAGAAATCCTGGATGAACCTCTTATAGTATCCTGCTAATCCCAAGAAACTACGTATCTTGAAGAATGACTTCGGTCTCTCCCAACTCACCACAACCTTGACTTTCTCGGGGTCCAGTGACACTCCTGATGCTGACATCACATGCCCCAAGAATCTCCCTCAGTAAGCCAAAACTCCCACTTACTGAACTTGGCGTATAGTTGATGGTCTCTCAATAACTGTAGAACGACCCTCAAATGATTCTCATGCTCCCCCTCAGACTACGAGTAGACCAGAATGTCATCTACGAAGACCAAGATAAACTAATTCAGATAGGTTTAGAATACCCTGTGCATGAGGTCCATGAATCTTCAGCGGCGCGTCGTCAGTCGAAGGGCTTCTGTAGACTCGAAGTGCCCATACCGCGTCCTAAACGTTGTCTTAGGGATATCAGTCTCCCTAACTCTCAACTGATGGTATCCTGTGAGAAGATCTATCTTAGAGTAGACTTGCGCTCCCCTCAACTGATCGAACAAGTTATCAATCCTCGACAATGGATCTGGAGTTCTTGATTTTAACCTTTGTTCGATTGTCGGTAGTCGATGCACGATCAGGATCTTGTCTTTCTTCTTTGCAAACAAAGCCGAATTTCCCATGGTGAAGTGCTGGTCTAATGAATCCTTGTCCGATAACTCTGTATCACGGACCTTGAGTTCCTGCAACTTTCGGTTGGTGTCATCTTATGTGAGTCATAGGAGTGGCGGCGTGCAGTGTAACGATAAATCTACATACCTTTATGGAGGTAAACCCGATAGCTCGTCTGGAAAAATATCCTCATACTTGCACACCACTCCAGGTAGATCCAAGTCCTGTCTCGCCTCGTCCTCTAGGGTAAGGCTAGCGGTAGACCCATCAAATTATGCGTGCCGCCTAGAATCGTATCTGTTATAGGCGAGACATTGTGCCCTGTCCCCCTTGAAAATCAACACGAGTATTTGTCACGTGTGTAGGCGAGTAACCCTCTACGCTCCTGATTAATGACAACTCGATGTACCATCATTGATCCACTCCCAAGGATGACGCCAGGGCTCGACATGTCCATGACCCTCGGGTCCGTGACCCTCAGTCCATAACCTTGGTCCAGCTACATGAGTAGAATCCACAGAGATCTACAGCTCAGCCCCGACATGCTCGGATCCACACTCACCCTAGTCCTTAGGGGAGAACTCACATACAGGGGCTCCTCTAAGGTCTTTACCTCTAAGCCCAACTCTCTCACAACTGATGTAGAGATGGAATGAATCGTCTGTTGAAATCCGAATAGCACACTTGCCCATGCGGCGAGATAGAAAACGATACCACTATGGTAGGTGTGGTTGGCTGGTAGATGGTGTGATAGGCGTAGACACGCCCATGAATCCCTAACGTCTTGGCTTTGTGGGCCTGTCTCTGCCTTGACCCATACTGCGGCCCTTCTAGCTGCATGTGAGGAGGCGCATGCATTTGATTAGTGCCAAAAAGTGCTATTTTGAACCTATTTATTATAGGCTTTGAGTGCTTTTTGTGTACTAATCCATTCCTAATTAACGATTTGCACATTAAGGTCCCTACTATTCCTCGCAATTAGCATTTGTAGCAATTTCAGGTTTTTGCGAGCTAATTGTCATAAAAAATTGTTGGAGTCGATCCAAGCACGAAGAATTCGAGTCAAACTCATGGGTGGTCCAGTTCTGAAGAAAAGAGCAAAAAGTGAAGAACAATGCACCCGCTGCGGGGAGATACTTTTGCTGCGAGAAACCAATATTCACTATTTGCCCTTTGTTCCTTTCACAGCCCAGGCCTTGTGCATCAGCGGCTTTGTTCTCTGCATTTCACGCTTTTGGCTTTTTTATTTACATTTTGTTTCTTCTATTTTAACCCTTGTAACCTTTTCTAGTTTCAGTTTTTTTTTTGTAATTTCCCTTGCTCTGAGCCGTATATAAGCTAGAATCAAGGTTTGTAAGAAACAATCAACTTCAATCAATAAAGTGATGGGAGAAGCTTCCTACTCTCGGCTTGGCCTCCTCTCCTGCTGCTTTGCTTTTGTTTTCCTTTCCATTTTCTCGAGCGAACACCTTTGATGATGACAAATCAAAGGATGTTCATGGCTCTCCCCATCCTTGAAGGGAAGGCCCTTTGGAGTGCCGATTTAAGGTAAACCAAGCTTGTTCTCTTGCTTTTCATATTAACGAGCATTTATGGCCGTTCACGTTCTGCTTCGCCATAGGTTAAAATCTCTTAAGCATGCTCTCTTTAATGTGTATTTGGCAAGTTTTTTGAGTTCAGTGGATACTTTCACTAGATCTACTGAGGCCCAGTTAGTTGTCTCCTATTAGTTATCGTGGGGTAGTGTTTTTGAGATGTGTTTTCACTATTAGGGACATTTATGCCTAATGAAATGCCATATTTCAAAAGGAAAACTCTAAGGGTCTAGGTTTTAAAGCTTAATGAAGATTCAGTTTGGGAAATGACTATATGTCATGCTCCCACCTTGAGATAAGGCAGGAAGCACATAATCGGATTGCCACTAAAAACCCTAACCCAGTGGCTTGAGACTTCAAAGAGTTCTTTTCTTATTTTTCCTTCATTTTAATTTTAATCTGCACCATCCAACTCCCCTGTTTTCACCAAGCCTTAAAATCCAAACTAAATTCACCATTTTGAGCTTAACAGTAAATCATTTGTGCAAAGAAAACCCATCCATGTGTTCGACCCTAGAGCCACTATCACTGCGGTAACCCCGATTCTGGCGCCAATTGGTCGTTCTTATTCGGGTAGGTGTTGAATCAGCAAATTTATAACTTAGGATTCCCTACTGACGTAGCAAAGCTCTTTGCGATATAGTGGCTTTAAGTCGAACACGGGGATGGAACTCTTAAATGAAGAATGAGTTCTGATTATGCATTGAAAATAGTGTTTCACTCACTGAATTAAAAGGGTGTGTGGAAAACAGTGTGTGTGAATGGTTGCAAGCGAAATAAGCTGAGTAAAAGTTAAAGAAATCCTTGAAGTCTCTCGAGCCCACTTTGAGCTTAGTGTTCTAAGGATTTAACCAACATGTACTGGGTCTATATCCTGTATTTGGGAGCATGACATATAGTCATTTCTCAGGCAGGATCTTCATTTAGCTTTAAAGCTAAACCTAAGAGCTTTCCTTTTGAGAGATAACATTTCGTGAGAAGCAACATATTTAGCGGTGGCTCCATCTCAAAAACCCTACTACCGATAATATGGGGAACAATAATAGTGCTCCCGATGGATACCAGTGAAAGCGATGCCCATTGAACAAGAAAGCTTGCCAGAGTACTATTAAAGAGTATGCTAGAAAGACACAACCTCGATGTGACGGTGGCTACAATACTAAAACACAAACATGAAGAATGTGAAAACATGTAGCTAAACCTAAAAACAACACCTAGTGGCCTTCCCCTTCAAGGATCAGGGGAGATTAGCCAGCCGAGCATCCCTTTATTTGTCATCGTCGAGGAATGTTGCAACAGAAAATGTAAGAGTGAAGGGAGAAGAAGGAAAATCACCCGACAGCGGAGGGAGGAAGCTTAGGTGGCAGGCGATTGATTGAATGAAATGCAGATTGGTTGATTACAAGCATGGTTGAGCTTATAGGCTCGATGGAGGAAATTACAAATTGTGCTAAAGAATCAAAAGGAATTACATAAGGGCAAACTTGTATTAAACCACCAGCAAGTGGGTCAGCGATCGGGAGAGGCAGGTGAGAGGTTGTGAAAATTAGCGGTAGCCTGCGAAATTTGTGAGCTGCGAAAATCACTGAGATGAGTCTTTGGTTCCTCGACCCCGTCTTGGGGTGTGGAGGAATAAACTGTGTCCACACCTATCACACGGATGATTGGGACTGCACTTGTAGCACCCCTTTCCGGGATGCTCATATAATTATTTTTATTTACTTTTCTTTTGGTTGTTTTTTTTTTTTGTAAAAGTGTCGAGACCAGAGATCGGCTCGGCCCGAGAAAGTGGATCAGTAGGAACTCGGTTTTACTCAGGCCGTTTCATTTATCTTATCAAAATATTTTTATTTATGTCATTTCATTTTAGGGTTTTCAATTACACGGAAGCATTTCAAATGGTAGGCCCAAAAACATTTACTCTTATACAATTTGTTTTCAAAATGGCGTATCATGCCTTTACAAAAGGATATACAAAACAATAGTTCAGAGTTTAACTCTTTTGTTCACAAAATGTCCCATTTTAAAAAAGAAATGATATGCATATGACAGGGTATCTACTTATACGCCGTAACTTTCTCTATGACTCTACGCTTCTTAATCTTGCCTTCTTTCCTGTTTACTTGAAACCTACGCATAGATAAAAACTACACGCTAAACATTTTTATGCTTAGTGGTTCTATACAGTTCTATTCCAATTTTCAGTTTAACATGACATGCATTTATCATAAAACCATGCCTTTTATATCAAACTATACTCATGCTTATTCACTTTCACATGCTTTCACTTTACAAATCATTGATCATATAAAAATATGCATTTTAACATGCTTTTAATTTGCTTAATCAAATCATGAGATTCAAACATATACTCGAGATGTATTTAGTTTAAATCCGTTTACACTCATCAAAGTTTGTTTTTTCACTTTTTCTATACAATTTACATTCATGACTGATTCCATTCGGTGAATCCCATCATTTTTATCATTCGGTAATGTGCTTACATTTAACGATTCGGTCTCCCATCGTGGATATGGAATTGATGCATCTGCAAATGGTAATTTTAAAAATTCCATACGCCATCATGAAGGATGCCGATTAGTGCATTCCGCTAAGTGGGGAACATTTTAACAATGCCATACACCATCATGACGGATGCCGATTGGGCCTCCGCCATGTGGGACATTTACCTGTTGGTTTGCCTTCATGGCCAATTTCGATTGGTGCATCCGCCGTATTGTTCGTTTGGTATATCGATTCAATTAAAGATGTCATGAATTGACCATTCGTTTACACAATTGATTAATCACTCACATGCAGTGTCGACAAAAATATTCCAAATATCACATTTCAAATCCATATGCACTTTCGTAATATCATTTTCAAATAACCATTCCATATAATCATTTTAGATTTATTTGGTAAACTACCAAAACACTTGAAATAAGGATAGAGGGTTAGTGAACAAATTGAAGCTGTCGGCTCTCGTTTCCTTCCTTTCGATCTTCGTCCTAGGTTAGGTGATCCTCACCCGTCCCTAGTCAATAACAATTACGCCACTCTTAGTGGATAAACAATTATTATACATTTTTAGTAAATGACGATTAATCTTTGTTAACGGTTTTGGGTTAAGACACTAAGTCTGCCCAAAGACTAACTCGGCGAGGTACGATGTGTTTTTCATTTAGTTTTATCCTTATTTGAACCCCCATTAATCATTTATTAGGGTCCTTAAACTATCGGTGTACGATTACGAGGTGTTCGGAAACAAAAATATGAAATTTGTTCACTGTGAATAGTAGCTATGTTGTGGCGTACCCGAGAGGTTCCATTTTGGTACCTCAGCCTAGCCACGGAAAGGCATCCCATGCTGCGGCATAGGTCTACGTTGAGGCGTGGGTTCCCTATGCTGCGGCGTAAAAGCTCGATATGCCCAGATTTCCAGTTTGCTTTTTTTTTTTTTTTTTTTTTTTTTTTGCGATTGTTCTTCAAAAATCCTCAAAATCTCAAAACAAAACATAGAGAATCCTCCCACATAACATCTAATATTGTCCCTAAACCAACCATGAGCAAAACCCATGGATGGATTAGGGTTTTTCTAACTCAAACATCATTTGAAGAAATCTAGGGTTTGGTTCTTACCTTAAATCCCTTTGCACTTGAAGCCCTAGCCTTTTTCCTTCTTCATTCTTGCAAGATCTTGCACAAACATGGAGAGATTCACACCAATCTCCTACTATTTCCAAAACCCTAGCTTTTTCTCCTCCTTCTCTCTCTCATAAACGTTTTTTTGCACAAATGGGAGATTTCTAAGACCAAAAATGGTCTAAGTCACTTATCCCTCTCAAGACCACGTTTGGCACATAAAAAAAAAACCCATTTTTGGATTTAAGTTGCCTCCATTTATACAGCATGTATATAGCATATGTTTTAAACATGTGTTTCTGTGACCACTTGGTTCTCCATTTTATATTTTTCATTTTGCCTTTTACTTGGTTGTTGGGTTAATCTTGAGTTTCCCTGTTTAGCATATAACATTTAATCATATTCCTCACATATTTCATTTCACATTTCACAATTGTCAGTTTTCGGGAAAAACCCAAGTTTTAACTTAATTCATACCGAATATATAATAAAATTATTATAAAAATCTAAATTATTTTTAGGCGATCCCATCATTGTCTGAAACCCTGGGATCCACGCCTCGGAAGAAATCCCACCTCATATCCGGGCTGTTGGTAGTGAAACATGTCCTGTACCTTGAGTGAAAGCCTTAGCATGACCTTGTACGATATAGGCTGACCTCCTCCCTGAAACACTCGAGCAGCAAAAGTCTTCTACCTCTTTCTCGAACTAGAAGAAGGCTGATCCTCCCTCTTCTCACTAGTACCCGTAGATCGGATGCTTCGTGCATCCTCTATCTCTCTCTTTATGGTCAGAGCCGTCCCGACCAGAGAGTCCATGTCCTGTAGGCAGAGTCCTACAATCTTGCCCCAAATGGACAACTTCAACCCATTCTCAAATTTCCTCACCTTGGCCATATCTGTGGCCATGTAGTCATCAGCAAAATGGGCTAACTCAGCAAACTTAGCCATGTACTCTATCACTGTCATCGTTCCCTACCTCAGCTCTAGGAACTCCTGGGCCTTGCATGTCTAGTAGTGGCCGAAAAATACTTGCCCATAAAGAGCTCATGGACCTCTGCCCAAGTCATTGCCTCTATGTCCTTAGAGTCTTAGCCCGATCCACACATATAAGGACTCACCCTCTGGCTGGAATGCGGCTAGCCTATCTTAGTATCGGGTAATCTCCGCAGCTCGATACCTTCTTAATCTGCCGAAACCAATCGTTTGCCACCATCGGATCCCCCCCTATGAACGTTGGAGGATGATGTGACTTGAACCTCTAGAGGTTACTTGAACCTCCACGACTCCCGGCTACTAGCACATTGCAATGGCGGCAACTACAATCCACATGGCCTCATAAGGCACATGTGGGGCGCTTCGAGTGGTGCTTGGCCGCACCTCGTGGACGACCTAGGCGTCCTCGTCCTTGGCTTGCCATCTACACATGTCAATGGCAACAGAGTTATTAAACTTGTACCTCAGTCTGTTGGGAATTGTATGCCAACCACTAATGAGCAATGGAATCATGAGCCAGCCGTTCATCACTTTTCCTTAGTGGTGCTGGTACTGACCACTAGTGCAATTTTCAATTCAATTCCTGAATTTTCATTTTCGTTTTGTTTTCTGAACCCCTAAGGTTATGTTTCTCAACCCTAGTGTTCCATATACAATTTATCATGTAGACATTTCATACAGTTTAATCACACATTACAAGTCAAGTCATCAAAATGCACAATGGATGCATGATCTAAACCTATGCCCCCATGAGTCCACAAGACATTTGTGTACTTAATCCTCGGATACCATGCTATGAAATTTGGTAGCGATATATATGGATATACACACCCGAGCTCCTTAGGTAATCGTTTACCTAATGCCCCAAATCCTAGGAGTCATTTTTGTACTTTTTGGAACCGGTGTTCGTATGCGGTGTCCATGGCTTGATGACTGGCTTGATGCACAACATAGTGCATTGTCGTAGGCTCTGTCGTGTGCATAGTGCGCACACCTTTGCATCTCCTTCAGCGTGCGCTCACATCGCGTGGAAACTCCTTCCACCTGCTCTGTATTATTTCAGTCAAGACACCTCGGTAACTTGGCCATATCGTGACCTTTGGAAAGTGTGTCTGGAGCGCAAGCGACCGTCCATGTTGCGACAAGAAATTTTTTGTCGCGACAGACCTTCTTAAGTTCTCTGTCGCGAGCGTCCCACCGCTCGCTCAGTCCTGTCGTGCGCACACAAGCCTGGTCGTGCGCTTGGCCTGCATGCCCTATCTCGAGAAGGAACAACTTGTCGCGACACAGCGCCTAGGAAGCCCTGTGGAGTCAGACTTTCTTTGTCGCGACCGAGGCCTCATAGTGGGTAGTAGCCCATTCTGGCCTCCTGCGCCCTAGCTCCTTTTTTTGGTTCAACACACTCTAAAATCAACATAAATTAGCCTTATTATTACAAAGGCCACTGGAACCTGGAAAACTTTCCAAAATGTATTTATTATACAAAGACGAGTTTAATTACAACTCTTTGTTCTTTACATAGTACAAAAACTGGGTTTTTCTACCCAGAATTTACATAATACAAAAATAAGGCCTAATCTGGCCTTTTCTTCACTACTAGGTCCTCGGATGCGTTCCATCCCCAGGTGCACCTTCAGTACCTGAAATTGTTATTCCCACGACAGGGTGAGCAATGCCCAGTAGTTGAATTTTCCTACATGGATTACTCCCCACCTAAGTGCTCATGCAATGGCAACCACACAAACATTCAAATAAATCATGCATATTCCTACTTGAATGTCTACATGCCCCGTCCCATGCCTCGAGTCCTCACCGACTCCCTCACACATGCAATTTTCCATGTATGAAAAATTATTTTCAAAACAAAGATATTTGTTTGTTTGTGAACAACCCTCCTATGTATATTAGTGGACATACTCCGATAAATAATTATGTGGACAACCCTCCGATATATATTAGTGGACATACTTCGACAAATAATTGTTGGTCAACCCTCCGAAATCATGTCATGCACTCACACCTATTGTTCTAAGGTGTCCCCGTGCATATGAAATGCAATATGCCATTTTGATACCAATTCATGTTAATATGTCATACATGCATATATTAACATCATTTATACACAATCAGCATGTTATTCGTCATTAGAAATAACACAAAAACAACACACATGAGCCAATCAATAGTCTGAAAATAAGTCTCAGGACTGTCCAAAACAAACACAGGAGCTCAGCTCCAGACCACTGAAAACAACCCATAACCTAGTCCGGACTGTCCGAAAATAGTCCCAAACATTTCAATACTCAGTCCCAATATGTGGGACTGAAACACATGGCCATTTTGGCCCTAACCATCCCAACCATTTGGATGGCTCTTAGCCAAAGACTAAAACAAGTAGGAGAAAACCCCTACCTCGTGGAGTTTTTCGAAACTCTTGGTTTCCGGTCTCTACTTGTAGCTCTTGTCGCAGGAGGAAGCACTTTTCCTCTTGCTCCGCCGGAAAAGGCCGGTCCGATCACCGGAAAATTTAGAGAGAAGGTAGAGCTCCTCTCTCTAAAGCTCTCCCTTCCTTCCTCTTATTTTCTCTCCCTTTCTCCTCTCTCCCAACCGGTTTTGTCAAGCTTGAGTCAAGAGAGATGTCTCCTCACTTGCCACTAGTCATTCTCTTAGTGGCCTCTTGGATTTCCCTTATCACCTTATCCATCCACTTGGATTCTCATCTAATCATGTGTTGCCACATGTCTCCTATGGCCCCACTTGAGCTCATTGTTTGTGACAAGACCCGACCGGATACCTCCCAGTTTCGAAAGATTGGTCACTTCTAGTGAAGTCCTTGTATAATCCCTAGAATGCGGTGGAACCCCTATGGAAGGAGTAACACCATGTATTAATTTAATACTTAATTATACATAAATATATATAAAAACCCGCAACAATTATAAATGAGGTCTCGTAAAAGTTCCATACGAATATCAGAGCGTTCTAAGAGTATTGTGGATTTAGGGGTACAAGTAAAATGGATCAAGTCCAATGTAACAAACTCGGAATAGATAAATCGTGTACGACAGTGTGGCGGAGAATGACGTCGAATCCTGTGAATAGGCCCTACAAACTGTCTGGACCTAGGGAACATATTTAAAACAATAATGTGAGATAATAAATCTCAGTGAGTGGCATAGTTTATAAGGAAAATAACATTTTTATATTTAAATGGTTCTCCTCTCAAAACCTTCCGTTCACTCTTTGTAAAGTTCCCCGTTTAGAAACATTTCACAAAACCCGACTTTTACCCAAAGTCGACATAAGCAAATCATACTCAACAAATTAGCCGTCGATGTTAAAGAAAGAAAACATAATGCGAGCTATACCTGACATAAACGAGCACAAAACATGTATAGTCATCAAGTGATTAAAATAACCATGAGATCTTTTAAAACCATGAGTATTAAAATAATTATACCACATTTAGAAAATCAACAAGTAAAACACATAAACAGCGTTGTGTGCCGTACCATGTACTCATCCTAAACCGTCGACAACTGACCTCAACGTCACGGTAGCAGAGCCCAAAATACTAGGCCGTCGGGTCGAGCCGACCTCCGCGTCAAGTAGCAAACCCGGAATACCAAACCGTCAGTTCAAACCCAGGCCTCACGTTCTGAGTGGCAAACCCGAATACCAAGCGGAGTCGAGATTGAGCCGACCTCACGTTACTGTCAGTAGACGAAATACCAGAGCCGTGATCGGAATCAAGCGGGGCCTCCGCGGCAATGTGGCGAGCTAAATGATAAAGCCGGTCGGGGTCGAGCCAGGGCCTCGCGTGACGTGGCAACCAGCCAAAGCCGTCGAGTCGGAGCCGACCTCACGAGCAACGTGGCAGCTAATGCTAGTTCCCATTCTCACATGTGCCTTTCCCGACAATGCGAGTATCGAGTCGATCCACGAGAATCTCAAGGATCACCCCTTTTTTTCTTTTACAATAGGGTTTTCAAGATGGTTACAACCACCGATCCATGTACCCAGAAATATCGAAACACCAGAGCTCATCCACGAACACATTAAAACTTTCAAATAGTTAAAATAATGAAGCCAAAATTCACATGAAATGATAACTTGTTTTATATAGAGCCGAAAATCATGTTTAGATGCAGCCAACCCATCGATCAAAGCGATATATATGTAAGTGATAAATCGTAATAGATATATCGGCGTAATATAAAATCATTTAAAAGCATATAAACCACTCCTTATTTATAGGCGCTCGATCCTGCTCCCCCTGCGGGATCGTCTCGGCCGGCGTGAGTGCTGTAATATAGATAAAACTCCGGCTTAGGCTCTAATAAGCGAACGACAACCTTAGGATGCCACAGAAGGCCTTAGAATAGCTGGTAGAACTATGAAACCATCAAATTGGACTCAGACGAGGTCCAATTCTGAGGGTGTCTTTATAGGCGTCACACAAAATTGGGGCTTTTCACCGGGAGCTAATTTCTGAAATTGAACCGTCAAATAATTCCTAAAACATCGATTTCATATCTGACTTCAATTTTTTCCAAATTAACCCGATGGTACTCTATTTCGAGTCCAGAGCTTCTCGGTAATTACGAAACAACCTAAAAATGGAAACTCAACCAAGCGATGTCCAAAATTTACGACACATATCAATGGAAAGCCAGACCAGGAACTCATTGGTACCATTACCTTGATCCCGGCGATTCTTTGATGGCGAAAACCCGATCTAAGCTTTAGTAGGTTTAGTTTTTCAATGTAACTTCAAGCGGTCGCGAAATGCGCAAGGGACCCGCGTAGATGAGTTGAAAGGTCCAAAAAAGGTGGAAAGGAGCTATAGGGTGCTTTGAGGTAGGCGGAAAATGGCGAATCACAAAACTCGGGGAAAAATCGGTGCGGCCGCCGTCGGGTTCGCCGTGGGGATCCCCGGCGGCGTCGGTGGCAGTTGGCGTAAATTTCTGGCCCGGCATCGTCAACGGTGGCGCACCTGGTGGTCAAGCGTGTCACGATAACTCCGGCCGGTGGTGCCTCGTCTGGTCCGATTTCTCACGGCGCGCAGGTGGCTACTCGGCCCAAAAGGTGTTCCCGGTTTTGAGAGTTTTCTCTTGCAGGGTTTTGGGAGCTGAGTGTTGTTTGGGCTGGGGTTTTCATTTAGTATCACAAGCTATGTTTATGGGGTCTAGAGTCGCTTTGGTGAAAATCCCAGAATGAACTTGGACAACGATGGGTGCCTCTTTGTTGAGCTTGTCGTAGTGACTTTTTTTATCGTAAGTCGGATTGTGACGTTCCACCCGTCTATGAACTCGTGTCGGCTGAGGGCTGCGAAATAGTGTCTTGGATTAGCACAAGTGATACCGCGAAAAAAGTCAAACTTGGTCAACTTGGTCAAACTTAATTGACTTAGTCAAACTTAGTCAACTTGAGTCAAACTTAGTCAAACATGGGATAAAAGGACTCAGATCTGACCCTGAGATGACTGTATTGGCTGGAAGTGAGATGTTGCCTGATGCCATGAGGAAAAGACCCCAGTCTACAGAGTCGGTACTGTCATTATGGAAGAGATGAGGATACTGGCTCCGCATCTGGTCTCCCATCCCACGATCACTTCCTCGACTAGAGTGGTTTCTCAGTAAAACTTTCACTAAGGATATGGTCTTGTTGCGAAACTCCTTCTCTTCCCTACCCAGAATCTGCACTAGCTGCTCCTCATAGGATGATCTCATCCACCGGCAATCTACGGTGTCTCGACACATGTGAGGAATCTGGAATATACTTGCGTAGCATGGAGATGTGGAACACATTATGGACTCAAGAAAACTCCTCCGGCAAGTCAAATCTATAGGCCACTGGACCTATCCTCTCAACAATCTCAAAAGGTCCGATGTAGCGAGGATTTAGCTTTCTCGCTGGCCACCTTCCAGGAGGGGTTTTGAATATAGATCCTGGAGGCCTCAAACTCAAGATCCTTTAGAATATCCACATAACACTTAAATATTCCATCCAAGCATTATGCTCAACCACCCGACAAGCTAAGGTTGGCGCTACAGTCTTTCCATCCTCAAAACCCTACGGGTCCAACTTTCATGTCACACAGCTGGTCTCTTACCTACAATCTAAGGTGGAGGGAAATAATGGGGATGAGTTCGACAACTCAGTAGTGAATCCCCTAACAAGCCATGCTCATAAACATTTCAATTATACATAATTCAAGATATCTCAAAACATGAGCATTTCATATATTAGGTTGATGATGGAAACACATAAATCACGATACTACCACCATCTCAACCCCCCTCATCGGTGATTATTTAGGAGCTTTCAACCAGGATTTATGCCGTCCCCGAACAATGACAATTGTTTGGGACTTACCACCAAGGATATGCCCACATCCCATATATCTATGACCTTTGCGGGATTGATTATGGCCGAGACTAGTCATCGTCCGGGTGTCCATTACATCAATCAGGACTCTCACACATTCTCATACCAGTATGTCATGCTTTAAAACAATTTCACGAGCATTCAACCACATGGATATTTAAAAACATCATATGCAATTAATTCCAAAGATTTCCATATATATAAAAATATATGCATTATATATCACTAGAAAATCACACAGTCAAAGCACGGAATGGTACAAGATTTACAACATGAAACCCGGTACACGCGAGGAGAAGGTTATAAGATCCCTACCTTCCTTGGATTAAAATCCATGAGTCTCCCAGGAAGTCAAGAGCCAGAGACTACTCGAGGATACGCAAATAACAAGTCATAAGATTCCTTAGCCTCTCACAATCCGTGTCATGTAAAAGTACTCAAGTGGTCTATTACTTATCACCACTCGACTCACGTATATTTGCCTTTTTATTTCCAACATAAACCCTTGATCCCCCAGAGTGCACTCTCTCTTACCTTACTAGGATCAGCATTTAGCACTCATTATTAGGGTTACCTGAGCAACGCACCCAACGCCAAACACCTCTTGTATTCCTATCTCCATATTACTCATTTGAAGATAAAGTGCTAAGAGTTCCTTTCCAAGTGGAATCACTCAATTCGGAGCAGAAATGATCAAGTTATGGCCAAAATACTAACACTGGCCATAACAGAAAAATCCAGCCCACAAAAATGCCAGAATTTATGATTTTCCCCACTTTTTCCATAAGTTTCCAACCAAATCAATCCCAATACTCAAACACACATCAAAGCCACTCTATTCAACCCGAAACATCTTCCAAAACACATCTTAAACAAGAATATAGAGGTTACGCAGCTCATCGCTCGACGATCTAAGGTTAGGATGAAATCCCCAACCCAATAATCCATGAATCCCTCTCCCTCATACAAAATACCCTCAGTCATGCACAATATGGGATGGGTTTTACCTCCCCCATATCCTTCAAATCTAGGGTTAGGATTTCCCCCAACGAGCCACAGAAAAGAACATTTACAAGGAATTAAACCAACGACCACTTTACCTTTTGGCTCGATCTCACTTTCACCAGTCAAACAACAATTAGAGTGTCTGCTTCTTTTTTGAGAACCCTTCTATGAACCTGCGGTAATACCCCGCTCATCCTAGGGAACTCCGCACTTCTGTCATCGTAGTTGGTTGCTCCCAATTTGCAACTGCTTCTACTTTCTGAGGATCCACATGAATGCCATCAGCAGAAACTACATGTCCGAGAACCCCACTCGGCCCAACCAAAATTCTCATTTGCTGAACTTGGCATACAACTGGTATTGCGCCAAAGTCACTGCAACCGCAAACCCCGAATGTCTCTCATGTTCAGCTACGCTTCTCAGTACACCGGATATCGTCGATGAAGACAATGACAATCGATCTAAGTATGGACGGAAGGGCCAGGTTCATTAAATCCATGAAAGCTCTGGGGCATTGGTGAGTCGAAGGAACATCACTGAAACTCCTGCGCCCATATCTCGTCTTGAATCCGTCTTGGGAATGTCGATTCCTAATCCTTAATTGATGGTACCACGACCTCAAGCCCAATCTTACTGGAGAACACTCTTGCACCACAGGAGCTAATCAATGAGTCATCAACCCGAAGCGAAAGGATATTGATTACGAATGGTGACCTTGTCGACAGCCGTCGCAGTCTACACAACCTTTAAGTGCCATGGGAAGAAAAACTATATTTCGAATAAATAAAAACAAATTCAATTCCAAGGATAAGGTTAGGAAATCTGGCTCTTTGGATGAGTTGCACGACAATGGCACAACCCGAGAATTTAGAAACCTAGAGCTACGATGCAGTGACGGGCCAGGCGGATACCCTCCCGGATTTCCCGGGTGGTCATAGTGGGGGAATCCTTTGTATAATCCCTAGGGAAGATACGTGGAACCCATATAAGGAAGGGAGTAACACCATGTATTGTTTAATACCCGATTATCATAAATATATATAAAAACCCTTGACAGTACTAAATGAGGTCTACGTAAAAGTTCCATACAGATATGGGAGCGTTCTAAAATTATTGTGGTTAGGGTACAAGTAGAAATGAATAAGTCAATCTGACAAACTCGAGAATAGATAAATGCGATAGAGTACGGCCCGGTGTGGGCGGAGAGAGCGACGTCGAATCCTGGCGCGGGACCCTCTGGTATGCGGACTGGGAGCGATTTAAAACAATAATGTGAGATAATAAATCTCGTGAGTGGCATAGTTTATAAGGAAAATAACATTTTTATATTTCAATGGATTCTCTATCAAAACCTTCCGTTCCTCTTTGTAAAGTTCCGTTTAGAAACATTTCACAAAACCCGACTTTTACCCCCCGAGTCGACATATGCGGATCATGCTCAACAAATTACTTGAGTCAATGTTAAGAAAACATAATGCGAAGCTGTACACAACATAAAAACCAAGCACAAAACATGTATAGTCATCAAGTGATTAGAAATAACCATGAGATGCACGAAACCATGAGTATTAAAATAATTATACCACATTTAGAAAATCAACAACGTCCATACCATAAACCAGCGTTGTCTGTACCATGTACTCATCTAAACCGTCGGGTAAACCGACCTCACGTCAAGTGGCAAACCCCGAAATACCACCAAGCGAGTCGGGTCAGACCAACCTCCGTCACGTGGCAAACCCGAGAATACCAAAGCCGTGCGAGTCGAACCGACCTCAACGTTCACAGTGCAAACCAATGCCAAACCGTCGGGTCAAAGTGACCTCAACGTTACCGTGCGAACCCGAAATACCAAACCGTCGGAATCAAACCGACCTCCGCGACAATGTGGCAGCTAATAAACCCCGTCGGGGGTCAAGCAGGCCTCACGGCAGCGTGGCAACTAATAAACGCGTCGATTGACCAGGCTTTCGCGACGCGTGTGACTAATAAACCCCGTTCCCATTCTCACATGTACGCTTTCGAGCAATGCGTATCCAGTCGATCCACAAAATCTCAAGATCCACCCCTTTTCTTTTACAATGATTTTTTCAAGATAGTTTACAACCTCAATCCATGTACCCAAAATATCAAACTTTCAAACTCATCCCACGAACACAGTAAAACTTTCAAATAGTTAAAATGTTGACAAAATTCACATGAAATGATAACTTGTTTTATATGAAACCGAAAATCATGTTTGAATGCAACCAACCATCTGATCAAAACAGTATATATGTAAAGTATTAAATCATAATAGATATATCGACATAATATCCCAAAATCATTTAAAAGCATATAAACCACTCACTTACGACTATAGGCCTTTCGATCCTGCTCCCTGCATGATCGTCTCGGCCGGCGTGAGTGCTGTATAGATAAAACTCCAGCTTAGGCTCTACAATAAGCTGAACCAACAACCTTAGGATGCCACAGAAGGCCTTAGAATATATTTGTTAGAACTATGAAACCATCAAAATTGGACTCCGGCCCAGGTCGATTCACGAGTGTGCCGGCCGATACAAGAATTGGGGCTTTTCACCAGGGAGCTAATTTCTCGAGTGAGCAAAGTGATAATTCTAAAACATCGATTTCACTAATACAACTTGATTTTCCAAAATTAACCAATCGGTACTCTGTTCCGTTCGGAGCTTCGGTAATTGCAGGAAACAATACAAAAATGGAAACCCGACCAACTGATGTCCAAAATTTTACAAACCACATATCAATGGGAAAGCCCGAGACGGGAGCCATTGGTACCGTACCTGTAGTCCAGCGGTCGGCTGTGGTGGCCGGAAAACCCGATCTAAGCTTTGGCCTATTTCGTTTTCAATGTAACTTCCAAGCGGTGCGAAATGCGCAAAAAGGGACCACGTAGATGAGTTCGAAGGTCGAAAAGGTGGAAAGGAGCTGTAAGGGTGGCACGAATGGCGAGGAAAATGGCTAGGAAATCCTGGCTTCCGGGGAAAAAATCGGTGCGGCCCGCGCTTCCGTCGAGATTCGTAGGCGGAATGACGTGTCGGTGGCGGTTGGCGTAAAAATTTTCGCGGCATCGTCGGCGGTGGCGCACCCAGTGATGGCGCGTGTCTGATAACTTCCGACGGTGGTGCCTCGTCTTGTCCGTTCTCACGGTCTTGTAATTGGCTACTCGGCCCCGAGGTGTTGGTTTGGAGAGTTTTCTCTTAGGGTTTTGGGAGCTCAAGTGTTGTTTAATTTCAGGGTTTTCATTTGGTATCACAAGCTATGTTTTTATATGGGGTCTAGGGTAAGCTTTCGGGTAAAAATGGGACGAGCTTGGGCTGATAAAATCTTCTTGTTGAACTCTAATAGCCGTAGCTTTTTATCCGTAGTCGGATTGTGGCGTTCCGCCCGTCTATGAGCTTCGTATCGGCAGAGCTCGAGAAATGGTGTCTTAGTTAACTAGGCTATTCCTCCCACGAAAATGTCAAACTTAGTCAACTTGGTCAAACTTGGTCAACGGTCAAACTTGGTCAAACTTGGTCAAACTCGTATTATTTGGTGCGGGTCATTACAGTTTGACTCATCCTACACTTGACACGTGGTGCTTTGTGAGCCACTCATCACGTGCCAAGTGTCATATGCCACCCTTGGTGCCTTGAAAAATGTGAAATTTCGACTATCTTGGGTCGGTGTGGCTTCGTTTCGCAGAAGCGATTCCAACAATGAAGTCACGTTTCATCATCCGATATCCTAGAGAAATTTGGATTTTCCGAGGTCTTACAATTTAATCGGCAATTTCATTAGGTTCAATGAGTCGACTTTTTGATTTGGCAGGTGGATTTTTAGACCTTGACTTGTCAAACATTAAAAATTATTTATAACGGTTAGATCAAGATTTGATCCAAAATCAAATCCAACGACTATAATTCATTTTTGACGGCTTTTTGACTAAAAAATGGCTAGTTTGACTCCAAAATTACATAAATAGCCTAAAATCACTAGTTTTTCATATCAAACTCATCCATTCTTGTTGGTCTCTCTCAAACAATTTTTGATTTGTGCAAGTCTTGGAGAAGAATTTTTTGGTCAATTCTTGGTGTTCAAGTCTTCATTCAATACATAATTTGTCTAATTTAAGGTATGTTTCCATGTTAATTAATTTTTTTTTTACATTTGTACAATTTTGTAATTAATTTAAGTTTATATTTATATTAAGATTATGAATATGAAATATGAACATATATTTTATTTAATTTACTTTATATGTTAAATAGTTTACACAATTTATTTATTTTTAGATAGTTAATATAACTTTATGTTTGAATTTGAATTACATGAATGAAATTTAAAGAAATTGGTAATTAATGTATGAACACATTTTATTTAGCATGATAATTAATATAACTTTATATTTAGATTGAGATTATGAATATGAAATATAAAATTTGTTAATTAATGTATCAACTACTTGGTATATTATGTTTAATTTACTTTATATGTTAAATAATTTACACATTTTTTTTTTAATTTTTAGATATTTAATAACTTTAGACTTAGATTATGAATATCTAATATAAAAATTTGTTAATTAATATATGAAATATGAACATATATTTTGTTTAATTTACTTTATATGTTGAATAGTGTACACATTTTATTTATTTTTAGATATTTAATATAACTTATTTAGATTATGAATATGAAATATAAATTTATTAATTGATGTATGAAATATGAACATATATGTTTAATTTACTTTATATGTTAAATAGTGTAAACATTTTATTTATTTTAAGATATTGTGAAGCTGATCCCGAGGAGTCCGTTGAGCCAACAGATCAACTGCTGAATAATCGTGGATGTCGGGTAACCCAGCACCACTCTCGTGTATTGAGGCGGGAGCCTCGGCTATGCAGGAGCTCTACAGAGCCACAAAGCCTGTCCCAAAGCAGGTTCACAATGACCACACGGGGTGCATCTGCGAGTAAAATAATTGCCACTTCGGAGCTGCATTATACTGCAAATGCATCAACTATATACAATAGTTCAAGAGTTAATAAATCACTCTTAATCAATATATATTAAATCTATAACATTCTAATACATGTTATACAACAACATCAAAGCCACAAGTCAGATTTCTTCTCAAACGACCTCTAATGGTGCCTTCTGAGTAAACTCTGTGAAATAGTGATCCCTCGACGGGGGTGAGAAAGCGAGAAGCCCGGTAGAGATAATTTCTACATGGGTTACTCCTACAAGTGCGGCTAAATATGGCAAACAATCACATTCAAAACCATTGCGACTGCTCGAATTCTGCGCGGCCAATCCTTGTCAGTCGCCGAGCGAGCTCATCACATGCCTAAGTCAAATGCAAGTAAAATATCCAGTTTTCAAAACAAAGAAGCACTGTTCTCGAAAACTCACTACGGAGGCCCGGTAAAAATGTTGGACTACCTGCGGGGCGAATTCTTCGGATATTATAAAGCTGAGTCACATGGTCTCGTCGAAGTGATTTGTTGGAGCTGACTCTCAAGGCAATTCTTGGAGAAAATCTTCCTTAAATTCTTTCGCAAGCGTTTTTCGTTTTTTGCTTTTCAGTTCCGTGTCATGCGCTCATCTAATGACGAGGGTGCCCCGGTGCGTATGGAATCTTTTGTGATGTCAATCTGGCACAAACTCATGCTACTATATAAAACATGTATATACTAACATAATTAAATACATGTCATGTTATGCAAATTCACAATCAATAACACAAAAATTAGCTCACATGACTAATTAACAAATACAAGCAATTTCTTTTGAATCACTCGGCATCGCAAAAATTCACCTGAAAATAACGCATCATGTCGCGTGAGCAGTTGAAACCCTCGAGGTTAGCCTTGTTCACGGCGCCTGGTAAGGATTTTCTCCACTCGGTTCAAAGGTTTTGAGACCGAATTTACGGCTAAATCAAACCTTATAATATCCATAACCATAAACATGGCTCTTAGCCAAAGAATAACACAAGTAGGAAAAGATCCCTACCTCTTGGAGTTGTCGGAACTCCACCAAATCGGTGTCATGCGTAGCATCGCGCGTCATCGGCTTTAACCTTTGCTCAGTCGAAGCCAGAAGCGGTCCAAGCCAGTAGGAAATCTAGAGAGAAGGAGTTCTCTCTCTCTCTCTAAAACTCAAAACCCTTACTACTGCATGTTTTGTCCAGCCACTGCCATTTTTTGTGTTTTGGAGAAGAAGATCACTATTCTTCTTTTGTCTTTATTCTCATTAACATTTCAATTAATTCCATCTATGTCCCTTTTTCCTTGATTTCTGACACTTGGCACAATCTAGGCCATTCATCTCATCCTCTCACTAATCATGCAACATGTGTCACATGAATACATGTAGTAGGTGACCTTTTTCAAATCACATGTCTCGAAAACCGTTTCTGACGCAGACACTGGTGCCTCAGCGTGAAATTATTGTCTGCAGTTGTGAAATTCGACGTGGTAAGCTAGATTTCGCAAAGGCGATTCAACGGTGGAAGTCCGTTTCATCATTCGAGATCTAGAAAATTTCGGATTTTTACGAAATGACCATTTACCAATTTTTGAAAATTACAAATTTTCCCGGTCTTTATAGATATTTAATATAACTATCTTTGAATTGATTTTGAATATAAATTTTGATTACAATTATTGAAGTTTATAGGATGGTGGGCGGTGAGCGCATCGTTGAATTAGTGATCACCTTGGAAATATTGTATACACCTATTGAAGGAACATCCTGACTTTAATATCTTAGTGTAGTATGAATGATTAAAAGTGGCGGGATTACTTGGTTTAAATTTCACTTCTCACATACAGATCCCCACTCAAATAACAAGAAATGTCTTAATGTGTCTCCCGAAGTGAAAAAAGAAATGAGACAACTTTTGGTTCAAAGGAATAAAGCCAAAGCAAAGAAAGCTACAAATACTGAAGAAATTTGCTGAACTGCGAGACACGATGAGTGGTAGCCATAGACATCTCGTTGATGATGAGGATGAGCATGAGGAGGAGGAGGAGGATGTCAATATGTATCTAGTTGACATGAACCATCAGGCCCAGGCACGGCTGGCCATCAATAGTGATGGATGTGACAGAAGGAAGGGTTTATTCGAGGAAAAGAAAAATTGGTAATATTTTGACTTAAATTCATTTTATAGTATAAATGGATTCTGACATTTCTATATATATAATTGCAAATGAATGACCTTCACAATCACAACCAATCGATCTAATGCAAGGCGCATGCAAAGATCTGAGTGTAAGACATTAGAATCCATCACCACCTCTCTTGCTCATACATTGTTCAATCTTTGGTATGAACTAAAAATAATTTTAAAAATCTTTTAAGGAGGTTCGATCAAAGAAACGATGGGTTGACTAATCAGTAAATTCTTTATATATGAGAGTGTGGCATCTCACAAAGCAGACTCTCACCACTTTAAGAACATGATTGTTGGTGCACAACAAGCTGGTATGTGAAAACTAGTTTTCAATTTCTAATAACATTATTATCTTACATTATAGTTGCAAACCATATAATTATTTACTTTAACTTGTAGGCATGAGAATAGAGCCACCCTCTTCATATGAAATCAAAAACAAATATTTGGATATGGAGTATAAAGACATGGAAGATTATGTGAATCTCCAAAGGGAGAAATGGAAGACCAATGGGTGCACAATTATGTGTGATGGATGGACCGGTACAAAATTAAGCATCATTAATTTCATGGTATATTGTAAAGGAAGTACAATTTTTCTTAAGTCTGTTGATGCATTAGAGAATATCAAAGACAACAAATACATTTATGGTTTGTGAAGGATGTGATAAAGGAAGTTGGTGGTAAATGTTGTACAAATTATTCTGAGATAATGGATCAATATTTATGAAGGCTGGAAAATTATTAATGAAGAAGTACAATTTATATTGGTAAAAGAGAAAGTGTTTTGGACTTGATTACCAATGCACGGAAGATCACCAACTTCATCTACAATCATGGTTGGTTGCTTGCAAAAATAAGAAAGGTTTGTGGTGGAGATATTATGCGTCTGGGGGCAACAAGATTTGCGAAAATTACATCGCCCTAGAGAGTCTTCTAAAAAAGAGGGTTGGTTTGAAGAAGATCTTTATTAGTGATGAATGAGCTTCTCACAAGCTTAGTCGAACGACCATTGGACATAAGATTGAAGGACTCATGTTTAATCATGCATATTGGGAGAAGGTCTCTAACCTAGTGTCAATCTATGAGAGCCTTTATACTCTAAAGTTTCTTTGCATTTATTTAATTTTTAAGTCGTCCCAATAATGCCATTTGTGGCACTAAGTTGATTTAAATGTGAAGAAAAATTTACATGAACTCAAAGATAAAGATTAAGGTAAAAAAATCATCGTAGATTATTTGGGATAAAACCCTCGAAACAATGTCTTCATGCACTAGGTAACTAGTAATAATAAATGATCACATTTATTGCATATTATTTTCCTTTTATCACATACTAATTGTAAATCACTTCTGTAGCATATTATCTTAATCCAAGATTTTAATATAGACATGGAGTTAGCTTCTCCAAGCTGTTCACGAAGTATTTGGAAAATTATCTTCTACTATTGTAGGCCTTGGTAAATTTGGAAATGAGATACATCAATAGGTTGTATTTCTAACTAATTGATTCAATTTATTTGGTTACACTTACACATATATTGATTTGAAAAGTTCATTCTTAATTCATAACTTATAATGTTTCGAGATGCGCAAAGGAGTTGATTGATCGAGCAACAAATAACATCAAATTTAATGGTTCTGGTAGATTATTAACATTTCTCATTAAAAGTTTAAAGTAAAGTCCATTACCATGTTATTATTAGATTTTGAATGTTAGTAATTTTTATTGTAGCTGAATGGTGGTTTATGTATGGAAACCATGGTCCCACATTGAGGATTTGGCCCTTAAGGTTCTTTCCCAAACCGCATCATCTTCAGCATGTGAGAGAAATTAGAGCACATTTGCTCTGATCCATACAAAACAAAGAAATTGGCTAGCTTACCCTCGGCTCCAACAATTAGTTTTTTGTTACTACAACATGAAACTAAAGATATGAGATATGCAAGACCGGATAAAGGTTGATGAAAATCTTACCTTGATTGCTCAACATTTTAGCCGATTTGGTGAAGAGATAATCAATTATTCAATGGGTTAGACCTCTCCATTTTAGATGATGAAAATGGAAATCTGATCCATGAATTCTTTGCACGTATTCGAGAAGCGGTGTTGATGTTGGGCGGGTTTTATTTGAAGAAGTTCATAATAAAAGTTTCAATCATGACACTAGAGACTCATTTCAGTCCGTTGTCACTTCTCGACCCTCTTTTGATTCAAGTGTTGAACATAGTAGTAAACTTAGTTTTGCTGGTACTTCTACTATAGGCTATGACAGCTCTAGAGGAGAGGGGACCAATGATGGTAGTAATACTGGAAATGATGGTGGGGATAATGAAGATCGACAACAAAGTAAATATCCATTGAGTTTATTCACTAGTGTAGATGATTTCACACATGCTACACAAAAGGTCAATAAGAAGGATGGCACAACACAATGAGGATTTGTTTTCGACTAGTTTTGAGTCCATGAGCATTGGTACTTAATATAGTAGTTCACCTAATGACGCCAATGTTTTTCTTTTTACACAACGAGTTATGGTCAGCCTTCTTCAAATCCTTCGGCTTCTATTGATGAAGTATATGGAATGATAAACTATCCTCATGCTGAACAAATTCCATTCCACCTTCTATATCAAATGTAGCAAGGATTTCAAATGAGCATGTGGGTAGGAACTGAATTTCTATCATGGAGAGGTTGTGGGTAGAAGTCAAGACATTTATACATGGCATGTTCGATCTTATAATAAATATTATTAGAACACCATGTCTTGGTATGAGTATTGTCTTTAATAAGATGGGATCCCTTCGTCAAATGTTTCAATGGAACCACATCGATCTTCATTTTGGTTTCGAAAGACCATTGCAATGTGATATCAATGTGTATATTTGATTATTAATGTAATTTTTACACTTTTACAAAGTATTTCCATGAAATTTAAAGTATTTTTGTTAATTTTCGATATATCGATATTCATGTAAAAATATCCACCAATATATCTATGATATATCCTATATATCCGTAAAATCCAAGTACTAATATATCCTTCGAAATCGATATTTTTAACCTTGTTCTCAATAAGAAGAATAAATACTACTCATCATCAAGGTATAGAGCAATCTTTGTAGTAACATACTTCACACGTAGCTTCTTTAATCAATCTCCATTGTCAAAACGTCCCTTTTCATGAACGATTGCTCTTCTATTTAACAACCTCTAGGAGATCTTCTCTCTAGGAGATCTTCTCTCAATATTTTGTGGTTTTATGTTGCCTAATCTGTCTTAACTAGCCAACTAGAAGATTATGATTTCATACCATATCCATCTTAATGCAATATCTTCCTCCCATAGAAATCTCACTAAATAAGATCTAATCTTCTAGATTTGATCCACCCACTATTATCCTCTATTCTTCCTTATCCATCTCAAAGAATATTAGCTTTGATCTTCAGAATATTCACTCCAGATTTGCAAAATATTGGTCTAAAATCCATGTTGACTAAATATGGTAAGTAGTGTCACACACCGTTATCTACCATCTCGTGTGACAACAGCTGTGACATCGAGTTTTGCTGCTAAAAACATGCGATTTTAGTTTTGTCTAAGATTATGACAAGAAATATCTCCAATACAATTAAGTAACATGAATGGTTAGAGGTATGGTTTACAATCTTGGAGATCCAATAAAATCCCATCGTTGCACAAGGGAAAAATAAAACCAAGTATTTGTGGTCTTGAGTTTGAAACATGGATGATCAGAGTTATGTTTTACGATCCTATTTATGTTTCAATGATAAAAACATAATTAGGATGATCTATGCATTCTTACATTTGGTATCCGAGCAAGGTTAAACTTATGCCTTGATGTATTTTTGCAATTTTCAAATTGAAAAAATTTATGCAGCACAATAATAATAAATTTTTTTGATCTTTTAGTTTTGGTTTTTCTTTGTTTTTGGATACATTAAATCTTTTTGGTACTTGATTTAATGTTTTTGTGTGATGAAAATGGTTAAAGGCTTGTATATTTGAATCTTACATACTTTCGAGTTCAACAATTTGTTTGGGAATTTTATTATATTGCTCCAAATCATGTTTATACATTAAAATTTTTATATAGTTTGATTTTAATGCTTTGTTACTAACAGATATTGTGCATATTTTCATGCTTATGCTTAGATTTTAATGTATCCGTCATTTTGAGCATATTATTATTAATTGTGTAATTGATGTTTATTTGTAACATAAAATCATGGTTCAAGCATGCTATTTATTTTATTTTTTGAGAATTGTATTTTTACAAATTATAACATATCCTCTAATTTAGATATTATTAGAATTTTTGAAAATTTAGGTTTTTTTTTATAAAACTTGATTTTATATATAAGACTTAGGTTTAGTGCTTAGTTTATAAAGAAAATTAAGACTTATAAAATGTTCATTAAATATATAAATTAAGGCTATAATTTAGGTGAACAATTAATTTATGAATAATATGATTGATGAATATATTTTATATTCATTATATCCCCATGTTTTGTATTTTATTTCGTAGTTTTTTATGATATTAACAAGTGTTTTAACACTAATTTCATTCATATTTTGCATTAGGACCAAATCCAAGGCATTAAGGCAATCGAAACATTATGGAGCTGAAATTGAGCAAACAAGTACAAAAAATCAGAAAATTCCACATTCAGTAGTAGCTTCTATATTTTGATATTTTCACCCTCAGAATGAAATCCCATGGCTCCAATATTTGTGTTAATGTATAGTAGACTTCTCAAGCTTTCCGAAAAGCCCTTATTTACTTAATTTGGACCTCAAATGATCAAATTACGACTTTTAGAAGAATGAAGAAAGAGAAGAGTGCTCAAAAGCTGACCACTTGTCACACTTTATTGATTTAGTCTTTACCATCACCTTTAAAGTATTCTCTCTGGACATATCCATATTCTAAACTCTCTAAGCATTCCAACGAGACAAAGATTGCTCAATTTGGAGTTCGGACGACAAAGTTATGGCCTTGGGAAGTAAAGAGGAAAACAAAGAGGAGTTGTGACGTCACGACATGCGGGAGTGAAGTTGCCATGTGACGGAGAGCTTCTCTAGCAATTGTAGTGACATCCCGACGTCAAGGGTTGATGTTGGGTGCAGTTGTAGTGACTTAAGACGGTGATGTCATGACTTCAAGAGTCGATCTTGTGTGCATTTTAGCCAAGTTTTGAGCCCAAAATGGTTGTTTTTAAAGCCTAAAATCCTAAAAACTTGGGGAGACAAATTTTGGGGGTTCCTTGGGGTGGAAACACCCTAGGAACCAAGTCTTTTGCAGAGGAGAAACTTGAAGAAGAAGAAGAAGAAGAAGGAGAAGGAGAAGAAAAAGGAAGAAGAGAAGGGGCTTTTACTTCCAAATTTGTTTATTCTCTTCTTCTCTTTATGTTTTGTTTTAATTGTTGTATCCCTTTTCCCCATGAACTGATTTCATTTTCTAGGGTTTTAGATGTAGTTTAGTTATGAATTATGTAATTTGGTATTAATTTACTTTCTATTTGATATTTGAATTTCTTTCTATTAAATGTTCTATTTTATTCTTCGTGCTTGTTAAAGATTGATCACCATTGACTTGATTTGTGATTCAATTTGAGATCTGAAAAGTGAGAGTTCAATTAGACCATGAATAGAATGTCCCAATTCTCCATTGACTAGAGATACTAATGGTTTTTGTGTGGGTTGTCGAGAGAGATTTGCATATGCATTATTGAGACTTGCCATTAATAGGTGATTTGAATGTTAATTAGAGATAAATTACACTTAATTCATAAGGATTAACTAAATGAAATCTAAACCCTAGATCTTTTCCATTCCTACCTTACCTAATTGCATGCTACTTTAGGATTCCATTAGTTTAGTTTTTTTTTCCCTTGTTACGTTCAACCTCATCTCTTGTCTAAATAAAGCCAAGATTATCCCAATTTGAGTACTTAGTAGCCTAATCCCCATGGGAATGATACTCTTGCTTTTCACACTTTACTACTTGAGGTGACATGCACTTGCGCACATAGGCGTATTATTTGATATACATGCATTCGCACCCAACAAGTTTTTGGCACCGTTATTAGGGATTAGTGTTTTTACTAATATTAATACCAAGTAGTCCTTCTTTACTTTGGATATTTCTTTTTTTGTTCTTTTTTTATTTTAGTTTGTGCATATCCATTTTCTCTTTTTCTCTTTTACTTTTGATTTTAATCTTTGTTTTGTAGGACTTAAATCACAATAGATCCTTTCATGGATCTGACAACTGAAATGGCCCTTCTTACTCAACAACTAATAATGAGGCAAATAGCTAATGAGCATCATCAAAGAGCGAGAAGTCAAGTGTGAAACCTACTTATGTCTATGGATCATGTTCAGTATGGTGGTACCCCATAGTTGAACAATTATAATTTTGGATGAGACCATCACACAAATCTCATGGAAGAGCCGCGACACTCTCCATTCTCCACAAGTCAAAGATCAAACTTAGAACAAACTATGAGCTAAATTAGCTCACAGCGAGGGCTGAAATGAAAAATTATAGAGTGCAAATGGCCAAATCAAGTCTAGAGAAAACCATGGCTGAATTAGGAAGAGGTCAAGCTGATTTGGCCATGGCTCAAGCTGAAAGTGAAAGATCAATGGTTGATTTGGACTATGTACATAAGGGTTTGCCTAGGTTTCATGTCCAAAATGAGATAAGTTAATCTTCACAAGAGAAAATGACAAAACTTCTAGCGAAAGCATTTCAGAATGGAGAAGATTTAAAAATGATTGAAACACACAGAGACCTAAATTGTGGAGGAGACGAATAGAAACCTCTTAAGTAAGATCAATCTTGAAATACAAAGTTGATGAACTAGCCATCTCAATGGCTAAATTCCCTAAGTCTAGAACTAAATTATACATGGAAGAAACAAAGGCCAATGTTCGATTTTAGTCCATTCCACTTAGGAGTTTAGAAGAGACAATGACTCCAAAGGCCATTTCTAATACTAAATTCGACATGAAGATAGAACAACATCCACATTGGAAGGAAATGAGTATAGGAGAACTAATGGTCCACCAGATGAATGAGGAGAAGAAAATGGCATAAATGTCCTTTGAGAAAGAACAAAGGAGATTGCCTACAATTCTTGAGGTGAATTCGGAAGAAGAAATGGAATATTATAAGGATCCCACATTAAAGAATGATGGAGAACTTGAAAAGCTTCAAAGAGTGGAGAATGTGCAAATGAGTTAAAAGAGTTAGTTGCGTAAGATGATGAGTTAACTTCTCCGAAACCAAATGAGATGAGAAAAGAAGTTATAGAGACTATTCTGAAGATTACTCTTTTGGGCAAGGTACAAAAGGAGTAAGAAAATGAGAAAATGACCCCCATTTTTGAGGTGGATGAGTTTATCATTCAGTTGAATCAGGAATTGAAGGGAAACATTATGGAGAAAAAAGAAAAAAAATTCCCTCCAAATGCATTTGGAAGATTGTAATGCTCTCAAGTTTCCAGTGAGCACCTTCTCAATTTCTTATGGACAGATGGAGGAAATCACCATTCTTGCCATAGTTTAATGAGTCAAGGTCGACTTTAAAAGAACATAGTAGCTTCTTGAGAGACAACTTAAGCTTTGTAGGGATCCTTTTATCTCTTTGATTATTTTTTTTTGGATTCTTAGAATTTTAGTTTGATTTCACTTTGGGATCCGTTGCTTTTAATCTTGTTTGGTGTGTTTTAATGTTTTTCAAGTTTTAGAAATCCAAAAATAGTCCTGAAGTACGTTGGATTCAAAGTGGTTGATTCATGACTTTTCAGGGATGAGAAAATATGGTTTTCACAAAAAAAATCGAGTTATGATGCAACATGGACACATGACATTGCAGCCTTGAAGGGTGGTAGTAGCTATTAGACTCCCCAAGTCACGACGTGGCTGTGCTAGTGCTTCAAAAATTCATCTTCACGTCGCAACATGACCCCTCTTTTTAAGCAAAAGTGTTTCTTCCTTTTTTTTTTTTTGAATTAAACAGCCTCCAATTGAAATGCTTACCTCTCTTGCCTCCCTTTGAGCACTTTTATGCTCTTAGACCCTTTCAAAACTCTTGGTGGCTTAAAAAACAAGCAACTTTTAAGACCTTCACCAAATGTTTGTGAAAATGCCTAAATCCACTTAAAGTGTCGAGATTGCTTCTGAAGAGGAATCCTTAGTCTTCTTTCTCTAAAGTATCACTCTTATACATCATTGAAAATTTGTTTTGAGCTTAGGGGTATCATATTCTTTGAATATTGAAAATATTTGGTTGGAGAATACGACAACCAATGAAGGGTGGTGAGTAACCTTTATCCTTATGCAGCACTTAAGCGAATGGTCATGATCAGTCCTGATCATATTCAAGGGAGTCCCCTCTACCTCTCTATTTTTCATGTTTTTTTCATTGAGGACAATGCAATATTCAAGTTTGGGGGATAACTTTGTGATTGGATCTCTTATCCTGTTTTAGTGTCTTTTTAGTTGTTATGTATGTTTGTGTTTGTGTTTAGTTTAGCTAGTTTGTTTATTCTTGTTGTAGGTGCTTTTCTTTATTTCTTTTGTTTGTTTAGTGTCTCACATGAGTAGGGTTGGTGCTTAGTAACTGTCTTGAGAATGCTTTGATTTTTATGCTGAAAATTGTTTTATTTTGTCAAACTTTAGGATACCATCACGTTTGTTTGATCTAGGATTTGAGTGTATCTAGTTGTTGTGGGAGCCTTAGCTTGGATAACCCCCTTGTTTTTCAAGAAATCATTTCTTAAAAGAACTCGTGCACACACAGACTAGATTTCATTTATACACCTAGGTTCCAACCTCTTTTCCTCAAATTGAACTTACCTTGAGAGACCTTAACTTCTATAGTGATAGGACACCTCAATAAAAAGGGCCAATGTGCTCACCTATGCAAAAGAAAACAAAAGAAAAAGAAAAAAAAATTGAAAAAGATAAAAAGAAAGAAAAAAAAAAAGAATAAGTGAGTTGATCAATTGAGTATTAAGGCATGGTTGAAGCGCCTTTCAAAACTGCGCCTAAGCCAAATAGCAGAGTCGTTGACTTCTTCATTACTCGTTACATGGGATAGAAGATGGGTTGTTTCACAAGTAGGTGCTTTGGTTTTTTGGTTGAGTGTTCGAGGTGAAGTTCAAGGGGAACTGAATGTCTGTTGCTCTCAAACAACTCACGAGGAGTCACCAATGGATCCCAGCTACATGGACGCTTCTCTAGAACTCCTTAGTATTGTATCATACTACCTAGTTTTAGTTGTTGGATAAAAAGGTGTGTTCTCATCTTGTTTTTGTTAATCTCTTTCAAATGAGTGAGTTGAGTTGGTTGAAGAGTGATTTGGAACCTTTGTTTACATTTGGGATCTAAAACATTATTTTCACTGACTTCCATTAGGAAAGGTTTGTTGAGAACTTGGGTGCAAAACTTGCCATGATCACAATGCCTTTAGTTGCCTTGTCCTTTATAGATTTTAAATGTGTTGGGATCCCATTTTGGCTAACATGTTTTCAAAGAACTTTTATATTGTCTTCTCTTAACTTGTTGCTATCACCATACTCATATCTATCATAGTGTTTTGTTTTCAAGTGTGTTTTACTATGCTTGAGGATAAGCAAAGTTAGGGTTGGTAGGCGTGATGAGTATGTTTTATACTCATTTTATCCTCATGTTTGGTTAGTATTTGATAGTTTATTATGATATTAATAAGTGTTTTAACAATATTTTCATTCATATTTTCCATTAGGACCAAATCCAAGGCATTGAGGCAATATGAAGCATTATGGAGCTGAAATTGAGCTAACAAGTCCAAAAATCAGAAAATTCTATATGCAGCAATAGCTACTGTATTTCAATCTTCTCAGCTGCCGAATGACATCCCATGGCTCCAATCTTTGTATGGATGGACAGTAAACTTCTCAAGCTTTCCGAAGAGCCCTTGTTTTCTTAATTTGGACTTTAAATGATAAAGTTACGACTTTTAGAAGAATGAAGAAAGAAAAGAGTGCTCAAAAGCTGACCAGTTGGCACACTTTGTTGATTCAGTCTTTACAACCACCTCTAAAGCATTCTCTCTGGACATATCCATTTTTTACACTCTCTAAGCTTTCTAATGAGACAAAGATTGCTCAATTTGGAGTTCAGACGACAAAGTTGCCCTCGAAATGAAGAGGAAGCTGAGCGGGGTTGTGGCGTCACAACATGCGAAATGATTCACGACGTGATCGAGAGCTTCTTCAACAGCCGCATTGACATTGCGATGTCGAGGGTCGATCTTGGGTGCATTTTAGCCTAGTTTTGAGCCCAAAATTGTTGTTTTTAAAGCCTCAAACCCTAGAAACTTGGGGAGATGGATTTTGGGGGTTCATTGGGGTGGAAACACCTGGGAATAAACTTTCCTTTTGAAAGAGGGAGAAAGTTGAAGAAGAACAAGAGGGGAGGAGGAAGAAGAGAAGGGGCTTTCACTTCTAAATTTGTTTATTCTCTTCCTCTCTCTATGTTTTTCTTTTTTTTGATGGTTGTATCCCTCTTCCCCATGAACTGATTTCATTTTCTAGGGTTCTGGATGTAGTTTAGTTATGAATTATGTGATTTGGTATTGATTTAATTTCTATTTGATATTTGAATCGCTTTATATTAAATGTTCTATTTTATTCTTCATGCTTGTTAATGATTGATCACCATTGATTTGATTTGTGGTTCAATTTGAGATATGAGAAGTGAGAGTTGTATTAGACAATGAATGAATGGTCGCCATTGGTAGAGATACTCATGGGTTTTAGTCAATGCGGTGAAGTTTCTTGGGCTTATTGTGCTTTTAGGGTTTCGGGGTTGAGTAGAGATGCAAAATACCTAAATCCTAGGGGTAGATTGTGGTTTGTTGAGAGAGATTCGCATATGCATTAGTGAAACTTGCCATTAATAAGTGATTTGAATGTTAATTAGAGATAAATTAGACTTTAATTCATAAGGGATTAACTAGATGAAATCTAAACCCACAGATCTTTTCAAAACCTACCTTACCAGCTGCCAACCTAGTTTAGGATTCCATTAGTTTAGTTTTTTTCCCTTGTTGCTTTCATCTTAATCTCTTGTCCAAATAAAGCTAGAATTATCTCAATTTTAGTACTTAATAGCCTAATCCCTACAAGAACAGTACTCTTACTTTTCATACTTTCCTACTTGAGGAGACTCGTGCACTTGTGCACATGGCCTCAATATTTCACATACACGCATTAGAATTTACTTTCTTATTAGTTAATAGGCATTAACTAAAGCTTGTAACATCTTTTGTATTATTGTCTAAGTGGTCAATATAATTTTAGTTAATTAGAGAGTAGTCACAACATCTTTAATTAATTAAAATAATATATTAAGTTGTGATCACATAAAAATGGGACATAAAATTGTAATTAATTATACTTAATATAATAAAATTTATCCTATAGGAAAATTTATTATATTTATATAATTAATTAGGATAAAATACAAGATGATTTTTATAATCTACCCACATAAATTATGAATTGGAACATAATTTGGTAGTTTTATATTTTAAGGATAGAAAAAAAATATTTTAATAAAGTGTCTCCATAAAGAAAACATTACACAAGTGGTTTCAGAACCTAGGACATTAAGTTGTAACTTGTGTGTCATTTACATGTCTAGGAAAGTTTTGTTAAAATGGTGATAAGAGCCTAAGGAAGTGGGGTTTTAGTAGGACCATTATGGCTCATCCAATTACCCGAGGACTTTCTTGGTGTATTTAAACACATACACTCACTAGTATTCTAGGTTGTTGTTTATCCAAAAATGTTAGATAATATGGAATTTATATAATAAAGTTAAATTAAACTATTTGAATAAAGATTTAGTCCATAGAAAATCTTTAGTAAATTAAATGCAGTGCATGTCTTACATTGGTAACACATGAATTAGTGATATAGGCTTATAGTTTAACATAACATTGTGGTCAATTTACAATTTCTCAACCTGCTACTTACACAGATATGTGCCTATAAATTTCAGAACTTAGGGGTGACAACTATAGAGTATGGAAAGAAAGGATCCTCCTTCATCTAGGGTCGATGGACATTGATTATGCTATAATGAAACATGAACCACAAGCAGTGACTGAATGGCACTCTGTTGAAGTTGCGCTATATGAGCAATTTGAGTGATCCAATCACCTCAATGTAATGTTCATTAAGACGAAAACCAATATTTTTGGTAATAGAGTTCCATTGAGTAGTATGAGAAAGTACAAGATTTGCTTAAAGCTATTGACGAAAAATTCATCACTTTAGAAAAGGCTTTGTCAAGTACCACAATCTATGAGTTCTCTTCTATTAGTCATCTGACCATGAGATTGTGAACCATGACATTACACATGCAAGACAGCTCAACATAAGAAACTCGAGGTAGTATGTCAAAGTCCTTCCCGATGCACTTTATATTTAACATTATTACTTAATAGTACTGTGACGCCCCCAAATCGAGTGTCGGGTTGACTACCGAATCAACCTGCGAGAGAAAATCTATCGTCTCGTATCACGAGACCATATAAATAAAATGGCCACTTGGGCCTACATGTCATACTCATCCAAATATATTCAGCTAATTATATTCCAACTAATTAAAATTACTATCACTCTTAGCTTCAAACATATATTAAAATCACAATTCTAATACATGTGCCAAACTTTAAAGCCCTGACTTGACTCTTGAAATCGGCCTCTAAAATGAGCGAATCAACTACCGAAGCAGCTCCTGTGCACGAAAAAATATTCCCTCGACGGGGTGAAGACTCTGCCCGATAATTGGAATTACCCTAAATGGAGTTACTCCCCTTTAAGATGCATATGCAATGATCAAAGTAAATGAAACACTCAAGTAAATACGTGTTCTTACTTGAATAATACGCATACCATCCCCATCAATATAGTCCTCATGACTCCCTCGCACTTACCTAAAGCCATGTATGAGAGAAAACACAATTTTCAAAAACAAAACTTGTTGTTCTTGAAAATACACTACCGAATATCGGTAAAAATATGGGACTTCCTCAGGCCCGAATGTGTTGGAGAACCTTTGAAAGCAGTCATGGTCCTCACCCGAAATAATCTGATGGACCGTCTCGACTGATTCTCCCAGGAAAATCATCTGTGAAATTCACTTTCGCAGCCATGTTAGTTTTTCAGAAAATTGCCTTATCATGCACTCCCACTGTTCTAAGTTACCCGGTGCATACTTAAATGTGTTCATGCCATTTCAACACAATTTATACAAATATATCAATTATGCATATATTCTCGAGAATTTACAATCGCTACAACATATGAATTGACAATATCATTATCACTTAATTCAAGCTCACTTGAGCTAAACACAATCCCATTTCCAATGGCCTATACACACAATTATATTCCATATAATTGTGACATCATGTTAACACCTTAAAGTCATGTATTAACCTATTAATTTCTTTGATCAACCAACTCAAGCCACTCGCTAAACATTTCCCTTACACCTGACATATTGGCGTTTTGAGGTAGATTCACCGCGAACACAGAATTTGTTTTTAATAGTCAAAAGCAGGCCGATGGGCTGTCCATGGGCAGCCCACTCACCAAACATCGAGTCCACTTTGTGGAACCCAATTCCATGGCCATTTCCTGCCTCCTACACACCAAAACACAATTTATTACATAAATCATGACCCAAGGTACCCAAACAGTCCACACACTTTTCCACGAGGCTGTCCCGAATGGGTTTTCCAAAATTTTTCAGCTTTAGTCCCGAGTTTTGGGACCGATCAAGCAACGTTCAAGGCCTAAATCAACTCGATAATCAGCAAAACACTTAAACAAAGGTATAACAAAACAAGTAGGATAAAACCCCACCTCACGGAGTTTGTCGAATCTCAGCTTAAGTTACTTGCGTGTTTGCCCTCGCTGAGTAGAACAACTTTCCTTCTTGCTATGAAGAAATCCGACGGTTTGATCGTCCGGGATCTTAGAGAGAAGTCACTCCCTCTCTCTCTAAAAATCAAAACCTAAGCTCACTGTAAGTGTTTCTCCTCTCCCTCATGTTTTCTTTTTGGCTCCTTGGTAGAGATGACCCTGTCATGTTTTTGTCCTTATTATCATTTAACTTTCAAATAATGCCATCCATGTCCCTTCTCTTGGATTTTTGACACTTGGCACACTCTAGGCCGTCCATTTTCATCATCTCTCTACTCATGAAATATGTGTCATATGAGTACATGTTATAGGTGACTTTTTTCACATCACGTATCGTTTCACGGCTGATACTCGATTGCCTCGAAGCGATGCAAATTCACGACTATCTCGAATTGGCGCGGTAGCTGTTCGAGGCGATTCCAACGGTGAAGTCCATTTTATCATCCGAGATCTAGAAAAATTTTGAATTTTTTTACCGAAATTACGATTTTGCCCTTTTTGAGCAAATTTGGATTTTCTCAAAGTCGAGGTAGTATGTCAAAGTCCTTCCCAATGCACTTTATATTTAACATCATTCCTTAACAGTACAGGTCATTTATGATCTCTTACACCACACATAAAGATAAATGGTCAATTGATGAATTAATGAGTAGGTGTGTTCTGGAAGATGAGAGGCTCATCATGGAATTGGGTGAGAGTGCAATGTTGACTACAAATAGTAGAGCAGTATTAGAAAGCAAATAAGGCTAGCACATCTTAGTTTTCCACTTCTAAGAAAGATTAGAAGGGGAAAGGTAGAATACCACCTCATTTGTATATTAAGGAGGAAAACATGTGTTTCTTCTATAAAAATAAAGGACACTATGGACAATGCATTTTGTCTATGATACATTTCCCACTAAAAGGCGAGACTTTTTTTTTTTTTGTATTTTTGAAAAATCATTTGAAAATGGTTTGAACTCACTACTTATTTTTATTTATTCTTTTAAAGGGGAGATAAAATAAGAAAGAAAACCCTAAATGTGACTCCTAATAGGAAAAGCAAATTAAAAATCAGTCCTTAGTCACGGGATCAGGTTACTTATCAAAAGATGGAGTGGCAAACCATGTGACCCCTCAGCGTGAAGGTGACTGTCTAATTTTAAATTCCATTTTTCATGCATATTTGAAACCTTAATGTTCAATTAAATGCAAAATTATGGAATCTTAACCCAGATTTATGTTTTGCAGGTGTTTAGAGCAAAAGAAGAAAAAAAGAGCAAGAAAAGTAGCTGATTTGGCTAGAATAAGAAGTGCAGAATGTTGTGACAAATTCAATATTGTTGTGACAAAACTCAAGGCAAATAGCAGAAGAAATGTCGCAACAATCGGAACTATGTTGCAACAAAAGCTGAGAAGAACTCTTGAACAAACATTGAAAATATGTCGTGACATAGCAATGGTTGTCGTGACAAAACAAGGGGCAGAAGAAAGAAAGAATGTCGTGACATCCAAACCTTCTATCGCGACAAAAGCTGACAAGAGTTAAATGTTAGAAATCAAAAGTTTATCGCAACAAGGTTTCTTATGTCACGATAAACCCTCCAGAGATCAACAATGAAAAACAAGAGGAATGTCAAGACATTAGAAATGATTGTCGTGACAATTATGAAATGGAGTCAGTTGAACTTTGTCGCACTCACTAAATTTGTTGCGACAAATATTGAGAAGAATCCTTGAGAAGGTAACTGAAAGTTTGTCGCGACATGATCTGGCCCGAAGATTAGAAAGTTTGTTGTGACATTTCAAACTTTATCACAACAAAGAGGAAAGAGAGGACTTGTGAAATCACTTTGTTGCGACAATCAAAAGTTTGTCGTGACAATGACCCAAGATGAATGACAAGCCACAGTGTTGCAACATTCTCACAACAACATTGAAGGCATCCAACGACTAAAGATTGTCGCGACATTGATAAGTTTGTCGCGATAATCATCTTTAATAAACAAACATTTTAAGGGCTTCACGGAGGATATGGCCCGCAAGTCAATAAGTGACAATGCCATAACAAAGCCTGAAGACAAAGACGAATGCTACAATGTCGCGACAATGTAGCCAGCTAGGCCTGCATTGAAGTCCATAAAATCAGCCTAGAATTTCGACCCAGCAATTATTGAGCCTATAAATAGAAAAAGATAGGGCACGAAAGAAGAGAATCAATCGAGAGAAGGAGAGGACAGACACAAAGGAAAAGAGAGACTGAAGCTTTTGTATATATTTTTATTTTTCTTTAATTTTTATTTTCATTTTTAAGGATTAGAGTAGTTGATATGAGCTACAATATTGAGATGGGATCTTTGTATATCAAGCTACATTTATGTTTGAACTTAAAGGAAAACTGGAAATATTTATGGAAAACCTCTTTCTTTAGTTTTGATTACAGTCTCAATGAATTTTTTTGATTAACTAGTCATTGTTACTTGTGATCCAATTATGGAAGGCTAAGCTCCCTTTAGGAAGGGATTGGTGTTTTGGTTATCATTTTTGTAGTATTTAAATGAAAATTGTGGTTTGAAGGATGGATTGATGTAGTTGGTATTGTTCTTTTCAAGAATTGTTCTAAGTATCAGTGGAGTATACCCAACAAGATGCTATATCTGTGCTCTAATTTCTAGGACCCCTCTGAATAACACTAAGAAGTGTGTTCTTAAGAGCAAAGAGTAGTAGCCTTAGGGGTATGCTAAATTGATACCCTTAGAACTAGTGTACTCTAAATATCACTATGATGAATCACAAGTGATATTCTAACCTTTGACTTTAAGGTTTCCTTCTGAGTGGCAACATAAGTGTGTTCCCTAGGAATAAGGACCATATGGTGATTTGTTAGTTTAATACTTAGAGGTTTCATCTTAGTTTGAAGGAATGTTTGTGATTAAGTTGATGAGAGTGATTATTCTTTTCAAATGGTAGATTGAGGTACCAATTACATTGAATGAGACTTGTGTTATCACGTCTATAGAACTTAAGTTAAGAATTCGAGTCCTAAGGAAATGGATTGATGATGCTTTGGTTTAGGAAAGGCAACCAACTCTTAAAGAGAATCTGATCCTAAAAGTAGTTATTTAGACACATTGACCTTGTGTAGGAATATGGCGTTCTAAATGGTGAAATGTATAGTGTTTGAAGGCATTTCAAGACTACACTATTTTTCTCTTGGACAAATCCAGAATTCAAGCTCATAACTATACTGTTTTTGAACATTATGCAAATTGATGATCATAACACTAATCCCATTCCTAGTGTTTATTAATTCTAAATGAAACCTTTGATTCCTTTTGATTTAAGCATCTTTTCAATTTAAGAAATATTGACAAAAACACTTTTATTTTAGTTATATTAGTTAGTCATACTCATTAAATTCGAGGTTCAAATAGTGAGGATCTTGTGTAGTAGGGGTACTTGATCTTTAAATTTTCTCACCAATCCTTGTGGGAATGATATCTGGACTTATAATCCACTTTATTATTTGTTGACCTATGCACTTGCAGTGATGCAGACCAAATTGAATGTATAAAAATGATTAAGATATAAAAAGTAAATAATATGATTTGAAAAACAATTTGGCTCAACATCATCAACAAGTTTTTGGTGTACTTGCAAGGGATTTTAGTTAGTCCCAGGTAGAAGTATCATAATACTCGTTGGAATATAAATTTGGTCTTGCAAAAAAAAAAAAAAATCAGTCAATCACTAACCCCCTAAAGGTTGGGTCTCTAATAATTAAATTCGCCTAGTTTGATGATATTAATCAATCAAGGATTCGAGAAACAAGCAACAATTATAACACTAGAGCACATTAAACGTGTAATAAATAAATAAAAAATCAAAGTCATATGAGGTAAGAGCGTGTAACTTGGTGACGAATCGAAAAGACTATCAATAGAAAACAAGGTTAGTGGAATAACTAATATAAAAATATTCATGATTAAATTAGGAAATTGGGTTATAACTTAAGCGCCGAATTATTTGATAAAGGATACATGAGATGCTGGGTCCCCACCAAGGCCTATTTATTTATCATGCTAGTTGACTACACATGGTTCCATTTTATTGGAATTATAGAGTAGACCAAGCTTTTGAAATATTTTAAATTGGTCTAAAAAGGGTAATTTTGGAAAATGAAAAGTTGATTTGGGATTTTGAAAAATAGAATATCTCTTTGAAAAAAAAAGAAAGAATAAGGGGTTTGAAATTTGAATATTAAACAAAAAGATTTAGAATTTGAGAATTTAAAATAAGAAAATTTTGAATTCTTGAAATTTAGAAAATTTTGAAATGTAAAAAATGAATTTTTAATTTTAAGATTAAAAGAAAATGGTTTTAATTTTTAGAAATTAAAGAAAATTATTTTATTTAAAAAAATTAGAAAATGATTTTTGATTTTTTTTAGAAATGAAAGAAAACCCCGAACATTTAAAAGTTATAGAAAATGATTTTTGAATGTTTAAAATTGAATAAAATAATTTTTGACTTCTTGAGATTAAATAAAGTGATTTTTGATTTTTGATTTTTAGGGAATTAAAAGGACCTTTGAATTTTTAAAAATATTTGAATTTATAAAAAAAATATAAAAGAAGAGACATTTTGTTTTTGAAAATCAATAAGATGAAATTGGATTTTATAAACATATAAAATAAAATTACATGGCAAGCTTAGAATCGATAGAAATAAAAACAACAAATATTAATAATCGAATAATGGAAATGAAAATACACTAACCACGACACCACAATTTTCCACGGTAGAAAATCACTCCACTCTTCCTTGTCCCTTGCCTTTTCCCCTCTTCTCTCTCTAGGTATCGTCCCTCTCTTGTCAGCTGGTTCGTCCTATGTCGGGTGTTTAGATTGAAGATAAGGGGAAGCACACAAATTTTTAACAACCTAAAACTAATCCCCAATAGTCGTATCTACTATAGGTATGGTGGCTCTAAGATAGATCCAAATTTTAGGATGAGTTTTCTACACTCTTTGATTAGCAATCTTGGGTCCTAATTACTTAATCTAATTGCTTTATAAAAACCTTAAAACAAATATTAAAATTAAAGCGAGGAAATTAAAGTGCTGATTTTTAATGCTTTGGAAGAAGAATGATTTTTGATTTTTAGGAAACAATATTACTACGGTCTCAGGCCTTGGTTTCACCAATTCCGACCTCACCATGATAATTCAAAGGGGGGTTTAATAGCCCTATCGTCTAAATAAGAAATCAGCCTCCAGCTGATCCCCTAAACTCTACCTAGGTGCTTCTTTAATGATATTTTATAAGCATAGAATTTAATTGTATGTAAGAAGGAAATTCTTACTGATTTAGAGTGTTATGATAGGTTCTCAACTTGACCCTTTGGTGGATTCTCGACAAGAAACGATCTCTTACGCATGTTGGATCAAAGGTGTGCGGTCTAAACATCCAACTATTAGACCATTTTTCTGCTTACGCCAAAAGCTTAATGGTTTGCAAATGTATTATGAAATTGAAACAACCTAAATCAGTAGGTGCATGGGTCTCAAGTAATAAAATTAGTTTTCTATTATGAACCGATTATTGTTCCCACGAGGATATTTTGGTTTTCAAGGGGGATTGAGTACCCCAACTACTCGCTTAATTCACTATTTGAGCCTCTAATTGAGTTGATTGTGAAATTACCAAACTAATAAAAAATAAAACATAACAAAAAAAATTAATGTCCTATGAGAACCTGAACAAGTAACTAAGATGCGAGGAACAAGAGACTTATAGAAATTAGGATTTGACTACACAATCTATGATGTTTCATGACTTGTCTTTATGACAGTTAGTTGATTTATGACTTGAATTGGTCCTAGGATCCCACTTTCGTGTTCCCCCTTGTGTTTTCTTGTATTATCCACTTATTCATAGTTATGTCCTTCTAGGTCAATAGTATGGTACTTTTCATCGGCATTTTACCTAAGTGCTCTATTGGTCAAGCTGTGAATACACTATTTGATCCACGGGCGATCGACTCACTTAAAAAAAAAAAAGAAAGAAAAAAAGTTTTGAGTTTTGGGAAAATCCAGTCCCCAAGGAGGAAGCGGTTTTGTTGGAGTAAGCCACTTACTTTTTATTTTATTTAGTAAAGGGGAAAATCAAGTAAGAACAAAACCCACAATGACTCAAGTCGGGGAAGAAATGGTGCGAAACATAAGTGCGAATTAGGGGATTAGGTTACCTATTGGGAAGGTACCTCGTAATCGGTAGCACCTCTAAGCACAGGACACGGTCTCTATTAATGAATTGAACATGGGAGCAAATGGGTGAAGATTTGTTAACCACCTAGGTTAGACGAGACGACATGATTCACATAAACTGGTGGCATCCAACACACATTTAATCTCGACAAAATATAACCAAAGGCACATACCTGAGGTCCCTAGCCATGCTCTGCATAAGAAGTTAGTCAATAAGCATAACAAGCATGTATGGAAAACAAATACCAAATATTCACATGAATTCCATTATACAACATCAAAGCACATACCTGTGGTCCTTAGCAATGCTCTGTAGGGGAAGGTTAGTCACATATTTCAGGCATACAACAATCTCTCAAACTTAAACATCAAAAGCAAGGGTAGCCAGGAGAAACCATACATTGCATCTCAACCACTCATTCTTTTGCTACATCACTGTGAAGCTATAAAAACATGTAGTTTATCACAAAATAAGCCTCGACAAAACATTCTGAGCTACTAGTTCTTAACTAACCACCTTTGACTCACATAGACCCTAATTCTTATGAATCCAAAATGGACCAATATTAAGCTGAACTAAACCCTATTTCAGACCTTAAACATAGCCCTACAATGATCTAGAGTGAATGGGCATGAATCACAAAAGTTATGGGCTCTAATTAGGCGAAATGCAGTTACCCCTTTGAAAAACCCGGCGAACTTGATGATCAGTTCCCAGCAGGTGGGCTAGTTGAGAAAAAAATCTCAAATTTTTTAGAACATTCCTCACCAGTTAAGGAACCCCGAAAAAAGCAGCGGTGTATAGTTTTGACGATGGATGGCCGAAGCGACCTAAGCAATGCAAGGGCTAAGCATTATCCTTGGAAAAACCTAATGAACTAGGCGATCGGATCTCGATCGGTTGAGAACAAATCTCTCAAATTTGTTGGATCATTAAATCCGCGAGTAAAGAACCTAAAAAAGCAATGGCGTACAATTAGACTGCGGATGGTGGTGACAAAGAAGGAAAAGTGCTGCTTTGCTATTCTTGAACAAAACCCTAATGGTAAAGTGATCCGAGTTCCATAAGCTGATCAAGCGGGTAGAACAAATCTCAAAATTTTTCAGATCATTCCTCACAGAGTAAGGAACCAAAAAAAATAAAAATAAAAGCAACAGTGTACGATTCCAACTCCAGATGAGTGAGAACAAACCTTAACAATGCCAAGTTCTCTAAAACGAGGCTATAAACATCAGAGGCAAAGATAAGCGCTATCTAAAAGAAAAGAGAGAAGCATACAACGTTCATACCTGTAGGATACTTGGTTGCTATCACTTTGTCTTCTTTCTTTTCTGCTCCTGAAACAATGAATCACTTTCTTCAAAACTTTAGGAAATCCCCCTTCAAATGAGAGGGACCATTCCAACCCGGATGTAAAGAATCCATCATTTTTTCTTTTTCCTCTATTATCCTTTCTTCTTTTCTTCCTTTCTTTCCTTTTTCACGTTTTTTTTCTTGTATATTCCTCCTCTCTCTTCTGAGCCCACTCCGTTTTGCGCACCTTTAGTCTCGGGAACTCCCCTAATCAATCTAGGACTTCCCCAGCTCCATAAACACTCCTCTATTCATGAGTTCAAAAGTTGGCCACATTAACTCATTTGCTTAACCACCAAGAATCCAAAATGGACTCAAGGTGGGTTGCAAGCAACCCATAAGATGGCCCAAAACTAAACCCAAACTGTGCCTATCACTGATATGGAGCTTATGGGCTGAGCGAGTAGGATTTGGGCTCACCAAAATCACTAAAATTAGTGCTCATAAAAATTTGGTGATGATCCGGTAGACTCGGTTCCCAAGCTAGTCGATACGGTTGAGAAAAAACTGAAATTTGTGAATATTCCTTGAAGAATAAGGAGTCAAAAAAAAAAAAAAGGGCATGTGATTTTGAGTTCAGATGAGGGAGATATGACCAAAACAAGCTCGGATGCTCCAAATTCGAACCTACTTGAATAATGAACTTCAACTGAAATCTGTCGAACCAACTGATCCGTTTCCCAACTGGTCTATCCGGTTGATGAAAATTCTCAAATTTTGTTAGAGAATTTCTTAATGAGTAAGGAATCCAACAAAAGAAACGGTGCATGATTTCGAGTCCGGATGAGGATGCGCGACCAAAAGCAGAGCTCGAGTGCTCCCTTGTGAACTTGCACCTATGAACTCCAACTGAACTGAAATTTTGGGGGAGGCTTCACTTCCTTCCTATAGCATGATGTGGAAAAATAGAGAAGGGGCCATGACGACACTCCAAAATGAACCACACACTTGCACCATCGTGAACCATAGACGTACGTACACAATGCTTGAAGATCGATTAAGCCAAAAAGGGTCTAGAGCCGTGACATATAAACAATTGGGTATAGGTGACACCCTTGAGATCAATGCAAGTGTCGAGGGACAAAATTTAGGGTCTACAAATATGCCCCTCTTCAGTAAAGTGAATGAATAAGTGGTCTACAAGTACGCATTACAAGCGGCAAATGAGTGAAATGAACTATAGTGAAGAATTTAAAAGGCCAATAATTTTGTCCCCGCACAATGACAAAGAAGGCTAAGGAAAATGAGTAACGATGACTAGAATTCAGGCACGATGCTGAAGGAAGGGGCCAGGCGAGTACCGAAAAAGGGTTCAAATTCGAGTGAGTACTGGATTAGGGTGATCGAATCTGGGCAAGTGATTGAATTTGGGTAAGTGCAGAGAAAAGTGGCCAGAGATACGGGCAGAAGTACGGAGAAGGGATGAGATTTGGGTAAATACCGGAAAAGAATCGGTCACGTATTGGAGTGATAGAATCTAGGCAAGTACTAGAAGAATCCGAGCGAGTATCGGAAAAGTGATCAAATCTAAGCGAGTACCAAAAAAGAGATCGAATTTGGGCAAGTACCGAGAAGGGATTGAATCTTGGAAAGTACCAGAAAAGTGATCGAATCTGGGTAAGTACCAGAAAAGTGATAGAATCTAGGCAAGTTCCAGAGAAGGGATCGAGTCTAGGCAAGTACCGAAGAGAATCAGGGCGAAGTATCGGAAGAGTGTTGGGAATCTGGGTGAAGTACTAGAAAATCGGGTGGCGTCTTGGAAGAGTGATCGAATAAGGTAAGTACTAGAAGAATCCGGCGTGCTAGAAAGTGATCTAATGACAGCGAAGTACGAAAAGTGATCGAATGCGGGCAAATTACCGTGGGAATCAGAAGTACCGAGAAAGAGTGATCGAATCTAGGCAAGTACTAGAGAAGGGATCAAATTTGGGCAAGTACCAGAAGAATACGGACGAGTATTGGAAAAGGGACGAATCCAGGTGAGTACCGAAAAAGGGTATAATCTAGGGCTTACTGGGGCTTTTAATTCTGCTGTAATTCTCTGCAAAATTAAATTTGAGTAAAATATCCATGTTTCTGCATATTAATCAGCATTCGTATTGTAATATAAATTAGAAAAATGGATTAAAAATCTAATGAGTTTTTACTCATCAAATTCCCCCAAACTTAAAATTTTGCTTGTCCCCAAGCAAAGAAAAGAAAGAATTGTTTGTCCTCAAACAATTGAGCTTTATTTATAAGGACATTTTTATGATTTAAACCACAGTCTTTCTTATTTTACCATTTAACTTGTACAAGAAGGTTGCAGTATTATCTCAAATTCAGTCATCAATTGAGAAAAAGGAAATGTTTTCAACCTCGATCACAAATAAGCTGATGAAATTTGCATGTAAACATACCAGTCAATAAATCTTGTTAGCAGTGTGTGTGAGTCTTCTTTCCTATTCATCTTTT